>CM055097.1:60305699-60421466 GCA_029204225.1 Diphasiastrum complanatum
CCTTCAACAGTTTTTTGGGCGTACTTTGACTGATTCAGATGCATTTCTCTTCTTATTCGATCTCTTCCGATCTCTAGCCCAAGACACTTTGTTGCTTCTCCCAGATCTGTGATTTCATAATTTTTGGAAATCAGACTCTTCGTTTTCCTTGATGAACATCAAGGAGTTTCCTATCATAAGGGAGTCATCTACAAAAGTAGTCAGAATCACAAAATCTCTTTCTACTTTTTCTATATAGACATTGCAGTTTGGTTGTGTAGGAGTGAAGTCTAGAGATTTTAGAAGACTGTCGAGCTTCTTGTACCAAGCTCATGATGCCTGTTTCATACCATAAATGTATTGTTGTAACCAACATACATATTGTCGATTGTCGGGGTCTTCGTATCCTTCAGGCTGTTTCAATGAAAATTTCTTCCTCTAGATCTCCCTTTGATAGTTACATGCATATTCTTGATTTGTACATATAAATATGAGATAGAAACAATTTTTTTTGGTTGTGATCTAAAGAAAAACAAGTTTTTTTTGCGGATACACCATGACATCCTCTCAAGAAGCCTCGTCTACAAATTTTCATGTATGACTTCTCGTCATCGATTCTTATGCAAATTTTACGAAGCACGAACAACAGTAGGGACTCCAATAAATCGCTCTTAGATAGCATGGATATGCATAACATACGTAGTTTTTTACGAAAGGGTTAGAATGGCATGGATCTGTCCTAATACCTTGTAAAAACATTGGAAATCTCTTACTAATAGTTAATCATATCCATCCGAAGCAATGTCCCCTATACCGTGGTTGATATATGATTTCTGTATAGCATGGTTTTGCTTAGAAACAATCATACAATCAACCATGGCAAAACTTAAACCTTACCCTAATAAGTGTTACTTTAGATCTTTTTGTGAGATACAACTAGAAAGCATGGATATGCTCAGGAGTATGGACAATAGTGCATGACATACCTGGGTTAGCATGGCATGGATTTGCCCTAATACCACCAAGTCTTTTGGCTAAGTAAAATATAAACGGTTAAAAACTATTCATACTCTTTTTATAACTAAAAACGAACTGATACAAAGCAATTGCCCAAAGACTAATCAGCATGGCACTTGTCTTCATATGGTAATATTAGGACTTGGCCTATCACTAAAACATTTCTTGTTTGGGAAGACTGAACTATGATTTAAAATGCTAATTAAAAGCTGTTAAGCAGTATAACTTCTTTTGGACATGAATAACAACTGACGCTCAACTATGACACCTGTCTTCCTCACTAAACTAACTTGTGTTTTGTGGGATGGTGGCAGAACATCTTGAAAGTGATCAAAAGATTTCAGTCTTGCTTTGTCAAGAGGAACTAAATGCAGTCTTGTATCTCTCTCTCTCTCTCTCTCTCTCTCTCTCTCTCTCTCTCTCTCTCTCTCTCTCTCTCTCTCTCTCTCTCTCTCTCTCTCTCCTCTCCTCTCTCTCTCTCTCTCTCTCTCTCTCTCCTCTCTCTCTCTCTCTCTCTCTCTCTCTCTCTCTCTCTCTCTCTCTCTCTCTCTCCCCCCCTACTCAAGCCTACGTGGTAGAGCCTGGTTGGTTCGCCACGCAAGCCTATGGTATGCCTACATGGTTTGCCACGTGGCAACCCCAAGTCTGCATAATATGCCATGTATTCGACCTACGTGGCTTGCCATGTGGTAGCCTGTGACAAGCTTGGTAGATAGTAGGACTATGACATGCATATGTGGCCTGCTACACAAGCCTATGGTAGGCCTATGTGTCATGGGAGCGCGTGGGTGGGACTGATTTGTGTTCGTCCTCTTCGTCTTCTTTATCGCGAACAATTTTCTGTCTTTTAATTTTCTTTTGTGCGGAAGCCCTTACAGGATACTAGACACTCGACTACGCATCACAGAACACATTCTATTCTAGCAATCATGACACACAGCACAAGATGAGATGTACGAAAATAGAGTGACTGTATTATCAATTTTTAATTGAGAGTGAATTCGTCAATGTCTCGCTCGTTGGCGGAATGACATTCTACTCTTTCGTTGTGTTCTGCTTGTTGGCTGACTTTCATGCACAGCTATGGTGTCTTTACTTTCTTACTCTATTTGCTACGTCTCTCTCTGTCTCTTACAGATCTCTGTATTCACTACTTGTGGTATCCACATTGCCTCCAACATCATTTGCAGCCACACTACCTCATTCGCCACTTTTGAGGCTGCGACATACTCAGCTTCACAAGAGGATTGAGCTACCAAGGTTTGCTTTTTTGCATATCAAATTGATTGTAGCTCCGCACGCTATCGTACATCCTCCAGTAATGGACTTGCTATCATCTTTGCAGCTCACGTAGCTTGCATCACTGTAATGATGCAGCTTGAATCCTTTCTCTTCGTTTCTAGCTTTGTAGGTTAATCCAACATTCTGGGTACCCTTCAGATACTGTAGAATTTGTTTGGCCATTTTCCAATGTGCTAGACCAGGATTGGAATAGAATTGGCTCAATGCATAGACAGAGAAGGCTAGATCAGGTCTGGTACAAATTGTTAAGTACATCAGACTACCAATTAAGTTCTGGTAGGATATACTTGCCATCTTCTGTTCTTCCTCTTCTATTTTTGGGCAATCCTGTTTTGTGAGCTTGGCTCCAGCTATCCTTGGTGTGGCTTTCTCTTCACAGTCCATCATGTGGTACTGCTTCAGCACTTTTTTGGCGTATTCTGACTGACTCAAGTGCATTTTGCCATTTGTTCAATCTCTTCTGGTCTCCAGCCCTAGGCATTTTGTTGCTTCTCCAAGATATGTGATTTTGTAGTTTTCAGAAATCTGACTCTTCGTGTCTTTGATCAACATCAAGGAATTTTCTATCATCAGTGAATCATCCACGAAAATGGTCAGTATCACAAAATCTTTTCCTACTCTTTTGATGTAGACATTACAGTCTCGTTGAGTAGGATTGGAGTCTAGAGACTTCAGAAGACCATCAAGCTTTTTGTACCAGGCTCGTGATGCCTATTTTAGACCATAGATGCATCTCTACAATCGATAGACATATTGTCTGTTGTCGGGGTCTTCATAGCCTTCAAGTTGCTTCATGAAAATTTTCTCCTCTAGATCTCCGTGGAGAAAGGCTGTTTTCACGTCAATCTGGTGAATTTCTAGATTGTACTGTGTGGCGTATGCAAGGAGCAACCTTATGCTTGTCATCTTGACCATGGGCGAATATGTGTCGAAATAGTCGACACCATATCTCTGCATGTAGCCCTTCGCGACAAGCCTTGCTTTGTAGCGGCCAATGGTGCCATCTGATTTCAGCTTCTTCTTGTACACCCATTTGCAGTCTACTACTTTTCTATTTTTTGAAAGTGGCTCTAATGTCCATGCCTCGTTTCGCTTCATCAACTCGATTTCTTCTGACATTGCCTGTTTCCAGAATTCTCCCTCTGGACTCTGGATAGCTTCTTGGTATGTTGCTGGCTCTTCTATGAAGCTGCAATACTCGAACTACGTGTCTTCGCTCAATTGAAGATTGTCAGAATAGCGGTCTAGAGGTCTTCTTTGTCTTGTTGACCTTCAAGGTTCATTTCGTCGCTGCTCGAACATTTCTTGTTCGTGGGGTCGAATCTCTGTTTCCTGCTGCTCTGGAGTTTGGGGTCCTGCATTCTGATTTGATGACTATCCTCGATCTCCCTCTTGAATAGGCAGCAGTGTGAAGATCTCATGGCCTCTTTCGTCTTTCAGTCCAGGGAATTTGGACTCGTCAAACTTCACATCTCTGCTCGAAACAACCTTCTTTGTGGTTGGATCGTAGAGTCTGTACACATGTGTTCCGTTCGAGTAGCCGACCATGATTGTTTGCTCGGATTTGTCGTCGAGCTTGCTTCTCTTTTCCTTTGGAATGTGCTTGTATGCTGCACATCCAAACACTCGTGCGTATGACAGATCGGGCTTTCTGCCTGTCCACATATCGTATGGTGTTTTATTCTCCAGCGCTATCATTGTAGATCTATTGTACAAGTGTACAATTGCAACTATTGCTTCGGCCCAGAATTGGCCTGGCAATTGAGCTTGTGCTATCATGCATCTGGCTCCTTCGACTATCATTCTGTTTTTTCTTTCTGCCACACCGTTGTATTCTGGTGTGTATGTAGGAGTGAACTGGTATTCAATCCCCTGTTCTTCACAAAATCTTGAAAATTCTATGCTTTTGTATTCACCTCCATTGTCAGATCTAAGGATCTGTATCCTTTTTGAGGTGTGTCACTCTGCGAATGCCACGAACTTCTTGAAAGAATCAAATACTTCGGATTTCTTCTTCAAGTAGTAGATCATGGTCATTCAGTTGTAATCATCTATGAACGTTAGAAAATATCGTGAACTTGAGAGCAAATCTATTTTCATCGGTCCACACACATTAGAGTGGACAAGCTCAAGAACTTCCTTGGCTCTTTCTTCCTTCGTGTGTGAATGGATTCCGATGTTGCTTGCCTTTCTGACAAGCTTCGTAGAACTCAGTCTCGGGCCTTGATATTTTGAGACCTGTGACAATGTCCTTTGTACTCATGTCGTACAGGCTCCGCATGTTCAGATGATACATTCTCCTATTCCAGAGGTGATCTTCGTTTTCAGAAGCATTTAATATGCTATCAGAATTGCTGATTATTTTGGCCTGGTAGAGGTTTCCTTCCGAGTGTGCATCCGACAGTCAGCAACTTGTTTGTCGTCCTCTCGATCATACGACAAGTGGTGCCGTCGAACAAAACTCGAATGCCTAGATCTGCCATCTTGGAGACATACAGCAGATCTTTTCTGAGTGAGGGCACATAGAGTGCTCCTGGCAGCTCTGCTTGGCCTGACAGTGTTCGTAGTTGTAGAGAGCCGATGCCCTTGACATCGTGTCTGCTTCCATCACCTAGAATCACCGCTCTGTCGTTTTCGAGTTCACGAAAGTTGATCAAAATCCTCTTGTTGTAGGTTATGTGAGATGTTGCTCATGAATCGATGACCACATCGTAGTCATGTTTGGAGTAGCTTGTCAAAGCTTCGTCGAGTATCGTGAAAGCTTCGTCACCTCTTTCTACATCTTTAGATGATTCTGCAACGTTTGCTTTTCAACTTTGTTTTTTCTTTTTGGGTCGAATCTGTAGTCGTATGCAGAATTTTCTTTCTTCTTGCAGTGCATGCAAGGTATTGCTGGATTGAACCAGCATTTGTTGGCCGTATGGCTTGGTTTGTGGCAGTGATTGCAGGAAGAAGATTGTTGATTCGAGGACTTTGTCTTCTCAAATCTTGGCTTGTTTTTGTTCTTCTTCTTTCCTTTCGTGAAGAGAGCCTTCTCTTGATCACTGCTTCCCACTCCTTCATCTCTCATCAGTCTCTCATCAGCGACAAGACTGACTGCTTTGTCGAATGTCATATCTGGTAGACTCAGTATGAGCATTCTCAGCGGCTGATAGGACGTCGGTAGAGATTTCATGAAGTACATTAGTTGTTGTGGTGCTGGGACCTGGTGCTCCTGTCCTGATGCAGCGAGTTGAGCGAAGATCATTCTGATCTTCTCAACGTGCTGATCCAACTGGTTGCCATCCCAACGTATTGATTGTAGTTGATTGTGAAGGTGCATCACTGAAGTTGCAGTCCTCACTTCATACTTATGCTTTAATCTTTCCCATGCTGCATGGCTGCTTTTGCCGCCTTCAATATGCATGAGTAGATCTTCATTTATGGACGAAACGATGATCGCCATTGTGCGCTCATCCTTTCTGATCCATTCAGCTCTCCTCGGGTCTCCCTTTGGAGGCTGCACCTCTGAGAGCTCGGTCACCGACCAGATGCCTTCGCCCTTCAGGAGTGTTTTGATTTTGGATTTCCAGATTCTGTAATTTGCGCCATCGCGACTGATTGCTACTCTGGTCTGGATTGTCGTAGCCATATTATGTTGTCTGGAAGAATCACTGCTGGGATATCAGTAGTGACAACCTATTGGCTCTGATACCATGTCGCGGGAGCACGTGGGTAGGACTAATTTGTGTTCGTCCTCTTCATCTTCTTTATCGCGAACAATTTTCTGTCTTTTAATTTTCTTTTGTGCGGAAGCCCTTACAGAATACCAGACACTCGACTACGCATCACAGAACACATTCTATTCTAGCAATCATGACACGCAGCACAAGACGAGCTGTATGAAAATAGAGTGACTGTATTATCAATTTTAAATTTAGAGTGAATTCGTCAGTGTCTCGCTCGTTGGCGGAATGACATTCTACTCTTTCGCTGTGTTCTGCTCGTTGGCAGACTTTCATGCATAGCTATGGTGTCTTTACTTTCTTACTCTATTCGCTACATCTCTCTCTGTCTCTTACAGATCTCTGTATTCACTACTTTTTGTTATGATCCAGAGATGATCGTTTATACCTCCACTATGTGGAGTCTACAAGATAGCTAAACGTCGAATCACATGACTAGTTAACGCTAATCAACTAGTTAGTTAGTCTCCGTCATTGCTACTCGTTTCAGCTGGGCGTGAAGCTCGTTGAGCTGCCAGCTGACAGCGCGAAAGATTTTTCTTCGTCCGATTCGTAATCTCTCGTTTGCTTTCATTCTTTTCATTTCTTTTCGTAGTTTTCGTTTTGCGTCCCTTTTGCGGTTTGCGGTCCTAGAGGTGTGTTTTCGATTCACGAATCATTTGTGCTTTGAGTCAAAGACACGTTGACGGTTGCTAATCGTTCTCGTTCGACTGTCGCGAATCATTCTCATTCGACCTTCGTGTCTTGTTTGTGCTGCGACAAAGTTGCAGGAGTTCACCATTTCTGACACTATGTGGCTTGCCACATGGCAAACCCCAAACTTGCATGGTTTACATGACAGGCCACAATGGCAATCTTCGGCCACATTCGATCTCTGATTTGGGGGGGAGAGTTGTTTTCTTAAATAAGCTCTTTATTTCTTTTGCACTCCCTCTCCTCGCCTCAGAAAAATAAAGGGCCCCATCCCTGAGCCCCACAATTTTTTTTTTTTTGGAAAAGGGTGGGTGAGAGTGGGGGGGAAGGAAGGGAGAAATTTAGCCTCCGCACACATTCTTTTTTTTAGGGTGGGGGGAGAGAGCTACATTCCCCCAGCCTTGTCTCCCCCCATTTTTTAGGGGGGAGGGAGGTGGGCCTTGGCACAACCCCCCATTACATTTTTCACTCTCTCGGCAACATGGAGGGGCACGCACAATGCGTCGTCTCGCAAAAAAAATTGAAAATGAAAAGAATTTTGTGCCACAGACCACGGGGAGGTGGAGGATGGCTAAGTAGATCATCAATCCCCCACTCTCGATCACAAGCCGCCACCCAGATCGTCAGCTACCCGTGAACCATGAGCATACCCTCTAGTGTGTGTGTGTGTGTGTGTGTGTGTGTGTGTGTGTATCTACATATATATATATATATATATATATATATATATATATATATATATATAATATATATATATATATATATATATATATATATATATATATATATATATATATATATATATATATATATATATATATATATATATATATATTATATATATATATATATATATTATATATATATATATATATATATAATGTATAGTAACAGTCCGTCATGGCAACCCTTCACGACGCACTCACCCAATGGATCAAGACAACAACTAACTTACAGACTCTACCATGCATTAACTATCATCCAATGTTCACCCTGTGTTCATTATTCCTTCAAGTTGAGCATCCTACCTCCATGCTCTACAAGTTCAAGTCTTCAAGGTGGTAGATTATTGACATTTCTTGCAGTGATGAGGAATTGTTCATGTAGTAAAATGGACATGGCCCATTTCTGAAAATCGTGGTTGAGGTAGTTTGTAGGAGTTTCAACAAAGTCTATTCTGCCCTCTTGGACTGCCCAATTCTCCAATCACGTTTATGACCTGCAATTGATTATTTAAATTTGTCAATCATTTCTTTTTGACCATGAGCATTAGAAACTATAGATGAAAGATTGACTTCTAGACAGATCATCCATCTTTTGGGTTGAGCAGACCTCCCTTGCTTCAATCATATTATTCTTCTCTCCATCCATATTATTCTGATCAACAATTGGGTCATGGAAGAAAATCAAACTAGTCAGATCTAGAAAAAGAAATGAAGGTGTATTGGGCAACGACTAGGAGCATAGGCGAAGCAATGTTTGGGAAAAAAAGACATAAAAAATAGTTGAGAGAATGCAAAATCCTCTTACTATAGGATTGTTGGTGGGAATTTCGTAGCAAATCTATACATAACAAAGGCATGTGTAGAGAAAAAACATGCCATGCACATCTATACACAACAAATGCATGTGCAAAGAAAACACAAAAGAAATCTTGGCAACGATGTAACTCGAGCGCTCCTTGCAGTGCAGCCTCCAGCACCGCAATATTATCATTATTTAGCTTCATCATAATAGTCAAAACTTCAAACAACAATATCACACATCCTTCCATTATGATCATCTCTTTATCTTCTTTGCTCGCGATGTTGTAAAGAGCTTCCAAGTTTTTGCTGAATTTGAGAAAAGATGAATTCGATGAACTATCATAGAGGAAACCCCAGGGAGACATTTACTTGTAGTTCAATCTTATAAAACATGTATCAAATCTTGCCAAGAACGACATTTTTTTGTTTCCTTTGGTGAGGAATGATCATTGGTGACCAAATTCTTGATACTTTGAAACAAAATAAGACAAGAATTAAGCAACAAGGTGGAGATACCAATCATGACAATCATGCATTGGTTGCATGACAATGTCTAATCATACACTCTTTGCATGACAATGTCCAATCATACACTCTTTGCATGACAATGTCCAATCATACACTCTGTTCATGTCTTCCTAAAATTTTAAATGGCAAAAAATGCATGATACTTTAGCCCTCAACCACCAAGCCATCACTAATTAGCCTTCAATGTTGACTTTCTTTTAAACTCCATTGACCAAGCTATGTGGTGAGGTTGGTCAATGGAGAGGTGAAAAGTCAACATCAAAGATATGTTGGTGGTGGGAGCCTGAAATTTAAAGCACTAAACTCTTGTTAAGGGCCAAATTAGCATGCATGTGTTCTAACGTGCGAAATGTGAGGAATGCATGAACGATCATATTACAAAGGCATTATATTTCTTATGCATGGCTATTGTGACGTAATAGCATTTTCTTTTTTATGCATGGCTGTTTTGCTAAAGAGCCATTTGCTTTTTTATGCATGACTGTTCTCTCTCTCTCTCTCTCTCTCTCTCTCTCTCTCTTTCTCTCTCTTTCTCTCTCTAGTGAATACGACCACAGTCGCTACTCTCTCTCTCTCTCTCTCTCTCTCTCTCTCTAGCTAGTGAATACGACCACAGTCGCTACTCCAGACAGTTATCATTCAACTGCCAATGTTGCTAAGATAAAAGTGGAAGCTGCAAGCGGCGGATCCTGATTCACCATATTTTGCATATCATCCTTTTATACTGAAGGACCGGAGGACGAGTCTGCACTGAATAGCGTGAAGGACCGGAGGGCGAGTCTGCACTGAACAGCATGATTGCATGTAGAAACAGTCTATAGCGGAAGTCTCTCAAGCTTCTTTTAGAGGAGGCAGAAACTAAAGGTGGTTATTTGTTTCTCATTTGCATGTTTGTACGGATATGTTGTAAGTATTATTCACTTTCACAGTATCAGTGAAAGAGTACGTTGCAAAATTCATTCAGTTAGCTAAGATAACTTAAAAATTTGTATCAACAATTTGAAGGAGCTGAGTTCTTCCAGATTATACTATGGTATATCTCCAGTACACTTTTTGATTCCCATATGCTCGTCCATGCAAAGCATTAGCTGCTTGATAGGCAGATTCTTCCCTGAAAAATTCAACATAAAACCCTGCCAAGGTGTAACGATTCAAATTTGACTGACAAGATGAATACAGGTGGACTATGCAATCGGTGGCTGCTCCTGGAGTTCATCCATGAGGATTGATTTGAGGTTGACTTCTTTTATTGAGGGGTGTGATTCTTCAGGTTCATATGCCGCCGGGACCTTGATTGCACGAATTGATTCATCATCATCTTCTTCCGCTGTGGCTGCTGTTGCATTCTTTAGCTAGGATTGATCAGGTTGACTACTTTAAATGAAAGGCTCGATACTTCAGGTACATGTGCCATTGTAGTGCATGTGCGATTCTCCCAAATGATTCATTATTGGCTTTTTCTTGGAGATTTTGACTGAGACTGATTTGAGGTTGACTTCTCTCAATGATAGGCCTGATTCTTCATGTTCATGTAGCACTAGTCCGTGAATTTATTCATCATTGCATTCTTCAACCAATGGCCTGGAGTTCATTCATGAGGATTGATTTGCGGTTGACTTCTTTTATTGAGAGGTGTGATTCTTCAGATTCATATGCCACCACGACTTTGATTCTACGAATTGATTCATCATCATCTTCTTCTGCTTGTGGATGTTGTTGCACTTAGTCAATCCATGCCAAGCGGTCACTTCCATATTTTTTTGCTTCATTTTCACTGGCCATATTTGCATGGGAATTAGGATGACATTATGAATTTATTAACTTTTCAGTAGGACTAATTCATTCATTCTCAGTTCTCGCTAGAGATTCTACGCTTGTCACTTCAGCATACTCACTTTGGGTGATAAACTGGAAAAGCAAAAGTTTTGAAAAAAACAAATGCATGGATAGATAATCTTTTAAGAGCAAAATTTAAAGTTTTTTTATACTAGTATATGGAGCTCTCTCTCTCTCTCTCTCTCTCTCTCTCTCTCTCTCTCTCTCTCTCTCTCTCTCTCATTTAAACTCTACATGTTATGAAATTTTTTGGCCTTGCCTTGCAAAGGCAATACTATGTGTTCAGGTCGGTCAATGGAGTTTGTAACAAAGTGAAAGTTAAAGCATATTATCTGGTTGTCTTAAGTAGTATCAAATATGGTCAAAGGTTAAATATTGTGTTTTGTTTTGTTTTTTAGTTTACTTGAGCTATGAAATTGTAGGTATTATGCCTTTTGTGACTTGTGTTATTGCATGTTTTCCACATATACTTCATAACAAACAACTACATGGTTTTGTTTTTTTTTCTAGATAATCTTTTGGTCGTCTCACAGAGCTGATTACAAAAAGATTGTTGATGCATTTTGTGAGAAAAAATTATTGCTTGAGAAATTTAGGCATTTGGAAAAAGTCGAATCCACCCCAATTATGCTTGTTAGACCAAACAATCATTTGTGATGTTCCAAAAGGACCGAGAAATTGGAAAAAGTCTTTGAAACACATGCTAAAACAAAGGCAATTGACAATGAGGTACTTTTAAGATTCTTCTTTTTACAATAGGTACTATTGTTGTCTATGATACAAAGAAAAAACAAATTGACTATTGGATCCTGATCAAACTTTTAGGTTGAAGGAACATTGTGGTGACTGGAATAAATCAAAGTTTATATGATATCGTCTACTCCATTTGCACAATTTCAAACTTTGTAAACAAAGAAAGCTCAACATATTGTTGCCTCTATTAGAAAGAAACAATCGCAACAAAAGTTGGGAATTTACGAGCAAAGGTTGTGAAATTGCATGGCTCTTCAATTGAAGTCATTTTAAAGGATACCTGTATTCATTCAATTTTGGAGCTAGGAACACCATTTATACGGTACTTAGAAGGCAATGAAAAAAGACTACGTTCAAAACTTATGCAAGGGAATGAAAATGAAAAATTTTGCACAAATGCTAGAGGTATAATCACTGGCTTTGCTAGATTGAAGTTAATAGTGAACTAAAATAGACGATATCAATTAGTCCTAGTACATCAAAGCAAATATCGAACTAGAGAAGTTCATCATTATAGTCAATTCGATTGTTAAGTTTTACTTGTTCTTAGCTTGAGAGGCATCTATGTTTTACAAATACAATGACCAGCAATATTTGCACAAATGGCTATGGACCAAGAGACTATATGGATCTTGAATTTTTTTTCTATTTATCAAATCAACCATGACGTTTCAACGTCTTTTCATTTCTGTTGAATCATCACGTTACCGCAAGCAGGCTTCAATCAAATGTCACGCAATGCTTTTTGCTAAGTTTAAGCAAAAATGAGCATGATGCTACGATTTGGAAAGAAATTACAAAAACAATCCAATTTTTGAAATCCAATACGAGCATATCACATCATTTGAAACATACATCAAACTTCTTGGCAACAACGACAATCAATCGCCAATACAATGTGATAGCTTATGTTTGTTTTGGGTTTCAAAAACCATGAATTACAATTTAGTAGTATATCATTGTGACACTGATTTAACAACAAGAATTCCAAAAATTGTGACATGCAACAATCCAATTGGAACAATGAAAGTCATCATTATACAAATGAATATCGATGACAAAGTAGAAGTATATCCTTGGAAAGAGCCAACAATAACCATAGAAGCACATATCTCATCAAACAACAAAAAATGAAATCGATACGTTTGGACCTGGAAACAATGAAACAAAATTGACACTCTCTAAAAAATGAATTTCACTACTTGCCATGATTGTTAAAAAATTTAAGCAACTCCAAGACTCACAACTATCAAACAACATCATCATTTATTACTTGAGAAAAGTACGTAAGAACAAACAAATATCATCAAGTATCAAACCATGTGAGAAACACAATAATGCATCCATTGAGAAATTTCAATGAGCAAGAAATATCTGTTATAGATATCATACAAAAATATGGAGAAAATTCTAAAAAAATTGAAAAGTACAAAGAAAGAATCAACAATTCTCCTAAAACCAGATGCATTTGTTGTGATAGATTGTTTTTCAATTCCAAGTCAAATGCAAATCTTGGAAAGCTACGATATCAATGTTGTAGGAGCATTTGTGGGTATTGTTTTCATGTTCTTTTGTGTCATGTTTTATGTAGTCCTGAAAATGCGTTATCCAGTCATTATTGATTTTGACATTGCATTCCTGGTATAATGGCGTATAACATCATTGTTGTAAATCTTGCATCAATATGATTGGTCTTATGATTCCACTCATATATGCATACTTGTATTGCATTTTGTGTGACAGCTACGGAGGCACTTTCATCCATGAATCTTGGTAACAAATTTTGTACTTGATCTATGTGCAAAAAGTACAAAAAGGACCGCTCTCTCACAATCTAGATTTGCAAGGACATTGATAATACTTCTGGTAATGCCCAATTGTCCTTAAAATGAAGGATCTCTTATTTGTGAGAATGCAAACCATGGTGATACCAAGCGTTCTTCTAAGTCATTGAGTTCATTTACTTTGCTCAATGCCTTTATAAGGGCAGTAGGACGCGAACGGAAAAGAGAGGAGGAAATAATTATGGAACAACTCTCCCGTTAGTATGGGCCGCTAGAAGCAAGAATAGTCTAAAAGAATGTAAATGCAAAGATACAATCACAGCTCAAGTGTTCTTACCAACATGATCTTAAAATTAATTCATACTCAAACGGATGAATGAGTACAGTCCGCCGAAGAGATTAGATATGGTGCGTGGTATTACTACAAATGGGTTTTACTAAGAAGTTCAATTCAGAAATTTAAATTGATAGTGCAATATGATAATGCAAGTTCCTCAGGCGTCAAAGACAGCCCTCGTTTGATCAGAAACTGAGGAGTCGTAGACGTCCGTGTTTTGATCAGAGTGAGTGACCCAGCTTGATTAAGCAGTGGGACTTAATTTCCAACAACCTTGTTTGTAGAATAGTTCATTGGTGATGGATATTCAGGCCGACTTAAACATTGATATTTTAAAGCATAACTTGTTTGCACAATTGCTTCATAATTTCATGGCCAACCATGGAGTACAAATACTTTTCAAAGAAGCAAAAACTCTATACACTCTCCAATATACTTCTACTACAAAATGAAAAGCCACCAAGCAACAATCGTTGCTCATGAATGAAGAACGTATATTTGAAGTCTATGTTGTAACTCTAACTATCTTTGACAATATAAAATCAAACATAGTGTAATACTAATAAAACAACATCTTGAATATACGTTAAAACTTCAACTCAGTTTCACATTTTCTAACACCTACCATCCTTTCATCAATGACCTAATTTTCTATTCAAAGTTTACATTGAAGAAGTTTTCGTAAGTTGAACTTTGTCTTTCCATCTCCTAAAAACTTCATGGTCTCATTAGCAAATACTATCAAATATGTTCAAAGCCCATATTTCGCATTTATTTTTGTTCTGTTTTGTCTTGTTTTATCTTGAGCTACACTTTGTAGTTATTATGCTTTTTGTAACATAATACATTCATCAATCACCAATAACACCCAATCTTTATCCAATTATAATTTTGTGATGCCTTGACATATCTATTTCGTGATTGATATTCTGCACTTGCATGCATACAAAAGAAAAAAAAAAAACAAATTACAAATCTTATCAATTTATTCTAACATTAAAATGTCTATTAAAAACTTACAACAAACTAATTTCCAAATTTTCAAACTACAAAATAATCACAAAAAATTATTTCACACAACAATATCTAAAATGCCTTATCCAAATCCTAAAAATTTAGGATTCATTGATATTATCACATGGCAAGGCCTTTGTGCTATTATACAGATCGTTCTTGTTCTTCAATAATTCAATATTCAAGATGGCCTTATAGGAAAGGTTTTGAAAGAAAAAAATTATTTGAAGGGCGTGGGAGCTTGCAATTTGCAAGCCTGCTCACCCTCAGTAACCAGTTATTGGTGTGCAAGTCTTCAAGGATAATCTCGTAATAGCAGTTGAGCATCAGGCTCTTGGACGGATTGCTGTCGATGCAATATTCACCCACTTCTTTTATCTCACTCACCAACAATTCCAAAAGCTTTATTGTATTTTGGGTTTGATAGCTAGATCGACAGCCGCATGCTGTTAGAAGCAGGCAAATTAGCTACGTTTGGTATATACTAATTTGCCAATAGATTCTGAGTGGGCTCTGGAGGTTGTTTTGAGTCCAAAACAATATCGTTGGTATTGTATTGCTTGTGGTAACAAGATGCGGATGGGATCCACTCAGGAAGTATTTGAGAGCCAGTATTTGGGTTGGACAGCTCGCCGGCTGCTGTGAAACGCAAGCAAATTAATTGCAAATAGATTCTGAGTGAAGGTTGCTTCAGTACAAAAAGTAGCTGGTATTGTATTGCTTGTGGTAGCAAGATTCAAACTTCATCTGCAGGCTGTTAAAGGCAGACAAATTAGCTACGTTTGGAATACGATTTTCCGATAGATTCTGAGTAGAGGTCGCTCTGACTCCAAAAAATAGCTGGTAATGTATTGTTGTGAGATGTGAATTTGATCTCACTCAGAAAGTATTTGAAAAGCAGTGTTTGAAATTGAGAGCTCCCCAGCGCCTGCTGTTAACGGCAGGCAAGTACTCAGCGCCTGAGTCACCTTAAAAATATGACTAATTGCCAATAAATTTTGAGTGGAGGTTGCCGTGATCAGGTCCAGAAAATAGTTGGTATTGTATCGCTTGTGGTAACAAGATGTGCAATTGATAGCAATCAGGAAGAATTCGAAAATCAGAACTATTTGGGTTTGACCTCCAAAGCTGTTGTTAAAGGCAGGCCCGGAGCCACCTGATGAATATGATTTGCCAATAGATTTTGAGAAGAAGTTGCTATGAGTTTAAAAACTTGTTGGTTATATTGTCTGTAGTATAAGCTGTGAATTAGACGGGTTGATTCAGTCCCAATTAAGCACAAGTCACATAGTCTATGTGACATAGATGAAGTCTAGCTCAAATCACTACGGAAGTGGCGAGAGAATAGAGACCTACTAGCACTATTTATAAGACTCCAAAAGAAAGAGCTGTGAAGTGTGCATGGCTGTTCATATTATTGGCTTAGCATTCATGTTTGGGCATTTTTTGTTGTGACGAATGCAACCTCGCAGGCACTGCGTTGTGAAAGACGTCGATCTGATTGCATGATATTGTGCATAAACCGAATCATAATATCTCAAAGAGTAAAAGTTTGACGTTTATAAAGAGGAGCTTTGGAGGGAATTCAACTCTTGAAGTACAGCATGGGATCGCTTGTATCTTACCTGTTGATATTTCTGTCCTTGCAAATGATGACTACACAATATGCAAGCTATGCTTTTAATGTAACTTATGACCATAGGTCTCTGATAATCGATGGTCAGCACAGAATTCTCATATCCGGTTCTATTCATTATCCGCGGGCTACTCCAATGGTTGGTGTCTCTATATCCTATTAACAACATGGTTGCACAAAGGAAAGAGACTAACAAATAAGAACTAGAAGAGCCAATGTTCTATATGAACTTTCATTGCGTTCGAGAGAGAAGAACAAAAACTTTCATTGAGCGTTTACGTACTGAATGAAGGAATCATAATTCGCTGACCAATTGATCTTCTATGATTCCATACAGATGTGGCCTGATTTGATTGCAAAGGCCAAAGCAGGTGGAGTAGATGTTATTCAGACGTATGTATTTTGGAACGTCCATGAAGCTTCACGAAGACAGGTAATCCATAGCAAATCAGTCCGACTGCAACAATGACAAAACGAAATCTGATACAGTAATTTCAAATAAATACATTCGATTGAGATTCGTGTCTGCAGGTTGGTTCTGATGCATCTAGATCCTCATACACGGAAAATTTGTTTAATATAAACATTAGTGATATGTAATAATGTATGATAGTTGGTCCATCTGGTCCAAGAATGTACTATGTT
Organism: Diphasiastrum complanatum; assembly: GCA_029204225.1. Classification (NCBI taxonomy): domain Eukaryota; kingdom Viridiplantae; phylum Streptophyta; class Lycopodiopsida; order Lycopodiales; family Lycopodiaceae; genus Diphasiastrum; species Diphasiastrum complanatum. Next base: position 60,322,475 of record CM055097.1, read on the forward strand.
TGGTTGCCATTTCACTCCGTGCTATTTATCTGACTTTTCCAGAATAACTTTTACTAATAGACTTTGTTAAGGCCGGTTGAAATAAGACTACCTACTTAGAAATTAAACTAATGCAACTGTTCCTAGTCCTACTTTCGAAATTTCTTTCCGTCTTGCAGTATGACTTCCATGGTAGGCTCGATTTGGTTAGCTTCGTGAAGTCAGTGCAGCGAGCTGGTTTATACGTGAACTTGAGAATCGGCCCTTACATAACCGCAGAATGGAACTATGGGTTTGCTTTACAGCCTTTCTGACAATAATTATTATAGGCTATTGAACAATATCGAGCTGTTTTTCCTACACCAATATCACATACACTCGGCGAATCAGCAGTATAACTATAATTACTTGCTTACAACTATCTACAGTGGTCTACCAGTGTGGCTGAGAAAAATTCCTGGTATGGCGTTCAGAACCGATAATCAACCGTTTGAGGTGCATTCTCAAAGCCATCTTCAGTTGCAAATTATCACACTGAAATATATGCCTCTTTGCATTATGGGCTTTAAAATGCATATTTGGAAGATGAAGATGATCTAAGTTTTGTAATGCTATGCATTGCTCCTTGATCAGACCGAGATGCAGACGTTTGTAACGAAAATCGTGGGAATGATGAAAGCGGAGAAATTATTCTCGTGGCAAGGTGGTCCGATCATCCTGGCACAGGTGGGTATGTCTAGTATTCACTCCAATAAAAAGCTCTCTCGTAGGAATAGCTTTATAGGTGGGTATGTATACTATTCACTCCAATAAAAGAAGAAACTTCTTGTTTTTATTAATAAAAGATTTGAAACCTTTAGGATTACAAAGGAATGCAAGTAAAAAGTGTAAATGCCATAAGGAGAATTGGGATACTCTACATCAACTTATAACAAAGCAACAATTTCACAAAGTAACTGTAAAAAACCTACTACCTAGGGATGAGCTACATGCTATTGTGATGGTTTGATTAACTCAAATTATAGCTATTAGGATCATTTGCTAACATTACAGCTATCTTGATGATTTGGGTAGGGAAGTTTAAACATTAAAACTATAAGCTTTCTCGCATTGCCTTGCAAAAGGCAATACTCAATGTGTTCAAGTTGATCAATGGAGTTTATGCAAAAGCCAAATTTAAAGTCAATGTCTTAATCATAAGGGCATGTGCACAAAAAGCTTTGCCATATTGTTAAGGACTTTATTGTAAGAACTAAATCTTTTAGATGCATCTCTAAATGCAAGTCATAAATAGCAAAAGATTCATGTCCTCTTTTTCTTGCGCTTATGAGATGCACCTTAATATGCAAGTCATGAATAGCAAAAAGTTCGCATCCCTCTTTTTTATTGCATGCATCCCTAGACTCTCAATTCCATGACACACTAACATCATCGCCAACAATAATCAAATAAAGATTATCTATATACATTCACAAAATTATTTCAAATATGTTTTTATTGTTATCGTATCTCTATTCAAGCGCACTCTTTGAACTACGGTTCAATCCTTGAGGTAAGAAAAATAAATGCTAACCATTACACCGACATTTCCAAGACAACTAGGTTCTGGAAGTAGATACTATCTTGCTTCCAATAATAGACACTCACATTTATTAATTTAAAATTGTATGGCAATGCCACAACATTCTTGTTCATTTGCTTTTTTAATCTTCTAAAATGCAATCTTTTTTAGCTTTATCACGATAGTGATAAACTATTATGACAATTTGCTAAAAGTTGGGGTGTCACTTGCAATTGATTATGAGCATTAAAATGAGTTCTTCTTCTTTTTGATTTTTTGAAAATGTGATTCTTGTTTTTATATTTTTCAGCAATTTGCATTATGCATAAGGCAAAGCTTCTCGTAAATAAATATCAATCATCTTGTTTTTTTCTAAGCTATGTTGGTGCTAAATACAAAAGAATCATTCCAAAACCCAAGCTCAAAAATCGTTTTCTATTCTTAATCTTATACTCGAGATGTAGGCTAATCCAAAAGTTGCAAGAGCAGTTTGTTTGTCTTTTGCCATAATTGTATCATAGCTATATAAGAGGTTAGGTCGGGCCCTTTTTGTTGGACACGGGATGGGGATTCATGGAGCATAATAGAAAGACACTTGAATATTCAGAGTCTCACTACGTTGTATAAAATCTATTTACTTTGGTGAAGTAGACAAGACCTACCATTAAGATGCTACGTACAAGTACTCTCGATTTAGGCAAATCTCCACCAATCATGGAGAAACCATGAACTTTGTCAACAAAGTGATTGATTTTTAACTTGATTGTTCAATTGTCTAAGTGAATGAAATCTAGCTCTAAGTCAAATTTTAATTGTAAAGTCTTTGAAATTGGAGATTGGAAGTTGGAACGTTAAGAATCTCATTCAGGCTTGTAAATGGGAAGAAAACAACTAGTTGTAAGAACGAAGAAGAGCATGAGCATTTTTAATAGGCATGCATTTTGAAGCCTTTTTTTCCCTTTATAGAAATGCACTTTTCTTTTAGCCTTTCTAGTTAGAAGGGGGTAACTTAAAAAATCATTATAGCACCTTTCCCTTAATAATGAAAGTCACTTATGTTTTAAACCTTTCACCCAAAAAGAATATACATGCCTAGAACTTGTTAAGCATCTATCAAGGCATAAGTTGTGTAAATAATATATGAGATGACAATAGACATGGTTTACTTGTAATTAACAAATTTGACTTGGAAATAAAGTATGCATTTAGTATGAAGTTCCACCTTGGAGTTTCTATAAAGAGTGAAAGTGATCTAGAATATGATCATTACTTTCATGACTACCTTAAAAGCTCCCATGGTCTAAGAATTAAACTTGATTATGTCCTTTATGTAAGACAATCTCAAATGCTTGACATGTGATTTCAGGACATGAATCATTTCTAGTCTTGCACATGGAACATATACTTTTTTGAGGACCTTTTTGGCCTTTTTGCCTAAATTGGTAAACGTTGTAGGAACCATATCTACCATCATTTGTATCCAAGTCTCAATGTTGAGAGAGAGAGAGAGAGAGAGAGAGAGAGAGAGAGAGAGAGAGAGAGAGAGAGAGAGAGAGAGAGAGAGAGAGAGAGAGAGAGAGAGAGAGAGAGAGAGAGAGAGAGAGAGAGAGAGAGAGAGAGAGAGAGATTTATGTGACATATCATCCAAGGGTTGGCTCACTTGGTTAGCTTGGCACCCAAAATTTCTTTGGTCCCAAATTCAAGCCCCCCTTGAAAACCAAGAAGCATTTATGTGACATGCTCAACTAACAAACAAATAACATTATAATTTGTGTCAACTTAAATCTTAGATAAATGAATGGGTCAAATCGAGTTTGAGAACTACCACTACCTGAGACATTGTTCCAGTAATCTAGGTCGTGTATGTCGTGCTGAATGTTCATTTTATTCATGTTCAGATCGATTCTTGTTTAGGCGAATAGGGAGTGATAAACTATTGTTCAATGCCTTGGCTCTGGCAGTACTTGAATTTAGTAGAGATATATTCTCTACCATTGTCGAAACCTTAGGGCTTTGTAAAGGAGACCAAATTATTTCCTACTATAAATGTGATTGGTTGTGATTTTTCCTAGTGCAAGAAAATAAGTAATCCTCATGGATAGAATATTGAAAATATGGATTTCTCATGTATAGAATCTAAAAATACAAAGCCCTCTTGAAAATTATATCCTTTGATGGTTTGTGTGGGCTAGACTAATTTTTAAAATAAGTTTTTTAAGACATTCTATTTGATTGATAATCACATGCATCAAGAATAAACAAAATGTTGTGGTGAACCTCATTTATATCTACTTTTGCTATTCTTGTCTCATCTTCCACCATTGCACATAATCTTCACTTTTTATTTATGAAAATTTTTGGAAGCTCCCATAAGAATAGTTATCATTTGTTTTGATTGAACATGTTGATTTATCATGATATTCATGCCTTTCCAATAATGACATTTGCATTTTGTAAGTATTTCAAAGAGGTTTTATGAAATCCTCCTTAATAGAAGCGATGAAACGTAATCATTGCTACAATATAATATTCTTTGGTATAATGACATGTCATTGTTCATAAACTAACAATGTGATATGTTGTGTTTTTAGATTGAAAATGAGTTTGGACTCGCACAACATGGAAGTGCTGATATCAAGTACATGTTATGGGCAGCACACATGGCTGAGGCGCAAAATATAGGAGTTCCATGGACAATGTGCCAACAAGCAAACGCACCAAATTTTATTGTAAGTAGTTATCCCAATGAATGGAAGTTTTTTCCAACAATAAAGAAAAAGGTATATTGTAGATGATTCGAGTAGCAGTTTACTCATGATTAGTGTACAACATTAAAGTACACAAAAGAATGACATTCCTGTTGAATTCACACGTGTGGGATGCCCCACACATGTACTTTTGATCTCCCAAGCCCAATAATACCATAAAGATCAGACTAGCATTGGTTGACAATAGGAAAGCTGATCATACAAGAAATATTATTGTGTTACAAGCCAGATCTGTCAACAAAACATGAAACTAAGCATAATAAATGCCTCAACTCGGCTAGAGAGAGAAAATAAAAGTACAAACTCGAGTAGAGAGAGAGAGGGCACAAAGAGCTTGTCTCCAAATTTGCATTACACACAAATTTCATCATTTTCTCAATGAGAGTACATCACATATATATAGATCCATGGACTCTCCTCCTACTTTGAGTTGAATTGGAGAGCTAAAGTGCATCAAAGAGGATGATGATAGGGATATGGTATCTTGCTTCTTTGAAAGCCAAGACACAAGATTGCCTCCAAGAAAGATAGTATATGCATTAATGGACTTTCGATCCATTTTATCACTTGCAAAATCGGAATCCGGATAGCCAACAATGGTTAGATCTTCATTCTTGTACAATAAACCATAATCTTGAGTAGAAGATACATATCTTAGAACTCTCTTGGCCATCTTCCAATGTTGGATCCTAGGATCTTGCATAGATTGACTCAATTTGTGCACACAATAGCTCAAATCGGGTCTAGTGATAGTAGGCCAAATTAAAGAGCCTATAAGACTCCTATAAAGTGTGATGTCCTCGAAGGATCTTTCATCACCTTTAATAGGATCTTTTACATGTTGCTCCATGGGAGTATCTATGCCTTTACAATTTTGCATATTGAGTTTTCTCAATATAGAAAAGACATATATAGATTGACAAATAAAAGCATACTCTTCATGAAAATCAATCTCAAGTCCTAAAATGTAATGGATCTCTCCTAGATCTTGCATTTTAAATTCTTTTCCTAATGCATCTTTGGTTTCTTGAACTAGTATCAAACAACTTCCACTAAGAATAATGTCATCTACATAGATTAGAAGAATGACAATATTACTACCATCAAACTTTAAGTACATAGAAGGATCATAGTCACTAAGCACAAATCCTAATGAAAGTAAAAAGTTGTTGAGTCTTGAATACCATGATCTAGGTGCTTGCTTCAAGCCATAAAGACTTCTAAATAGCAAACACACCTTAGTTTTATCCTTGATAAATCCTTAATGTTGTTCCATGTATATCTCCTCCTCAAGATATCCATTCAAAAAAGCATTGGAGACATCAAGTTGAAACAGTTTCCACTTAAAAAATAAGGCAAGAGAGATTATGATTCTTACTGTCACCATCTTTGCTACAGGAGCAAAGGTTTCTTCATAGTCAAGGCCATATATTTGTGCAAAGCCTTTAGCTCATAATCTTGCCTTGCACTTGTTGATGGAGCCATCATGATTGTACTTGATCTTGAGCACCCACTTGCATCCAATGATATGCATGTTAGGTGGTGGATCCACTAGCTCCCATGTGTGGTTGGTGATCAAGGCATCATATTCAATCTTCATGGCCTCATACCACTCCTTGGTATTGAGGGCTTCTTGGACACCTTTGGGCTCCTCATGAGAAACAAAATAAGCATAAGTGGAATCAAGATTCACTTGTTTTTCTTTGTCATCATAAGTGAGCCTCTTGGGCTCGGATCTCTCCCTCATCGATCTTCTAGGAGTGAAAATCCGAGGACTTTCATCTTCAAATCTCGACTCCTCCATATGTTGATTGTCTTCAAAAGGTGATAGATTTTGAGGTTGCTTGATCTCGGCCCCTCCAAGATTGGACTTTTCTTCTTCATGAAAAACTACATCTCTACTATCAATCACTTTAGAAGTAGAGAGCATGTAGATTCGATAGGCTTTCTTGTTGGATGAATATCCAACCATTACTCCTTTGGCTTGCACAAGGATCATCCTTCTTTCTCATTTCCAAGGGAATATGGACAAAGAATATGCATCCAAATACTCTAAGGTGATCAACCTTAGGTTAGATGTTGTACATTCAGACATTTGTGGCCCAATGCAGAATCATTCTCTGAAGGATGCAAAGTATTTTATAACTTTTGTTGATGAATTCCCCAAAAGAACTATGGTGGACTTTATCAAGAAGAAATGAAAAGCCTTCAATTGCTTCAGAATTTTCAAGGAGCATGCAGAAAAAGAAACTGGAAGGACTATCAAAGTCCAGTGGAGAGTACATCTCTATCGAATTTAAGGAGTACTGTCAAAGCCAAGTCATTGAGCAGCAATTTATCACTCCTTATTCTCCTCAATCGAATGGCTTGGCCGAGAGGAAGAACCGTACCTTGGTTGAATAAGCTAAATGTATGCTGGCGCATGCATCATTGCCAAAAGCTTCATCTAAATGGAATTATAGAAGAAGACATCTACATGATCCAGCCCGAAGGATATATTCTGGAAGGTATGAAGAATCATGTCTGTAAATACCATAAGGCACTTTACGGCTTGAAACAGTCTGCCAAAGCTTGGTTTCAAAGGATCAACACGTTCCTCATCCCACAAGGTTTTTAACCAAGCACTGTTGATTGCAACGTCTATTTCAAGTGGTGCAGCAATCCTTCATTATCATCACGTTGTACGTGGATGATACGTTGCTTTTCAACAACAATACCAATTTGGTTAAGGATGTTAAACAGATGCTATTTTTTGAGTTTGACATGACTGACCTGGGTGAAGCTCGCTTCTGTCTGGACATTTAAATCTACCGAGACAGAATGAGATGACTAATTTATATCACTCAACAGAAGTACCTTCACAATGTTCTTAACATATATAATTTGATGAACTGCAAGTTAACTCACTCACCGATGGATCCAGACCTAGATCTATCAAGGGACCAATGCCCTCAGACCAAGTAGGAAGAGAAGCAAATGAGAGAGTATCATTGTCGATCGATACTTGGATCTCTCATGTATGCAATGGTCTATACAAGGCCTGACATCTCTTTTGTAATAAGCTCACTCAGCTAATTTATGGATAATCCTGGCATTACCCATTGGAAGGCTCTCATAAGAGTCATGAGGTATATTCGAGCTACCATGGACCAGTGCATCTGCTATGGAGGAGTCAACAATGACAGTCTTCATCAGCTCAATGGATATTCTGATGCAAGCTAGGGAGGAGATGTAGACAATCGTAAGTCCACATCTGGATTTACATTCTTCTTCAATGGCGGTCCTACCTCATGGAACAGTCGTAAGCAAACCTCTATCGCCCTTCATCTACAAAAGCAGAATACATTGTTGCTTCTCAATCTATTAAAGAAGCGTTTTGGTTGAGAAATTTATTGTCAGACATTAGTTTGAATCAATACAGCCCTACTATCATATTCTGTGATAATCAGAGTGCTATTACCTTATCGGCCAACCCTAGATTTCACTCTAGGAGTAAGCACATTAAGATCCGATATCACTATATCAGGGGCAAGGTTCTCAACAAGGAGGTAAGCTTAACGTACTGTAGAATGTAGGACATGGTTGTAGATATATTTACAAAGACATTAAGTGTTAATGCACACAACAAGTTTCGTGCATTGCTTAGTCTGAAGATCAAGGCATTCACGGATCCAAATTAAGGGGGGGTGTTGGATTTCTTTCCTCTACTCTCCTAAATCCTATGTTAATCTGCCTCCATTCATGCTGCTGTATTTTACTTGTGTTGTCCCACAATGTGCATATTTAACACATAAAATACGACAGACAAAAAAGCCGACAGTTGCAACAGTTTGCATTTTTACTCAGGATTTTCCAAGCGAAAATGTGACTGTTGCACAGCCTGCATTTTTACAAGTAATTTTGAACATGCGAAAAATGCAAAAAATGTGACACTGCATTTTTACACGCATTTTATGACAGGTGAAAAATGCAAAAAATGAGACAATGCATTTTTACATGCATTTTATGATAGACGACACTTGCCTAAAATGTGACCTACATTTTGACAGGCCTAAAATGCGACACTGCATTTTTGCATGCATTTTATGACAGGCGACACTTACCTAAAATGCGACCTGCATTTTTACACGCAATTTATGACAGATGACACTTGCATTTAAAAGGGCACAGGTTGCCTTTAGGTAAGGTCAAGGCCAAAGGCCAAAGGGTGTCGCAACTTCACATTTTTACTAACGTTATTTTCTGGCGAAGTCCGACGTCGCAGCCTCTTCACGCTCATTCTATGCATTGTGCTATCAAATTTGACAACAACAACCACCACCCACGATCTCCTACAGACGACACAACCACTTTTTTACCTTCTTCATCTGCACACTTGTAAAATTTATGTATATAGTGATACCATCTCGGTATTCACATAAGTGCAATAAGCGTTACAGATAAGCATTAGCAGTTTAATTCTATAACATGTGAGATAGACATTGTAGATGCCTTCGCGCATTGATTCTTTCTTTCTTTTCAGACAGATTGTCAATAATAGGTGCATAACCTTTACAGATTGTAGTTAGCTTTCTGAGTACGCGGTTTCGTCCGCTATTGTCTTGTGCTCACTCACATTATTGACTTGTATATATTTTTTATACTTAATCTGATTACAGCTCTATCTGTTTCTGCGTTCAGATTCATGTCAATATTGTAGTGCTTTTCTACATTTTGTCTGGTTGTCTATTTGATTTGTGTGGTTCTCTTCTCTTCACTTCTGCTACGACCGTGCTTTAAAATATTGAAATTATCATATTCTTGTGCTTGCCTACTAAGTCACCAGTAGTGCACGCACCGAGAAGAGAAATCGAGTCCCATTCCGGTTTTACCCGATTTTATTTCTTCCGACAAGCTGAAGGGGAGTGTTGGAGTTTAAGCTTACTCCTACTCATCCTAACTACCTCCTTCCTTCTAAGTAAATCACTCTCTCAAAAGGATCCTGTAGAAATGACCTATTTTTCACAACAATCTGTATTTTTACTCACAAACTTCAACATGCAAAAATTCCAACAAACCCGACAATGTGTTCAGTCCAGTTTTTGGTCCATTTCGGGCACTTCTAGGAATGCGACAATTTTTTCGAAAAATGCGACACTATGCAGATTTACACAGGATTTCAAGTACAGATTGTAAACATTTTCACGCTCCAATAACAACTGTTCTAACGATCTTGTAATTGTAAAAGTTAGAATAGCACAAGATTATTCAGCTACTATATAAGTAAATGAGCGTTGTAGATACAAGTATGACGATGCTTGAAGATACTCTAACAGAGATCAGCGCGACCAAAAATTGGTCTTCTAGTAGCTGACTCCTCAGAGTTAGTGATGAGAGAGAGAGAGAGAGAGAGAGAGAGAGAGAGAGAGAGAGAGAGAGAGAGAGAGAGAGAGAGAGAGAGAGAGAGAGAGAGAGAGAGAGAGAGAGAGAATATTCAAGACTATAGCAATTGATTCGTTTCTGTAAGTAGGATCACGCGCTTACCAGCGCAATTGTATTGTGATCTGATTATTGTTATTACAATATTAATATACAAATTCACTATTATTCTACCTCATAACATACAGTTGAATGGTAAGTAACTCTCACTCTTCTTCCGCAAGTATCATAAATGAAAAAATGTATGGTTGTCATTGACGTCCAATCGTTCTTACATTTCTTTATATCACAATATCAATATTAGAGAATTGCATGGCTGTCTCAGATGCCTAATTATTTTCTTGCAATCTCCTTTTATGGTAGTCTAAGGCTCCTACACTGATAGTCTTAATCAACACAATCAGGACAACTCTATAATCTTCGTTCTCCAAGTAATCCAGATCCTTAAATAATAGTATTCATAGTTGTGTTTTTATCTCGTGGGTGAGACCACAGCCACAACTGTTGTGTCCCTAATTGACTAGGGGGTAAACTTAAGTATTAAAGCATAGCTTAGCTGGTACATGACATCAGGTTAAGGGATATCCTAAGTAATTAGAGCTATGATTCTAAGTTAAGGGCAAGTCATAAGGACACTAGAATGGACATGCATGGGGAGCTACTAATCCAATAAGCACTCTTAAGAATATGGCCTAGATTGTGGATATATGAGCATGGGTGACGACATTAGTATTATCATTCATAGTCCCTTAGGTGCAATGCTAGATTGTGGGATGAGCCTAGTAGTCCTCCTAGGTCTAGATGTGGCAAATGCTCTCAAGGGTGGAAGTATGTTATGTCCGTAACTGATTAGGGTCATGCTAGGGTTAATTAAATGTACTTAGTTAGGGCCTAGCATAGATTAATTGATATAGGACCTAGGATCAAGGGATATGATTAGTAGTTAGGACTATGACTCTGAGTTAAGGGTGAGAGGATATGTTGATCCCATAAGCACTCTTGGGAATATGGCTTGGGCTCCTCACACACAGATTGAGCTACTGCTGTCTGCCTCTTCCTTATCCAAAGTATTGGTTCGAATAACACAGTCCATAGTCTTTTGATTCTTGGAGATATTGCACCACTCTTTTTGCTAACTTCCAATGTAACGATCCTGGGTTCTGATTGAATTGGCTTAGCCTGTATACTACAAATGCTATATCAGGTTTGGTGTTGTCTACACGATACAACAATGATCCAATCAGCCTTTAATAGGGTGTGTTGGCCATTTGCTTCTCTTCTTCGAGAGTCTGCGGGCAATCTACCTTCCTTAGAATTGTTCCAAGTATCACAAGAGTATGCACAGCTTTGCATTTGATCATGTTGAAATCTTCGATGATTTTTTCAATATACTTTTGTTAGTGAAATTACAACTTGCCACCTTCAAAGTCTCCTTTGATCTGTAAGCCTAGATAGCTTTCTGCATCTCCTAGGTCAGTGATCTCGAATATTCCAGAAATGTCTCTTTTGACATCTTAAATTAACTTATCTTTTCTTAAGAAGATAAGAGTGTCAACTGTATAAACATTTAGAATGATAATTTCACATTTGACATGTTTGATATAGACATTTGACTTAGTGAACAAAGATTCGAAGCCTAAAGAACGTAGTGCTTCGTACTTCTTTTTATACCATTGTTTGGTTGTTTGTTCTAGACTATAGATGCTCTTATTCATGTGACATCCGAATTCTAGATATTCTTGACTTATAAAACTTTGTGGTTGATCCATGTATAGATCTTCTTCAAACTTTCCATGCAAGAAAGCAGTTTTCTCATTCACAATATGGATTTTGAGATCATGAGCTACTACATAAGCAAATAACAAGCGAAGTGATGTGTGTTTGACTATAGGTGAGAAGTATTAGTGTAGTCGATACCATATTAATCCTTTCGCTACCAACCTTGCTTTGTATCTGATGATATCTCCATCAGGACCTGTTTTGATCTTGTAGATCCACTTGCATTTAGTTGGATTCCTTCCATCAGGTATAGGTGCAAGTGTCCATACTCTGTTCTTATGCATTGATGACATTTTGTCCACCATTGCTTGAATTCAATGATCTCTATCTGGCCCATCAGTAGCTTCTTTGAATGTTTGAGGTTCTTCCGCAAAACGACAAAGTTTGATAGCTATGTTTGTTGAAACATCTTGACCAAACCTTACTGGTGGTATTCTTTGTCTTGTAGATCTTCTTAGAACTTGTATAGGTTTCGAATTCAATTCTGCATTTTCAGGTTCGACTGGTTCTACTTGAATTCGAATAGGTGATTCGAGCCTTTCGGGTACTCGAATTTGAACTCCGTCTAAATCACTACTATGTCCAGATGGTAATTCCAGTTCATCATCTACTTGGTGTACTTCCCCTATTGCTTACTCATAATAAGTTCTAAGAATTTCATAGCCGATTAAATCATTGTCTGCTATGTATTTCGACTCATCGAATTTGGCATCTCGAACTACTTTTATTCTTCCAATTTTGGGCATGTAGACTCAATAGTACAAAGAATGTAACTCGAATCCTACCAGAAAACCTAGTTTTGTCTTTTCATCGAGTTTCTTTCTCAATTTGTCTGGTATGTGCATATAAACTACAATCCAAATGTCCGAACATGAGCCATATTTGGCTTTGACTTCCACCATAATTCATGAGGAGTTTTGTCCGACATTTTGAATTTCAGAATTCGATTATGCAGATAGTTCGACGTAGCAACTGCTTTGGTGCTTTCGCATGAGCCATCATACACCTGGCAGCTTCCATTAGTGTACGATTTCTTCGTTCCACAATTCCATTATGCTGAGGTGTGTGTGATGCAGTCTTCGTATGCATAATACCTTGTTTAGTACAAAAAGTTTTGAATTCGTTGGAAATGTACTCATCCTCACGGTCTGTGCAAATTTGCTTCAACTTGTTGCTTGTTGTCTACTTCTCAGCCCAATTGGTATACTCAATGAATTTCTCAAAAGCTTCTGATTTTGTACGAATAATGTATACTACAGCGAACTTGATGAAATCATCAATAAACGTGATGAAATATTTTGCATCACCTAAAGACATTACTCCAAATGGTCCACAGATATCTGAATGTACAATTTCCAGTACCTTGGTTGCTTTATAAACATTTTTACTGAAAGGTGTACGAGTCATTTTGCCTTTAAGACAAGATTCGCAGGTACTTCGAATATCTTGGCTCTTGATTTCGACTCCTTCAATTCTTTGACTCTTGTTGGCTTGGTACAAGGTTTCCATATTCATGTGACATAACCTCTGGTGCCATAGAATATATGTCAATTCGTCTGATTCACTTGGTCGACTCGAGTTCGAATGCTCAAGTGATACAAATTTCCATTTCTGTTACCTTTAGTAACTAGGTTATCAGAATTTTCATCGAACAACTTACAAGAGTCCTTTGTGAAGGTCACTGACATCCCTGTGTCGACCCTCTTGGCTACAAATAGAAGATCTTTATTGAGAGTAGAAACATAGAGAACTTCCTCCAGTTTCTTGTCACCCTTATTTGTGTCTAACCACAGTACACCAATTTTGTCAACTTCATGTTTAGAACCGTCTCCAAGTAGAATGTATCTCGACCTTCTTATAGTCCAATAAAATTTGTTTCGAGGAAACAAAATGTGAGCTGGCTCCCGAATCAAGTACTACATCTCAAATTTTTGAATTCGATGAACAACATAGATCAGAAGAAACATATGCTGTTGAGTTTCTTGTCGTTCTCTCTTCTGCTGCTCTAGAGCATTCTACTTTGTCTTCGACAAAAGTTGAATATGAAGGTTCACTTTGATTTTGCTCCTTCTTGTTCTTGGGATTTTGATAATAGTCTACTACTGCATGACCTCGTTTATGACAATGAATGCAATCAATCTTTGGATTCAACCAACACTTGTCTTCAGTATGACCTGATCTCTTGCATCGGTTGCAAATCTCTCTATCACTAGAATCTCTTGAGTGTTGTTTACCTGATTGTCGATCATTTGTCTTGGATTCATCTGAATGATCTCCATTCTTTTGTTGATTGCTATCAGCCTTCTGAGACGACTCCCTCTTAGACTGAAACTTCTTTGAAGATTGATTCTTCTGAGTAAATAGACTTTTTCTGAATCACCATTGTCGTCATAGTGTCCGCGAGGTTCTACTTTCTCTTTGACTCCATCTATCGCCTTCTGAAGCGTCATAGATGAATCTTTCGCCAATAAAGTTCTAGTTGTGTGGGATGACCTGGGTAGGGCTCGAAGAACATAGCTAAGTTCTGTTTTCTTTGAGATTGCATTTTCCATGCAAAGAAATAAACAGGTCCTTTATTTTTCGCACGAAAGTGGTCAGATCTTTGTCGTCCCATTGTAGGTAAGTCAATTGGTCTTCCAAGAACATGATTTGATTCTATGATCGAGTCTCATTCCTGGTTTGCAATTTTTTCCATGATTCTTTCGTGTTTGAAGTTGAAGAGAGATCTAGCATTATGTTGTCATTCACTAACGACGCAATAATCGCTATAGCTTTGTCATTTTTTTCCCTCCATTCAAAATTCTTTGTCAGGAGTAGTTGGCTTCACTTCTGTTGAATCTACCCATTGCCAAAGACCTCTGCTCTTTAGTATGAGTGAAGTCTTTAACTTCCAGACTAGATAATTTGAACCATCTCTATCCAAAATAGTACTGATCTTAGACTGAATGTTGCTGATTGAAGACATCTTTAAAAACCTCGAACACACTCTTGTCAAGTAACCTGGATGGTTGCTCAAATACGGATGTTGAAGGGATCTCTAATACCACTGTAGGAAATATACTGGGAATTTTCCTTCAGAGAACACGATGAAAGTTCGAATAAATCAAACGAATATCAGTGTCTTCAACCATGTTTGAATCTGGCCTATATACAAATAGAGCAGGTTCTATTATGATTAAATAAAGCGTGCGGATTTAAACATATGTATGAGTGTGATAGATGATTTCAGATAATTAGAAAAACTATGATGTTTGATCTTAAATGCAAGCAGAAATAAGTATGAAATACCAATGAAGTAGAAATTAATATATTGAGTCTGATTCTTCTATCTTCATGTTCTACCTTATGTTCCTACTTACAATGAGTAAGTGTACATGTATTTATATTGTCATAGGATAGGTCTCTTGGCCTTCTTCCTTCTGTAAACAGTCGATCTAGCCGTTAAAACGGTTAATATACAATGGCGTTTGTTTCCAGGTTCGACAGTTTATCTTTCGCTTTCGAATAAGAATAAAGGTCAAATAAGTAAATGTCAAATGAATAAGATGAATCATCATATTAGTTGATTCGAATGAATAAATGTCGATTCTTTCGAATTTGATTTCTCAACCTTTGTCGATTAAACTGTAGACTTTGTTAGTAGAACTGAGACTTGTCTGTCGAGGTGTTCTACAGACCTATCATGAAATACTGATGACTATATGTATTGTTTTCTCTCTGCATGAATAGCCTAGTGTGCTTCTTGGGTTGGTATGCTCTCTCTTTCAGTTACTCTAAAAATTGGATTGTTGCTTAGCCTGTGAATTAGCTAATGTAAACTACAAGAGTGATCGTTGACATGGTCTAAGAGCCTAGGTCAGAAGCAGTTTGGGCTAAATTCAAGGACGATTCGAAGAATTGATGATGACAATTGGTTAAGCAAGCTATCTAACCAAATTTGGAAAATCCTAATCACAATAGGGCACCTACCAGTGTTGGGTGGGTATATAGGGTCATGGTTGGTATTTTTGCCATGGTATCAATAGTAGTACTTTTTTTAGTATTTTTTGTCTATTTCATATTTTTTTATATCTTAAATTATGATATTACTCTTTAAAAAGAATATTTATAGCAATTCGTACATGTTTATACCCAGGTTGATAATTGGCTGGTATCACCCTTGTGATACCAGCCTGATCTATACCAGTCTACAACTCCTATACCTCCTTATGTTGATATCCTACTGGTATTATATTTTGTAAGAACCCCCCCCCCCCCCCCCCCCCCCCCGACCCGACTGGTATCAAAAATTTTGATACCCGCCCAACATTGGTGTTGCGATGAAAGAGGGTGTGTGTGTGAGGAACGAAAACGAAAATGAAAATAGCTCGAACTCGAACAAAAAGTGTTTGTGCGCAGCGGAATGAGCTATCTCACTCTTTTCCTAAGCATGACTATGCCTATCAGACACGAACAGAACGTTAGTGATAGAAATCACGTTCGATCTGATTACGTAGCCAAACATTAAGCAACAAAACATCATAAAGATAATTTGTCGCGAACAGCTAGACGAATTATCAGTCGTGAATTAGTCACGAAAGGTGAGACTAAACATTAGTCGCGAATAGCTAGACTAATAATAATTCGCGAAGAACAGACTACCAGATCAAGCAATAAGAGAGTCAGACAAAATGTAGAAAAGCATAGCAATATTCACGCAAATCTGAATGCAAAACAAACAAAGTTGTAATCAGATTAAGTATAACAAACGATATACAGGTCAAAAATACTGGTGAGCACAAGAGAATAGCGGACGAAACTGCGTGCTTCACAAAGCTAATTTAATCTGTGAAAGGAATAAACCTATTACTGACAATATAAAGAATTGATGTGCGAAAGCATCTACTTCATCTCAACATGATAAACTTATGGTGTTGTTCTCTCTGATGCAATACTCACACACACATTGCTAGTTTTTCTTCCTTATTGTTATTGAATATGTAGATTGTAATGCCCATGACTAGTCTCGGGTAGCGTGTCCACGCTAGGGACCAGTGTAGCCTCAGATCATCCGGGGAGGTTCTCTCTGTAATTTCCGGAATGACTGGCCAGTTTACTAACTCCACTCGAGGCTTTTCCACCGGCCATTGGTTTTTGCGTTTGAGTGGCATCTAGAAGGGATCCACTCGATTCCATGCCGGTGCCTTAAAATACTCCTGAAGTCGCCTGCTATCCTTTAGGACTTTACTCCGCCATTCTGGCTGCAGTTGTAGCGTGGCAATGATCTCGGCCCTGGTGGAATATTGGCTTTGATCAATGTCTTCTTTACCTCCCCTCATGTTGGGAGGGTATTTCTTCTCAAACTTCTCTGACTCTCTCGTGTCAGCCAGTTTGCCTCTGGGCCTGGTAGGAGAAGTTGTCCTACGCGGTTGGGATGGCCTTGCCAGATAATCGTCTAGGGCCTTGGTGCCCGTATCTTTCTCTTTTGTTCGCTCGCTTGTCGACGGCTCATCTGCACCCGTGTTTGGTTTGGGCAAGAACCTTCTCATTTCTGGTTGGTCTGCCAATAAGTCATCATCACCCCCCATGTCCGTGTTAGTTTCTGGAAGGTCGGAGATGGAATGATCTGGGGAGAGGGGTGGGGGTGAACGGTTTAGGAGGAGGTGGAATCAACAAGTTATACGCAACACCGGGGAAGTGGAGTTGTTGGAGGAACCATCACGTTGGGCTTTGTAAGTGTCAGCTGGACCTTTTGATGGGCCCATTATTTGGCTAGGAGGTGATGAAGAAAGGGGAGATGGAAGAATTGGGTAAGTTGGAATGAATGTTTCAGAAAAATTAAATGCAGAATAGGAGGAAGGGTTAAAGGTGGGAGGGGATCGGGGAAAGCTCATGGAAGCAGCACCGGCTCTCTGGCCACCCGATCCTGAGCTACCGTCTGATGGGTGGGTTTGCCCGTCTTGATTTTCTACACCATCATTCCCATCATCATCCCGCGGCTTTATTGGTTGAGCACCTGCTTGAGCCTTGCATGTTGTGTCCCATAGTTGGTCCACCTTGTCCAAGACTTGTTGCAGGGATTTTGTAGTGTCTTCCAACTACTTCTGGGACTCCAGGATGAGCTTCTCTTGTTTGGCCACAATGTTTTCGAAGTTTCGCTTTTCGGCTTCCCTTTCCTGAATTAGCCTTACATATTTTTCCATCCGGATGGCTGAGGCTTGTGGGGCCTGGAATTGAATATCCTCGGGCTTGACTAGAGGAGCATCGACTATCATTGCACTTGATAATCCGTCTCGTACTTGGTCGATTTGGACCATTTGGTGCTTCAGTTGTTGCTGAACCTCTTCCAAAGTAGATTTCTGTCCGACCATCACGGATCTGCTTTCTACTGTCTCTTTTTTTTTTTCTTTGGCCAGCCTTTGACAATGCACAATCTCTTGGTCTTGATGCTGGACTATGCTCTCAAGAATTTGGTGCTGGCTCACCAACCAATGCATGTGGTAGCTTGTTTCGGATAGGCCTATCATCAAGCGCTTGGCTGTTTCAGTGAGATTTTCAGGGTTAGTGAGAGTTGGATATTGATCTGGAGTGTGGGATGGTGAGGCTAAACCAAAAAATAAACGTGGTGTTAGAGCTGAAGATGGAGGTGGAGGTGGAGGTGGAGGTGGAGGGATTTGAATTCTTCTTGGCTGCTTCTCCTTTTCTGGCTCATCGTCGCTGATTTCCATTAGGTCCGCAACATCAAAGTATTGCGAGGTGTCCAGTGTGTGGACTTGCTGGGCTTGTGGTTGCCGAGCCACTTTTGTGTCTTGGGGACATGATATCCCCACTCCTCTCCCCTACCAAACTTGTGCCAGTGGTGATGTTGGTGGTGTTGGCGTAGTAATCAATGTGGGTGGGGTGGTGGCTTCATCTGGCTGACTTGTGACTTGAGGTACTGTGGTGTCAGGTGCCAGTGTTGAGGTAGTTGCTTCATCACCCTCGTCGATGACATGTGAGGGTGACGAGTGTTGCTGTGATGTTGTTGACGAGCTGCCACCATCTGACGTGGAACCATGTGAAACTGATCCCACCGGTGATGTGCTCCCAATTGGAAGTTTCTCTTGCCTCCGTTGTTGCCGTGTGCCCGGCAACTGAGCCCTTGAGATATCTGCCTGTTGATCTCCGAAAGTTGCAGCTGTTTGTGGATCCTGTGGTGGGCTTCTTGGCTTTTGCACCAGAGGGAGGATACTGGTGTTGACTTGTTTAGCCTGGGACACCAATGGTGAAGTGGTCCTTGCACGCTTGGACTTCTTATGTTCAATGGGAATTTCCCATGCCTTGTCCGCAAGCTGCAGTTGTTGTTGAAGCTTTGGCCCATTTTGTACTTGATGCAGAGTGATATCTGTCATCAGATATCCCAATATTGTGATGGGCTGCTTGTTCTTAATGCAATCATGAAGACAATTCGAAGCAAACTGTGCCCAATCATAGAGGTTCTAGGCATGCAGTCGTGAATCTACCATCATGTGAAACAGGGACATGGGTACCCTCAGCACTTTCATTTGAGACTTTTGTGTGCATCTGGTGAGATATGCACATGCTGCTTGAAGTTGCTTGTCGTTGATTGCTTCCAGCCTGTACCCATTCTTATTCTTCCACTTGGTCACAAAGGGATCAATATACTTGAAATATGTCGTTTGCTCTATATTTTGGAGTGTCCTTGTGACTGTGTTTGGTCCTTGTGGGAACCCATAAGGTTGCAAGTCAGCTGCCGCAAAAGATACATTATAAACATAATTCCTGATAGGGGGGACTATGATTTGACATGATCTTGCCGTGGTATGATAATTGGCATATGCCATGTGTACCAGTTACGGGATTTGATAACTTGTCAACACATGGATCTGAAATTCGATTTTCTTGAAGAAAGACTCCGCCTGCTGGTACCAGGTCTGCATCTCTGTAAGGTCTAACTTGCACAGCTGGATGTCGAGCTTGCTTGCTTCGGGATCATCTGAACTTGAACTGGGATTGGAGGACATGGTGGAAAAATAAAAGAAAGAAGATTATGGAAAAATTGGTTCGGTTGAGATGTGAGATAGTGGAAAGGGTGTCGGTTGAGATGTGAAGGATTGGGCTCCGGTTGAGATGTGAAGTGGAGGACTTCGGTTGAGTTTGGAAGGAGGGGGCTCCGGTTGAGATGGAAAGTGGAGGACTTCGGTTGAGTTTGGAAGGAGGGGGCTCCGATTGAGATGGGAAGTGGAGGACTTCGGTTGAGCTTGGAAGGAGGGGACTCCAGTTGAGTTGGAAAGTGGAGGACTTCGATTGAGTTTGGAAGGAGGGGGCTCCGGTTGAGATGGGAAGTGGAGGACTTCGGTCGAGTTTGGAAGGAGGGGGCTCCGGTTGAGATGGGAAGTGGCGGTCCGGAATGGTTCAAAAAGTGTGTGGGAAGTGATGTATGGAAGTGAGATATGTGGAAGATGGTTGTGTTGGATAGAGCAGTGTGGGTGGTAAACGAAAGAGGATGATGTAAAGGAGGGTGAACATAGTGAGGTCGAGTTAAGAAAGATAGGGAGTGGAATAGGAGCAAGTGGAGGTGTTTGATAATGGTTGTAGTGTTATGGATGTGGATTTGTGAGGAATGAAACGGGTTGAAGGTATATGGTTTGTGATAGTGATTTTAGGATGTTCAATAGTGTGACGGGAGCGTGATGAGTGCTCACGTGACACTACCCCTCAGCATGCGAAACTTGAAATATGAGGTATTGTGCCGGCGACATTGGTGTGGAAAGTTTCAGTGATGGCTCTCACAAGGGAGAGGTAACGATGTAGAGATGGTGTGAAGATGATGGCTGAAGGATTGAACAGTCGAGTGCCAGGATCGGTCATGATAGCAGAAAGATCGCCGCAGATCGTCGCCAGAAAATGCTTGAGCTTTGCACTTCGTTGAGGTGCGAATGGCTTCGGGGTGAGGGCATTTATTGCTGCCGTTGTCTGGTTGCAAGGGAAATGGGACGTGCCGATTCATGAAACTAGAACTACTCCGGTCGAGATCTGAAGAACTACTCCGGTCGAGATCTGAAGGAAGGCTCCGATCGAGATCTGAAGGACTGCTCCGGTCGAGATCTGAAGGAAGGCTTCGGTCAAGACCTGACAGAACTGCTCCGGTCGAGATCTGAAGGAAGGCTCCGGTCGAGTTCTGAAGGAAGGCTCCGGTCGAAATCTGAAGAACTGCTCCGGTCGAGATCGGACAGAACTGCTTCGGTCAAGATTTGACAAAACTGCTTTGGTCGAGATTTGACAGGAGCACTTCGGTTGAGATTTTGAAAAAATCTCATGATGCATAAATGGATCTGTTTGATGCAAGTGAAGAACTCCAAAGAAAATAGGACTGTAGCTCAGAGTAGAAGTTCTTATGAAAGAGGTGTATCTCCAAGAATGTTGGTTACCCTGAGATACCAGTGAGATAGAGGTGAGGTGACCGAAGTGAGAGAATGATTTCCTAAGGTGTAGCCTATCAGTTGTCGATCTAGAACATCCATGACCCATGAGTATGAACAGAAGGAGAAAAAAAAGGAAAATGCATAGAATGTACATAAGTAATGATATGAAGTATAAACAAGGAACGAGGTGAACAATAGGCATGAAAGACGAGATGTACAAGGAAAGGAGTAAAATAACATGAAAATAACACTTTTTTTTTTTCATCAAGAAAAAAGATCCTAGATTGGGTCAACAAAGAACAACTCTTCGTAGTACCGCTGTAGACGACCACCGTTTATGATAGTGTCTAGGAGTGTCCCGTCAAGTGTTTGTAACTGGACTGCACCATTAGAAAATATTTTGTTAATAACGTATGGCCCCTCACTTCTGAACTTCAATTTGTCGGGGTGCTTCTTTGATGTATAAAGAAGTACCTAGTCACCTAAGTGTAGATCTTTATTGCGCAGGTGACGGTCATGCCAAGCTTTTTGACGTCATTTGTTAACTAGTTGTGCGTGATAAGATATTAGTCTTGTCTCGCATAACTGGGCTAACGTGAAGAGCCTGGTTTTGACTTGTTGTTCTATTGGAGGCTTTTCACAGAGATCTGTTGGAAAAGCTTCTGCAATTCTTAGCGAAGG
This sequence comes from Diphasiastrum complanatum, assembly GCA_029204225.1. NCBI lineage: Eukaryota > Viridiplantae > Streptophyta > Lycopodiopsida > Lycopodiales > Lycopodiaceae > Diphasiastrum > Diphasiastrum complanatum. Next base: position 60,344,065 of record CM055097.1, read on the forward strand.
TACTAAGAATTCTACGGGCATTACTGCCTCTTGACCATATACTAAGTGGAAAGGGGTAACCCACCCAGTGGCTTTCTTCAGGGTGGTGTGGTAAGCCCAGATAGCTGAGAAAAGTTTTGTTTCCCAGTTAGAGCGACTTGTTCTAACTATCTTGGTTAAAATTTTACAGATCATTTTGTTAGTTGATTCAGCCTGGCCATTACACCTAGGATAGTACGGTGTACTTTTTTTGTGAACGACAAGGTAATGGCGTAGGAGATTATCAACGACATCATTTAAAAAATGCATGTCGCGATCACTAACAAGCTCTATAGGACAGCCAAAATGGGTAATAATGTTTTTGTAAAGAAAACGTGCAACTATTTTTGCATTGACATCCTTCGTTGCTCGAGCCTCTACCCACTTAGTGGCGTAATCAGTGGCTATTCTTGGGTATGTTTTGCTGTTGGACTGATGGGTCCAACAAAGTCAATCCCCCACTTATGGAAGGCTTTGCCTTCTATAATGGAAGTCAATGGTGTGAAGTATGCTTTGGTATTTTTCTTTGCTCGTTGACAGACATCACACGCTTTAATGACAGCAAATGTGTCTTTAAACAAAGATGGCCACCAAACTCTTGCTCGAAGGAAAATCTTCACTGTGGCTTCAACAGAAATGTGGCCACCTCCAATGCCCTCATGAACCTGAGATATTATCGGTCGTATCCCATATTCATAAGCACATCGTCGAATAATGTCGTCAATGCCCCTTTTGTAAAGTTGTCTCGCAATTAACTGAAAGGGCACTGCTTTTATTAAAAAAAAAACAAATTTCATTGTAGTCAGGCCTTCTTTTAGTCGGCCTGTTGTGAGGAACTGAGTGATCTCCTCAGCCCATAAGGGTGTAGCATCGATCTGAAAAAGGCACGCATCAAGAAGATCATCGTTGATTGGTGCAATTGCTTTTTCAGCACTTGGTAGTCTGGAAAGGTGATCCGCCATGAAATGTTGGGTCCCTTTCCGAACAACTACACGGAAATTAAATTCCTCCAAAATCAGTAGCCATCGAGCTATTCGTCCCGTCTTACAAGACTTGTTAACGATATATAGGAGTGCTTGATGGTCTGTGTAGAAAGCAAAGCTCTAGCCTAATAAATAGTGTCGTAGTTGTTGTACCGCATAGACCATTTCCAATGCCTCTCTCTCGGTAGTTGTATAGTTTACTTCAACAGGCACTAGTTGCATGCTTAAGAAACGTATAGGAAAATCTTTGCCATACTCATCCAGTTGCGCAAGGAGACCTCCAATGGCATATTTACTTGCGTCAATATGCACATGGAATTCTTTCGTGTAATCTGGCGAGCGGAGTATGAGAGCCGTCGTGAGGGCTGTTTTCAACTCCTCAAAGGCCTTAAGTCGTTCTTCGGTCCAGCGTGGATCTACCACAACTAAATAAATGAGGCGTGCCTTGCCGGCATAGTCGATTATAAAGATGCAATAATAGTTGGTACGACCAAGGAAGACATATACTTCCTTCACTGTTGCAGGTAGGGGCATGGCCATGATAACCTTGATTTTTGATGGGTCAGTAGAAATATCGTCCTTTGATATTATATGCCCGAGTACAACCTCGTGGGTGACCCATATTTGGCATTTATCAGGGTTTAGTGAGATGCCGAACCTACGACAGCGGATGATTTTCTCCAAGGCGTCTAGGTGCGTAGCAGCGGAAGAATGTACACCTAGATCGTCGAGATAAATCTCCATGACCCGGTGTAACAGATCTTGAAAGGCCAGTTGCATGACCCGTTGGAAAGTTGAGGGGGCGTTACATAAGCCAAAAGGCATAACGTTATAAGCGTAAACGCCGTTCTCTGTGGCAAAAGCCATTTTATGTTTATCTTCAGGGGCTATTTGAACAAGGAAATAACTGTTGAATCCATCTAAGAAGCTGAAAGCTTCAGCTCTTGCCATTTCCTTAATATTTGGGTCGTTAAGGGCAAGGAAAAATGGTCTTTCTTCGTAACCGCATTAAGGTTCTTGAGGTCAACACATATACGAAGCTTGCCATTTTTCCTGGGTACAACCACAATGGGTGATACCCAATCAGTATGTTGGACTTCATAAATGAAGCCAGCATCCAACAATTTTTTAATATCCTCATCGATCCTCTCACGATAGACTGAGTTACTGCGGTAAGGTTTAGCCCTAACAGGCTTAGCATTGTCTTCTAGAGGAATCTGATGTACTACTATTTCAGGGGGGATTCCTTTCATTTTGGTATTATTCCATGCAAATACATCCCTGTATTTGCATAATAAAGTTTCTAGATCAGACAGTTGGGTTGATGACAGATGTGCACCAACATGAACTATGTGATCTATGTCCTAGTCAGGATCTTTAAGGTTTAGTGGAATTGTCTTAGCGGGTCCTTAAAAGGAATTGGAACTTGGTGTAGGTTCCCGATGTGGCTGCGGTAACTGGATAACAACGTCATTCAGTGTAAAGTCGATCCTGTTAGATTGCTTAGGACAGTTTTTGAAGTTGTGTTTGCAAACACAGTCGGGACATTCCGAATGGTACTGGTTTTTAACTTTACAATCAGCCATAAAATGTCCTGTTTCACCACAGATAAAGTAGTGGTTGCTCATTGGTCCGGTGGTGATAGCGTAACCATCTTGGATGGCTAGCTGTGTTGGATTTTTTGGTGGTGTGAAATACTCAGCTTGTTTGCCCAAACATGAGTTATCGGTTTGATACTGGTGATGGCTAGATGATGGAATTGATGTATCATGATGATATGATTGATTGTAGGAATTTTCTACCAGGTGTGTGTGGGTAGAGTCTCGAGGATGTCTATGTTTTTGTGCTCCTAGATCCTGTTGTCCTTGTGATGGTGGTCCTAAGAGTGCTAGCTGTGGTTGAGGTTCATGTCTAGGTGTCTGGGCAACTCCTGTATATGGACCTGGTTATTTTGTGTTGGATATGGCGTGTGTTGTTGTTGTGAAAACATATACAACCAAATATTTTTAAATGGATGACACTAGGCTTGTGTCCATGCCAAACTTCATAAGGAGTTTTGTTGTTGACGGCTTTGGTGCTGAATCTATTCTGCACGTAACAGGCTATGGCAGTAGCTTCTGTCCAGAACTTCGCAGATAGGTGTGCTTCATGTAGCATGGATCTGGCTGAGTTGAGAAGAGTTCGATTCTTCCTTTCTGCAATCTCGTTCTATTGAGGTGAATAGGAAGTGATGAACTATTTTCTAATACCATGTTTAGCCATGTAGTTGGAGATCTCGTTAGAGATGTATTTGCCACCACCATCAGTTTGGAGTGCCTTCACTTTTGTAGATGTTTGTGTCTCAGCCATGGCCTTGAATCTCTTGAAGCATTCAAAGGCTTCGGATTTTTGCTTAATGAACATGACTATAGACCATCTAGAATAATCATCTATGAAAGTGATAAAATAGATTGCATCTCCTAATGACGGAGTTGGCATTGGACCACAAAGATCGCTATGTACAAGATCCAATACATGTTTTGTTTTGATGGAATGTGATTTTGAAAAGAATGCTTCCCATAGATGCATGATTCACAAAAGAAAGATTTCATATCTAATAAAGAAGGGGAATTTAATCCATCAACTAACTTATTACAATGCATATAGGAAAGTGATCTTGTATTCCACGTGTCCAAATTGACTATGCCACAGAACAGCATTGTCATTTACATTCTCATTAGAGATACTAGCTAATGCAACTGAATTAGAGAGTACATAAAGATTTTTGACTCTAGTGCACGTAGTCAAAGTAGTATCTTCCTCGAATATTGTACACTGCTCAGATGAGAAAATAACAATATAGCCCTCATCAATTATCTTAGAGACTGATAACAGGTTCTTTGATAGTTGAGGAACGTGAAGGACGTTGGGAACACAAATGGATAGATCATTGTTGAATGTGATCTTGACTGTTCCTTTGTCTTCCATGCGTATGGTGCTTGAATCTCTGAGGTAGATGAATTGATCTCTGCTATAAGCTGCATACTCGGTAAACCATTCCTTGCAAGAGGTCATGTGTTGGGTAGCACCGCTATCCAGGTACCAGCTATCATAGTCTTCGCTACTAATGTAAGCCATTAACAAATGTGTATCCTGCTCCTTGAATTCCGCCGCGTTGGAGGAGTCTGGCTGTTGTTGTTGTTGCTGCTTCTTTGTCTCGTTGTAGATCTGGATACAACACTCCTTGATGTCGTGATTAGCTCTCTTGCAATATCTGCATAAGAGCTTCTTGCACGATCCACCATCGCTCACCTTGAGTGTGAGGCTTTTGTTGTTGCTGCTGCACTTGATTCTTGCCCTGGGAGTAGTCATTGATTGCAAATGGATCTTCAAGATCAAGTATAATGCCAATGGAGCAATTGATCGAAGGAAGGCAAGACTAGTAGCACGAGAATTCACTCAGATTTCCAACGTTGACTACAGTGAGACCTTCAATCCAGTAGTCAAGCATTTGTCGATCCGAGCCCTCCTATCATATGTTGCAGCTGCCAACCTCAAAGTACATCAACTTGATGTACAAACAGCTTATCTGAATGGAGTAATATAAGAAGACATCTACATGATCCAGCCCGAAGGATACGTTCTAGAAGGTATGAAGAATCATGTCTATAAATCCATAAATCACTTTACGGCTTGAAACAGTCTGCCAGGGCTTGGTTTCAAAGGATTAACACATTCATCATCGCACAAGGATTCCAACCAAGCACTGCTAATTGCAACGTCTATTCCATGTCGATGCAACAATCCTTCATTATCATCACCTTATATGTAGATGATACGTTGCTTTTCAGCAACAATACCAATTTGGTCAAGGATTCTAAGAAAATGCTATTTTCAAAGTTTGACATGACTTATTTGGGTGAAGCTCACTTCTGTTTGGGCATTCAGATCCACAGAGACATAGCGAGACAACTGATTTATATCACTCAACAAAGGTCATTCTTGATAGATACAATCTAATGAATTGTAAATTAGCTCACTCACCGATAGATCCAGGCCTGTATTTGTCAAAGGACCAATGTCCACAAACCAAGTAGGAAGAGGAGCAGATGAGAGAGTACCCTTATCGATCAATACTTGGATCCCTCATGAACGCAATGGTCTGTACAAGACCTGACATCTCTTTTGGAGTAAGCTCACTCAGCCAATACATTGCTAATCTTGGCATTACTCATTGGAAGGCTCTCATAAGAGTCATGAGGTATATTTGAGCTACCATGGATCAGTGCATCTACTATGGAGAAGTCAACAACGACAATCTTCATCAGCTTAGTGGATATTCTGATGCAAGCTAGGGAGGAGATGTAGACAATCGTAAGTCCACATCTGGATTTACATTCTTCTTTATCGGCGGTTCTATCTCATGGAATAGTCGTAAGCAAACTTCTATCGCTCTTTCTACTGAAGCAGAATGCAGCCAATAGGAGCTTTGACTAGTGACCACGCCTAGTTTTTGATTAGAGAGGAATACTCTATGTCCATAGCTTCTCTCTAGAGATCAAAGTTTGGTTGGATGAGTGCCTCTTCGACTGTCGTCGGTTCCTGTATCAAGAGACATGCAGACTCAGGAGTATACCTCTTGTGGGCTGTATGCGCACTCGGCTTGATATTCTGGGAGGAATCAACTGATGAACCACTCTTGGGACTTGTTGCTGGGTAGCAACAACGTCTTCGTTTGATTCGTTGTCAAATAGTGGGTCGACAATGGACACGTCTAAGCCAGAAGCTCGGATTGTCATGTCAATGACAGGTGATGAAGGTTCTCTTGGAGCAATATCCTTGCGTTTGATGTCAACGAACTGATCCTCGATAAAGAATGTATCCCGGATACATAAGATTTGCTGGGTATCAGGATCATACAGCTTGTATGTATTATCAGATGAAGTATATCCAATCAGGATGGTTTTGAGACCTTGGGATGTCAAATTTCTTCCTCATGTCTTTTGGGATCTACGCATAGGCAATGCATCCGAATACTCTTAGGTTCTTCACAGAAGGCTTAGAGCCTTTCCACACCTCATGGGGTGTTTTGCCTGAGAGGGCCTTGGTCGAACATCTATTCTGGACGTAAGTTGTAGTGGAGACAGCTTTGGCCCAGAAGCTCTTGGGCAGCGATGCATGCGCTAGCATACATTTGGCTGATTCAACCAGAGTACGGTTCTTCTTCTCGGCTGTTGTCAAACATTCGTCCCTACGTCTGTTATTTGAGGCCATATGCAGCTGCTTATGACCTCAGAATCCACATTGTCAATGAGAAGACAACCTTCTTGCATGGTGAGTTAGACAAGGAAATCTACATGGATCAACCCCCAGGATATGTCTCTAATTCACTTCCTGATTATGCATGCAGAATGCATAGAAGTATCTACGGTCTGAAACAGTAAGCTCGACAATGGTACAAAAAGAAGGATCAAGTCCTAAAATCCTTAGGATTCAAGCCACTGTTGGCTGATTCCAATGTGTATGTCTGAGTCATAGATGGGCAGATCATCATTGTAGCTGTATATGTGGATGACACTCTGATACTCTGCAAGAGTTAGAAGCTGATTGCTGAAGTGAGGGAAGACATCTCGAAACATTTTGAGATTGTGGATCTGGGAGAAGCCAAGTGCTACCTTGCCTTGCAAATTGAAAGGGACTATGAGGGAGGTAAGCTATACCTTCACCAGTCCAGATACACCCAAAAAATCCTAGAGGATTTTGGATGCTGAATTGCAAAGGAGCGAATACTCCAATGCTCATAGGGACAGTGCTGACAAATGATGATTGTCCAAGGACTGAAGAAGAGAGAGAAGAAATGCTGCTCACACCTTACAGAAAGTTGATAGGTTCACTGATGTACCTTGCAAACAACACATGCCCTGACATTGCTTATGCAGTGTTCAGGATGAGCCAATTCTACACGAATCTAGGCTCGACACATTGAAAGATTGCAAAACGAATTTTGCAATATCTTTAGTTAACGAGAGATTATGGCTTATGTTATTGTCGTGATGTAGGTTTCAAGATGCTTTCCTACAGTGATGCTAGTTGGGCATCCCTCAAGGATGATTGTAAAAGCATCTCAGGAGGATGCACCATTGCGTAGGAGCGACAGTTCTTTGGGTCAGCAAGAAGCAGACTATTGTGGCTCAGTCATCCTGCGAAGCAGAGTACGTTGCGTCAGCAAAGATGGCCAACAAGATAATTTGGCTCAGACAGTTCCTGGACAAATTGGGTGAAACAAAGAACGAGCCTCTGGTCTTGCAGATGGATAACACATCTGATGAAATAATTTATGTTCCACTCAAGAACGAAACACATTGCGATCAAGTACCACTTGATCAAGGATTTGATTGAGAAGAAGATGTTGCAGACCACCTTTATTGGAACAAAAGACATGGTTACTGACATCTTCACCAAAGCCCTAGACAAAGGACTTTTTGAGAGATAGAAAAGCAGTCTTGGAGTCGTAAAGCTATCATGCTTTGAGAGGGAGTTGAAGAAACAAAAGGTTTCTATTACCAAAGCTTTGCTAGCTTTCAGCCCTCTGCCTGACGAAAATGTTCGCGAACACGAAAGTCAAAAGGCATGAAGCGAAATTGTTTGCGAACATCCTAAGGAAAAGACACGAAAGAGAAAAATTTGCAATAGAGAATTTTTCGCGGTACAGGGGAGAAAGTCAGACAATGCGAAAGTCAAACGACGTGACACAAAAATAGTCGCGACACCTTTTCTGCCCTCACGCTCCAAAAAGGACCAACAAGATCATGCAAGTACCAAAAGTACATATATCTGATATGATAGCATGACGTCAGCATATACACTCTAGGTTGTGGCTAATCTGCCACTCTTGTAATTCATGATTAGCTATAGATGATTAATCACTCTAATCTAGTAGTTACACGATGCGACTATATACTTTCTGGATGATACTTGATACATATACAAGAAGTAGTCTAATGCTAGTAAGCAAGAAGACGAAATTATAGAATACGAGTCCGCCTGCATGCGAGACAAATTCTCATAGGATTTGAAGATCCACAAGTCCGCTAGTAAGCAAGACATTACTCGTGGGAGAACCATATTTCTCTTATGCCAACGCATTGCATGGATTTGCATCTAATTGCAAGAAGAATGCCGAAAGCAGCTTTGAGCTTTGTCATAAAAGGTTCCCTGGGTGGCTCCATTGCAGGGCCATTTGACTGAGGACTGTAAGGAGTGATGAATTGCTTCTCAATGCCTTGGCTTTGGCAGTACTCCTTAAACTCAGTAGAGATATACTCTCTACCATTGTTTGACCTTAAGGCCTCGATCGTCCTTGCAGTCTCTTTTTCTGCACACTCCTTGAAGATCCTGAAGCAATTGAAAGCTTCCGATTTCTTCTTGATAAAGTATACCATAGTCCTTCTGGAAATTTCATCAATAAAAGTTATAAAATACTTTGCATCCTTCAGCGAAGGATTTTTCATTGGGCCACAAATGTCTGAACGTACAATGTCTAACAATCCTCTATCAGTATGTCAATGGCTTGATCTAAATGGTTTCCTAGTCTGTTTACCAACTAGATAGTCTTGACAGACAGGTAACTCGACTTTATCATGAGGATAGTCGAGATCAAGAACAATAGATTGTCTAGACATTTGTTGTACAGCAGCATGATTCAAGTGACCAAGTCTATAATGCCAAAGTAAACTTTTATTTGCATGAATAGAAGTACTGAGCGCCTGACTAGAGACAGAAAAGCAATGACTTAATTTATACAAGTATCCATGTCTCTTTCTGAGTGCTAGGATCTTGCCTGTCCTATCAACTACTTTGCACTGATCACATTCGAATTCTACTCTATGTCCTAGATCTGTGATCCTGCTTATAGAGAGCAGATTCATAGATAAGTTTGGTACATATAGGACTTTAGAAAGTAGATAAGATTGGTCATTTGCAAAGCTTAATCTTACAGTACCTTCACCTTTAATAGCTTGTGTGCTATTATCGCCAAGATGAACATATTTGTTGGTATTGTAAGGTGTATAGGACTCGAAACAGCCAATGAGACTGGTCATATGCTGAGTGACACCGGAATCCATAAACCAATAACTATCGCTGGATGCTCTTGATGGCTGGTCATGAAGGCATCATGATCCACTTCTTGAATGGGCTGTGGAGCTTCTGTAGCTGCATTGGCCACTTGATTCGACTTCCCCTTGCTGTTGTTTTTTTCTTGTAGTATCCAGCAAACTTGAATTTCGTGGTTGTTTTGCTTACAGTATCTGCAAAACAACTTCTTCTTCATCTACGGATTCGACTGTTCTTTGTGCTGTGTTGGTTTTTGGTCTGGCTTTGATTGCCTTGGGCCTTTCTTCTTCTTCTGCTTAGTCGTGCTCTTGTTGGTGTACAAAGCGTGAAAATCAGCTAAGGAACTTGAGGCTTCGTTCCTCCACGTGTCTTCCAACAATAACATTGTAATGACTCTTGAAAGAGTCAGTTCTAGATGTGTCGTGATGATCATCACCCAGCTGTCGTACGAGCTTTGCAAGCTTGTAAGCAGTTGCATCACTGTGTCTTGATCGTCTATGACAGATTTGACAGCGGCCATTTTCTTCAGCAGGTTCTTGAATCGGTTGATGTGATTATGCAGGGAATCACCATTCGCCATCTTGAGGGAGTAAAATTTCTTCTTGAGATGTAGCTTGGAAGCTATATCTCGCACTTCGTATAGTGTGCTCAAGATGTCCCAGACTTCTTTGGATGTTTGGGCCTCGGATACGTGGTTGATTTGAGTATCCAAAATGTTGAAGATGATCAGCTTAAAAGCCTTTCCATCCTTTAGCTTCCATCTGGCGATTGTTGCGTCGTCTGCTTCGGGTTTCCCTTATGCACCTATAACAACGTCATACAATATTTTAGCCATTAGCACCGTTTTCATCTTAAATTTTCACAGATGGTAATTGGCTCCATCAAGCTTGTCCATGATAGGACTGGCTTTCCCTTGGGAATCCATGTGGAGAATTAGTCTAGGTGATAGGAAAAACTATCAGTGACTTAAGTATGAAAATTTGGTGCAAAAATACATAACAAGAAGACAATTACTCTTGGCTAGTAGAGTCTTGTTATTGTGGAAGCTTATTAGGCTACGGAGAATAGCTCTAATACCATGTTGGAGAAAGAGGGTGTATGAGACGCGAAAGGATAGCTAAAAAAGAAACGAACACGAATGGAAAATGTTTGTGCCCAGCGGAATAAGCTATCTTACTCTTTCCCTAACGCCTATCAAACATGAACAGAACGCTAGTGATAGAAATCACATTCGATCCGATTACGTAGCCAAACATTAGGCAACAAAAACATCAGAAAGATAATTTGTCACGTACAGCTAGACAAACGATCAGTCGCGAATTAGTCGTGAAAGGCAAGACTAAATATTAGTCGCGAACAACTAGACTAATAATAATTCGCTAAGAACAGACTACCAAATTAAGCAATAAGAGAGTCAGACATAATGTAGAAAAGCATAGCAATATTGACACAAATCTGAACACAGAACAAACAGAGTTGTAATCAGATTAGTATAGCAAAATATACAGGTCAATAATGTTGGTGAGCACAAGACAATAGCATAATGACTTATCTTTCCTCCACTTGGCCTCATTGATGAGAGGCCTGCCACATCCTTCATTTTTTATATTTGTTCATCATGTGGTGGTTGTGCAGCTTCATCTTCAACCCAAAAAGAATCTACAACTCCCATGTGTCTCATAGCTCTAACAGATTCTATGACCATATGGTTCTTTCTTTTCACTACCTCGTTTTGCTGAGGTGTATGAACCTATGCAAACTATTGCTTGATTCCATGCTCTTTTTAGAAATTGATGAATGCAGTAGAGCAATACTCACCTTCTCGATCAAATCCTAACACCTTCATCTTGGCATTTGCTTGGTTTTCCACTAACACCTTGAAGTCCTTGAAACACTCAAATGCCCTTGATTACAAAAAACACATAGTAAATAGAAACTATTTGTATTTCTGCTCATTTGTAAGAGCTTTTTGAAACTCCTCTATAATGTTTCTCACGAACATGTGGACTAGTATTGTGCATTGCAAAGATCATCAAGCGTAGATCCTAATGATTTTGTTGCATACACCAAAAGGAGTGCTATGGAGCCAAACCACTCAACCAAGTAGAAACTAAAAGGCAGACCCCAATCAACCTCACACTTGAGCCATAGTGACTGAATACAAGAGAGGAGAGATTTCTTACAATTGAATAACGAAATCTGGAAGTGGAGGAAGGCGAGTTCATGTAGGTACATATAGACCCCTGGAGCCTAAGAATATTCTTTGATTTACTTAATCTTTAATCAATTGCTTTTGATCTCGTAAGCATGCATAAAAGTTTTCAATCACCATGAACTACTCCACATGTCTTAATTGGAGTGCATGGGCCCTCACAAGGTTACTAATTACATTTTTGGCCTATTTAGGAATGATTAGGCATAACTAATAAACTCGTACATCGGAGTGCCGAATATCCACATCAAAGATTATTTCAAATCCTTTGAACCAAACATGTGATGAAAAAATGTGAAGACATAATTTGTTTCTCTCGATGTAATGTAATATGCCTATCAGATTCAAGCTTAAAATAATTTTAAGCTCTACTGATTTGAACACATGTCCTAATTGGAGTGCATGGGCCCTCACAAGATTATTAATTACATTTTTGTCCTAGTTAGGAATGAGGAGTCATAACTAACAACCTCATACGCTGGAGTGCCAAATATCCAGGTCAAGGATTATTTCAAATCCTTTGAACCAAACATGTGTTGGGAAAACAAGAAGAAATGATCCGTTTCTCTCAATACAATGTACTATGCCTATCAGATTCAAGCTTAAAATAAAATCCAAGCTCTACTGATCCAAACTTTAAAATTGTACACACATAAATTCATTGAAGCACGAAGACAAGAAGCATTCAACATTCAACATTCAACATCATAAAGTTATGTTCATTCTATGAATCATTTATCTACAAAGAAAGTCAGACATAACAGAAATGCATAATGACACACAAGACGAGATCTCTTGAGAATAGCTTGATTAGAATTGTAAGAGATTGTACACAACATTCGATTTGTTGACATACGTAAAAGGTGTGTTGCGTTTTGCATCTATGTGACTTATTTATATCTATACAATCTAATTACAACACATAATTAAAAGAATAGATTAGTCCATAATATCAATCGTGGGCCTTTGTAGTTGCATGTCATTGTCTACCAAAATTGTCCATAGAATCTTTGTCAAAGACGTCATCTTACATCGTTGCTTGTAGGTATTGATTTTTAGTTCATAATTTCTCATAACAGCTTTTCTTGCAAGTCACTTATGAGATGCTTACGACTTACGAGTTTCGTTGCGGTTTTTTACGTGTTCCTTTTAGGTGACGATCATAATGGCTTGTAAGAAGAAACTTACAGTTTCCTTACGAGTTGTTTACGGACATGACTTGCAAAAATTGATGAAGTTAACAAGCTCCAAATTGTAAGGACTGTATGAATGGAACTAGATTAGCTTACGGATTTAGAGAGAAGGTATAAATCCAACACCCCCCCTTAATATGGATCCATGAATGGACAATGCAATCGAACTTTGATTATCAAAATGAAAAGTTGTTGGAGCAAATTGCCTGAGATCAATGTCAGACAATGAATTTCTCAACCGAATTGCTTCTTTTATAGCCCGCGTAGCCGCAATGTACTCTAGCTCTGTTGAGAACAATGCAATGGAGGTTTATTTATGGCTAGTCCAAAAAATTGGACATACAAATCCAGATGTGGAATTTCGTGTATCAATATCACCTACCCAGCTTACATTTGTATATCCATGAAGTGTATGGATTTCATGGGTCGACCTCCCTGTAAGGAGATGCATAGGTCCATAATAGCTCGTAAATACCTTATGTGTAAGGTACTCACTCAAAGATTCGAAACTAAGCAAGCCACAAACAAGCAACACAAGGGAATCACTTACGTGAAAAATCGGGTGCACTTGTGTTCCTTCCGAGAGGTCAAATTGGTATAGTCCCTTGTATCTAGCAAACAATTTGATACAGTCCTCTATATCTAGCGGACAATTGGTAATGCTTGCCGGTACGCATTACACTAGAATCCTTCGGGATTCATAAATACACCCAATCCCCCACTTGAAAGTCTCGAGGCGATCTTTTTAGATTAGCATAATGTTGGTCCCTATCCAAGGCACTCTGGACATTCTCATGTGCTATTTGTAGCATTTCTTGCATATCGTGCAAGAAATCTGCTACTTTATGAAACTTGATCGTATGAGTCTCTACTACAATGGTGATCTGGCTCAAAACCATACATAAGCATGATCGGGCTATAATCGATAGTCGAATGATTACTACTATTTTAGGCAAACTCAATCAAGGGTAGATACTTCTCCCAATGAAATTGTCGTCAAGAAAAATACGCTCAAAGCATTTGTTCCAATGTCTGATTTGTCCTTTCTGTCTGGCCATCCGTCTCGGGATGATCAGAAGAACTCAAGCTCAGTGTAGATGGCCAACCAAAAGTGATTGGTGAACCTCGGATCGTGATCGCTCACAATGTCACTTGGTAATTCGTAAAGCCTAAATATACGCTCAACAAATATCTGAGCTAAATCAAAAGCCTTTGCGGTGGTCTTAAAGGTAGCCAATTTGGTAAGACGGTCGAGCACTACCCAAATTGCAGCTTTCTGTGTATTCGTCCACGGTAACCCAACCATGAAAATGCCGATATCTACCATATGTTCACTTTTGTTCATTGATATTTCCTAGCATAGATGTTTATATCCATCTTATAAAACACATAAGCCTAGTGCAAAAATATAAAGCCCTTTCCCTCGTCTTTTTACTCCTCATGAGTGTCAAGAAAACCAGCAAACTATAGGAATGGAATCCGCACGTTTTTTCAAAAATCGATATTATATAATATTTGACAATTTTTCATGCAAGCACATAAACCCTTTTATAAGTGAAAGTCTTCGAAAAATTGAGAAGTTTTATAAAGTGCAGGTTTTTTTAAGGATAACTCAAAAGAGGTTTTGTAGAGCCCTCCTCCTCACATAACTGTGTCAATCCCAAGGTCTTTACTCCTTAGATAAGAGGATCTAATTTATAAGTAATCAGAATGAAACAAAAACATGGCCACCTGAAATAAGACAAATCTTGTACAAGGAAACTAAAATCAAGTCTGGAGAGGCGTTACCTTGAAAGATCTTCACGGTACTCTTTCTTGGAACTAAAAGTAACATGCAGCAGCTGCCAGAAGGCATGATCTAGAACAAGTAATGTCTCCAATATAAATAACCCATCTTTATATATATATGTCACCAACAAATTATGGGTAAGTTATAGAGCCAAAGGCAGCTCCTTGAATCTCACCTCAAAGCTGAGTGGAGGTTGATGTTTGCTTCACAGATAAACACATGCAATGGCTTCTACTGTGATTGGTTCAGACCAAACAATATCAGCAAGCCCACGATGTGGACTGAAAATTGGACTGGCTGGTATATTTCTTACCTTACGAGATCTTGCTTTGTGGTTTTATTAACAATTATTTGCTTCAAGAGCAGAAAGAGCAGAAGGTATACTCTCTAAACGTGTTGAGCATCAAAAAAGTTGATCATTTTAGAAAGTGAATGCAGAGCATTGTTTGATGTCCCAGGTTTCACAAATTTGGGGCTTCTATTCCACATCGGCCTGTGGAAGACATCGCTTTTGCAGCTGCCAGATTCTTCGAGAAAGGAGGAAGTTTTCTTAACTACTATATGGTGAGTGAGGATTTTCTTTGTTCAAAAGTGAGAAGTGGTTCGATTCAGTGGTTCTCTTCCTTTTCTCTTTTTAGAAATTCTGGTAACCTACAATCTCCAGAAACGTTTTTTTTGAAGTTTAGAGAATCACCAATAATTCCCTCAGCTATTCTTAGTGTGACCAAAAGATCGCTCATTTGACTGGTGTTCGATAGGAAAAATTCATTGGGCACATGTCTACTTAGTGAAATAACTTTCCTCCCTCCATTCTGCACACAAGAAGTATTTAGTACTGCAAGCTCTATTGCACACTGGAGCTTAGCAGTGCGTCTACTTTTACGGTCTCTTTTGCAGTGCTCTTGAAAATTTCTCAAGCCAACTTCATAAAAAATGTATCACACTTCAATGGAAGCTGGAAAATACTGGAATGAAACCTATAAATTTGAAATTTAGAAACAATGCAATGCACCAGCGTTACTGAAATTTTCTCAAGTTGTGATGCCAAGATGCAAGTTCTCGTTTTTTATTTGTCTTTTTTGGCCACCTTAAATAGCATAATGTACATGTGTTTGCCAAAAATGATCAAACCTTCCACCAAAACTCTCATGTAGACAGCTATTGAGAGATTGATGCATAGCAATAGATGACTGGCTGTCCATCTGAAAATTTTGGTGGAGGATTCAATTTCCAACAACTTTTCGAATTAAAAGTGACCACAAAAAAAGCACTTGCATTGTGGCAGGCCTGCACCCCCACGCAAAGGGTTTGGTCGGAAGATTCCTTCATGTTCTGAATATGAATAGATCTTGTAAAGGTTGCCCTTCCTTAGGAAATAATGTGTTGAGGCCGCGTTTGGAGGAGTCTGTGAACCCATAAAACATTGAATTGCGCATTGTTAGCTTTGAAAGTGACCTCACCTTGCTTTCTTTGCATATTATGGAATTTGGCAGTGATGTCACCTATTTTTTTAAAATGTGATGAAATCTGAAGTCCACAAAAAATTTCACACGAACATTGTGCTCATAAAAAGGTTGTAAAAAGATTTGAAAGACATATTATGACTCATAAAGATGCATAAGCAAGACTTGTTAAAAAATTTCAGCTATTACATGGCTCGGTCAGCCTAAATGCCTCGCCATAATTTCACGATCGTTTTATTGGGTGCAAAGGTAAGACCATCCCCAATATGTAAATATCTTGGTTTTTGTTTTTATATCAGGCACTATGTTGCACATTGAACGCGATCCGGGAAATCCAATCAGGGTTTCCCGGAACGCAATTTTTCTTTTTTGGGTGCAATATGCGTATCAAATCAAAGGTGTTTTCAAGAGCAATTCACTTATCTACTTTGCTCGGAGTTCCAAGAGGAGTGCGGTCGAATTTTGGGCCATCAAGTAATTCTTTATCGAACATCTCTATCTCTGTATTATGTGAAATGAAATCACATGGAACCGTATTGAATGACAGCAAATCGATAACAATCGTGAAGTAGTGGCACCCATCTCAGATTTTGTGACGAAAATGTGGCCATCTCAACGTGCTCAACAAAATATGAGTGCACACATAGTGCCAATAGTATCTCTATCTCTATAATTAGCCAGATCAATATGGCTCTAGCCTCTATGCAATGTTATTTTTGCCTCTTTCCAGTTTATCAATACATTGTTCTTCTGATGCGTTCATTGATGATTTTTGAGTTCATTTAATGCTAACTAAACCATCAAATTTTTTTTTGGCCATTAGTCTTTTTTCCACGAATTTTGTTTTTGCGATCCGGGTCGCGGATCGTTGACGTTCCGAAACGCATGTTCCGGAACCTTTTTGCTGTGGGTGATCCGCTGCAACATTTATCGGGCATAAAGTAAAAAGCCATAAAGCCATAAAGCATAATCCAATTTATCAAGAATTTTACTAATCATTAGGCATATGTTACTAAGTTGGGTGATTTCACACAAGATGTTGTAAGTGAGAGGGATCTCAAATCCTCTCCTTTCATTGGTTGACGCCACTTCAATTACCGTTCCCACCTTTCACAAACGTTGGGTGTGAAACGTGAGGGACTTACCTTGGGTCGCATCCTATGTGGCAAGAATGGATGGTAACATTCACTTACACTTTGTAAGTGCTGGGGTGATGATCGCTTACCCAATTGGAGTCCCTATGAGATTATCCAAAATTCATATTGAGGGCATTTGCAGTTACATCTAGAATCTATGAAATTGTTATGCACCTAGAAATTTTTTTTAAATGCACTTTCTCACTTCCCCCTTTGGCTGCTTTTATTTGAAGCTATGCAATGCAATTTCCTTGAAGTATGGCAAATCAACCTAAGCACATCTTTTTCCCTACAGATAAAGCTACCTTCAACAAATATTTAAGTTGTTGCTACTTGGAATCACTTCACTGGAGCTTCAATCAACCTACGATGCAAATCTTGAGTTCTCATGAGAAAATGAAACCTTTAACTAGAAACACGGGCATGTGTTGGCCCTTTCAAATTAGATGCCTAAGAGACTTTGAGTTGTTTGTCAAGAGACAATGCTTTGTCTATTTTGAGTAGTAGATCAATCAAATCCCTTGAGTGAGTGATTACCACTTCATTTATATGCATTATTAAGTCCAATTGCTCAATAACCATAACATGCTAGCTAGCCAAAATGGAAATGCATTTGTACATTCAATGATGGGTATTAAGTGATGCAATCTAGTAATTGATTATGCTAAATAGAAAATAATCTTAGGTGCTACACATTATAGCTCATGATTTTGGCACCTAGGCCCCTATTTGGCATGACCTCTGGCATTTGGAAACATATTAGTAAGTCTCTTGATAGTATCTAGTCCTACCATTCATTTGATTACCTATTACTAGGTTACTTGGCATCTTTGGGTCCTACCAATGGGGCAATGATCTAGCCCTATCCTGTGGACCCTTTAACAAGAACGAATATGTGTTATTCTCATTGCCAGATGGATGAGTGTTTACTCTCCTATAGATGGCTTGAAGTTGGTAGCTTAGGTAGGAGGCAACTTCTCATAACATTAGGATAAGAGCTAGATCTTTTACTTACTGGAGAATCGAGATCACCATTTTCCATAAACTCCATTCGCATATTTGCTCTACTCTCTTGCGATTGTCAATGATCTATGATGCGTATGTGATATTTTGGCAATAACTAATTCAAATCACTATTTTGTTTAAATAGTGTATTTTAGGCCCATATTTAAATTTTATTGGCTTATTACATTATAGCATGCATATGGTTTGTACCACTTCCCCAATTTGCTACTTAGCCAAGTTCGTTACATAGATAACCAATCTTCTAATTTCAATAGAAGTGTGCTGAAATTATTTACTTAAGAAGTAATCGTGGGAGCTACTTTTATCCTATTAAGTTAAAATAATTTGTTTAACATTTCTAATTTTTTGTTAGCATGCAATTCCAAGATGTTCTGGAAAAAGTTTTTATCCTTTTAACTATCTTGGACACTACCATTTCCTGTCTACACTATGATTATGCTACATGCAATCTTAAGACCATCAAGTATCGTACTATCACATAATATAAATACCATCTTATCATTACAAATGCATCATTATAAAATGTAGTCATCTATACAAGAAATTCAATTATTACTAATTAGCAAAAAATAAGTGTAGAATGTTCTCGTCTATAGCATGTGCTAGTTATATTTATTTTTGAATATTATGTCATACCATATCACGCATCTAATTTGGCAATGTACATATCCATTTTGGATGCTTTTAATGTATTTGTTTCCACAAAACCTAATCTCTAGTCATGTGTTATGTGGCTCTTCATTTATGATTTGTAGTATTTTGGAGGAACCAATTTTGGTCGTACAGCTTCAGGACCCTTCCTTGGAACTTCATATGACTATGATGCCCCAATAGATGAATATGGTACTCTCTCCTATTTAGCATTCATGAATTTGCTTAAATGGATTTATTGATTTTTCACAATACACTTATGGATTTAAGGTTAGATATTTTGAGGTGTACCTAAACGAAAATGTTTTCTTTACATGCTTGTATGAAGCTTTGGATATCTTGTAAAGCTAAGAAAAAAAGTGTGTAGTCATTTTATTCATGTAGATTTTGATGAGATTTCGCAATGCAATAATGGAAGCGATGCATGCCAATTGGATAGAACATGTGCATCACCTGAATGTAGTATAGTATCTAGCATCAAATCTAAATAAAAACTAAAAGCTACTTGTATAAATTATGAGTAGTAGATAATTGAAGAAGTTGCCTTGAAAATACACACAGAGCCCAAGATAATTATGTTGCATGTGTATATAAACATAGAAAAGTGACTTCAATTAAACCTCTCATGTAGAAGCCCCACAAAACACCAACCAAGTAAATTCTTGATTATTTGAAGGGACCATGAACGCTTGAAAGTAGTTACACGAGATGGCTCAGAGATTATAACCTATGCCACAAACATAGGTTGCCAAACAATAGATCATGCTTAATGCAATCATTTCAACCATATTGAACCATCATAAAAATATGTCTATCAATGTAAGAGAATCCATGATAGCAATGTGGAAAAAAAAACTTTCTCTAGAACTCTCATGTTGATTGAAAGCATGTCATAACACTCTTGGAACATTTTCCAACTCATGTATAAGAACAACTAGAGGAATGCATGAACATATGGGTGAACCTCAACTTAACCTGTATGTGCCTCCTATACTATTAGAGGAACAATGTGGATACGAGTTTATCGCTCATAGCTTATGAGGATTCCCGATGCGTGGCACTCATGATACGAGAGATGTTTATACTACGACAGGATTTGTATCAGACAGCCCAGCCGAGTCAGGTTTCTCAGCCTCAGATCACTTCTTTCTTCTCCAGGAGGAGAGGACGATTTGATGACGGTGACGACGACAATGATGATGATCTACTTGCCCATAGAGACCAGAGACAGCGTCCCACACATACCCATGTTGCAGCACGAGCTACTCGACCTATCACGAGGAGACCTCTTCATCCCTCTCAGACGACGTCAGAGACCACCAGTGGCCCTTCATGCCGCAGGCCGTATTACATCCTTCTATAGCATCAGCACCAGCAGGACAGGACTACATGATAGCGTCATACCTCACTCATGACTGTTAGCAGTATACATGCTCCCACTTGTTTCTTATAGCATCACATCTATTTCAATTTATAGCTTTAGCTCTAGACTTACTACTTTTGTTACTGTTTTGGAGACGTTTCATACGCTCCTATGGTTACCACATACTTGACATGTACATTTACTAGTCTTATATGCCTTTTGGCATAGAAAAGACATTAATAAAGCTTTCTTTCTTTCTCTCTCTCTCCCCCCCCCCCCCCCCCCCCCCGTTTGGCAGCCGCCTGTGCTGCCCGAGCACCTGCCAGCGCTGCCCGAGCTGTTTTGCAGCCCGCTCTCTCTCTCTCTCTCTCTCTCTCTCTCTCTCTCTCTCGCTCTCTCTCTCTCTCCCCCCGTTTGGCAGCCGCCCGTGCTGCCCGAGCTGTTTTGCAGCCCGCCCGTGTTGCCTGAGCTGTTTTAAAACTCACCCACACTGTTTTCCAGCCTGCCCATGCTGTTTTTCAACCTGCTTGCGCTGCCCAAGCTGTTTTTCAGCCTGCCCACACTGCCTACGCTGTTTTCCAGCCATTTTTTTTTCCAGCTTGTCCCTGCCCTCGTCCAACCAATCTAGTTGACAACTCCCATCATGACTTCTTCCGATACATCATCCACTCATGGCGAAATCCAAACTCAACTTGATGACCACCTCGTAATGAGTTCCGAGTCTTACCTTTTGGTGTTACCAATGGCCCCTCCTTGCTTTCAGAATGTTATGAATAATATTTTTCGGCCTTTGATTGGTAGTTGTGTCCTTGTTTACTTTGACGATAGTTATGATATGTCATCTCATGTTGCCCATTTACGTGCTGTGTTTCAACTTGGGGAAGTTTTATGTCAGGATTCTGCTGTCATTGCTTATGAATCCTGTCGTTTACGCTCCTATAAGACGCGTTATTTTATGCACGAAAAGGAAATTTTAGCCATCATTCATGCCCTTACTAAGTGGTGCCATTATCTTCAGCCTTTACCTTTTGATTTATATACGGATCATCAGTCATTATGATACCTTGAGACTCAGAAGCAGCTTAGTGATCGACAGTTTCGTTGGCTGCAGTTTCTACAACTTTCCATTATCGCCATGGTCGGAGTAATGTCGGTGTCAATGTTTTGTCTTGGTTACCTGCACTTCTTACTACTCTTACTACCATTTTTCCTGATTGACGCGATTTATTTCCAGCTGCATATGAGACTTGTGTAGATTTTAGTTCTATTTATCATACAGCTTAGTCTCCATCTTTTATTCGTCATCAGGTCTATTCTCTAGTGATCATTATTTATACCACTATATAGCTGTGTGTGTTCCTAGATTTAGTCTTGTGTTGGCGGTCATTACGGTTATCAGAAGTCTTTTGCACGTCTGAAACCTTACTTTTATTGGCCACGCCTGAATTCTGATTTGCTAGCCCTTATACAACAATGTATGTTCTGTGCAAGTAATAAGTATTCACGGTCTAAGCGTTCTGGTCTTCTTCAGCAATGGCCGATTCCACATCGCCAATGGACTATATTTCTATGGATTTTATTCTAGGCCTACCACTCACACAACGTGGCCATGATACTTGTCTTGTAGTGGTAGGTCGTTTGGCTCATTTCATTCCTGTTCGTAGCTCGTATTTTTGTATCTGATATTTTTCGATTGCATGGCCTCCCTAGTTCTATTCTTACAAACCGTGACACTCGTTTTACTTCTGGGTTTTGGATTGAACTTATGCATATCTTGGACATTAAGATTTTTATGGGGACAACCTATCATTCTTCTGCTGACGGTCAGTCTGAGGTCCTTAATCGTATTGTTGAAGATTATTTACGTAATTTTGTCTCACCCTCTGGTCGCGATTGGGATCAACATTTATGTTTTGCAGAATACAACTATAATAGTTCCGTTAGTACCAGTACAGGCGTGTCTCCATTTTTCTTGGCTAGTGGTTACTCTCCGTTGCTTCTAGGTATTCCTCCCCCTCCCGATGATATCCCTGTTACTTTACCTTCTTTTCTTACTAATTCTCATGATTCTATTGTACATGCACAACAACATTTGGCGTGAGCTCAACATCGTTATAAGTCCTTGACTGATCGTCATAGGTCTTTTCTAGAGTTTTCTGAGGGCCAGTATGTTTATGTTCGCCTTTCATTTGCACGTCATAAGTTTGTTCAAGGTCATTCTCTTACTGAAAAGTTGTCTGCTCGTTATTATGGTCCTTTTGTGATTGTCGAGAAGCTTAGCCCTGTTACTACCATTTACAGTTACTTGTCACTGCACGTGCTTGTGATATTTTTCATGTTAGTCTACTACATTCGTCTCTTTTTCCTGGTGAGCCATGTGATTCTTCCTTTCCTAGTGATCCAGAACTTTTTCTGTTTTTACCTGTTGCTATTTAACAAGTTCGAGTCATTTGTGTCGTCGGCGTCGTATTGTCCAATTCTTAGTCCAATGGGATGGTCGTCCAGTTGATGAGGCTACTTGGGAGTCTTTCGATGTTTTTGCACACTCACCTTCATTGCAGGAACAGGTTCACTCTCTTCATGCCTTAGTACGCGACACTACGGCTTCTGCACTCGATGATGCACCACTTTCTGACCTTGTTGTTGCAGTTGCTGATCCACATCTTGCTGATGTTTCTGATGCTATTGATGGAGTTCTTGATTTCACATGTTGTTGCTGTTGTACCTCCTGCTGATGGCCCCGATGCTCTTGCTGCTCCAGCTATTGATTCTCCATCACTTGTTGATGATGATACCTCAGTTGCCCGACGACCGCCTCTGTTTACATACTGATCTAGCCTTAGCAACTACTGGAATTGAGATAAAAATCTCTTAGCTTCATTGTACTAAAAGCAGTTTTCCACGGCTATAGGGGATTTGGCTTTTGGACTGACACCACTAGCACAAAATTTATAACCAAGGAAAGAAAACAACAATACAGCGGTATAAAGTAGCTCTGGTAATGCAATGTTTTATATGAGGGGAGTTGTACGAACATACATTATAGTCCACCTTCTCTATTTTTGACAATATTTTTGGACATGCAATTATATTACATGTGACAGGCCTAGAAACACCATTTACATGGTTTTCTAATTTTGGCCCTAATTTTTGAATTTCACCTTCCCTCCAATTCATATGAAGGGAGGTGGGTTTTTTCCACTATAAATAGCCACTAGGGCTGGTCATTTAGGAGCTTTGCTCACTTTCAGTTTAGGGCTTCTTGTATGGGAGTTGTATCGTTTTGGAGATCTTAGTTGGAGATCTGCCTGAGCTATCGGTAGCCATTAATGTTCATTCAGTTTCTTAGTTGGAGAATGATTTGTGAATGCATTTACTGTCTTTTATGCATCATTGATACCAAAATCTGTGAATTTGTTCATAACATTATGGGACTCAAGTACCCTAATTTACCTTATCTCTAGAAGGTTCCACTAAGGGCCTCTAGATAGTATTTATAGGGGCATCATTTAGTCAGTAGGTAGACTATTGTATTTCTTCCCTTCTAACAGGTAATGCTTAGGATCTTCTTGGGAGATCTCTTGTCTATACTTAGCTGCTGCTTGTAGGGCTTTAGCGATTGTTTTTCATTGATATCAATACATGTGATTGAGTTCATAACACAAGTTACCGTGAGCTATGTGGAATTTACATGCCCCCGGCGTCTACAATGATGTGAATTACTGCCACCTGATTCTGTCAAAACTCATGGTGATGTAAAGTCCAGCTGAATTGATCTTCTGGACAATAGGTCAACAACCATTTGTGCAGTTGTTATCCATGACATTCTCTGTCCTTGATGCATTTTCTCAAAGAGTCTTGATTAATTTTTTTTAACAGCATACTCAACACATATATTGGGAGTCGGGACTCATGTACAAACTGCTATTTAGCAGACATTTTTTTTCTGATATCTGGACTCTGACTAAAACGTGATGCTTAATTATAGCATTTTCTGGTACTATCTTTAGGTAGTCTTTAAGGCAAACATGTTGATCCATTCTGCTAATTTCTTTATATTGGACAGGTTTGTTTCACCAGCCTAAATGGGGACATTTAAATGATCTTCATAGAGCAGTGAAACTTTGTGAGCCTGTCATGATTCTAACAAACCCTGTTTACCGATATCTGGGCACCAACCTCGAGGTCTCTCTCTCTCTCTGAGACACACACACACACACACACAAAAATGCTCAAACACAAGGTAAAGTTCTGTAGCAAAAGTGAAGGATCATGCGATGATAAATTAAACAACAAATCTGAGAAACAGGTACCGGGCAAGCCATTGTTAGCTATGACAACCATTCATGTATATGATTGGTTGTATCTCAAACAGTTATCACTCTGGTTGATTAATGAATTCTTTGTGTTCCAATTCTTTTGTGTTGTTGAATTATCATTCTCACAAAAACATGTGTTTACTTCTAAATGTGACCAGTAGGACACACTATGGAAATCCTTTTTTCAAATGACATGATCACAATCTATTTATTGGTAGCAAATATTAGTGATATATCTGTAACATCTGTATATATACGAATTGACTGTGTTTCAATTTATCTGGTTATAGGTTTGGCATTCAGTGCTCTTTGGTACTTGAAAACCAAAATTAAGGACTTTCACTTGAGACTACTATTTTTTCGGGAAAAAAAAATCCTACCACCTAATAGAATATCTTTCATGTAACATTACTCTTTATGGTATGTACTATACATGTCAGTTATGATGGCTTAATTTATATTCTGTTTTGAGTGGAGGATGTATTGACCATGTCTAGAGTAGAGAATGTATTACCATGTATTGCTATTAAAGCAGACTCTGATTTCTTTGAAATGATTTCATGTTTCCTGGAATTCAGGAAGGTGGAATATTGTCTTTTTAAAAGCAAAGGTGTTAATTGCATCTTGACAATTTTTTGACGATCTGAACAGGCACATATATACCAAGCTCCTGGGAAAACAAATCAAAGAAGCTCTGCTTTATGTTGTGCATTCGTTGCAAATGTTGACACTAGTCAAAATGCCAATGTGACTTTCAATGGGAATAACGTCAGTTTGCCAGCTTGGTCTGTCAGCATCCTTCCTGACTGCCAGAATGTTGCCTTCAATTCTGCCCAGGTAGAGTGGTCTGAGTTCTTTCATGATACACTTCTTTCAGTTTTGTTGCATGGCACTGAAGACAGAAAATGGACCGATTGAATCAATTCATAGCTTTCAGGTGTTTCCAACTTGTTACACAATCATCTGGGAACTCTTCATGTTTTTCATTCTTTTGAACGTTTGTGTGGTTGATTTATAGGTTGTTGCACAAACATCAGTGCCAGCAATGAGGCCTTCCATTGAGCCAAATTCAATAAAGAGCTGGGAGTCGTATCAAGAACCCGTGGGTCTTTGGGGCAACATAACTATCTCTGCAAACAACCTACTTGAACAAATAAACACAACCTTAGATGGATCCGACTATCTATGGTACACAACAAGGTATTGCTTCTTCTGAGGCTTAAACTAACTAGTCACATGGGTCTTACCTGTTGCAAAAAGCTTGCCTCTTTGAACTCCAAGATATAGCAATGGTTTCAAGAATAAAAACATATCCTGTAATCTGCATTTAGATATCCTTGAAGTCTTAAAATCTCTTGTTTCCTAGAGTAGATTCCAAAACGTAGAGCTTCTTTGATATATCCAACTATTCGCTTTGCAGCTTTCCAATAAATTTGCTTATTAGCCATAAGCTGACTAACCATACTTACGGTCAACTAGTAGTTAGATAGATTAACACAAGTTACCTACGTAACTTCTCATCCACATTCCAAACTTTTTCTAAAAGTTTATGTGCATACCTAGATTGAGAAATAAAAATACCTTGTTTTATTCTCGCAACCTCAATCCAAGAAAATATTGTAAGGAACCAAGATTTTTCATGTCAAATTCTATGGTCATCTTTGACCAAAACATATCGTGTAGGCTCAGAACCACTCTTGTGAAAGCCAAGCTACTCAAAGTATTAATCAATCCTTGTGTAATGTGCTCTGGGTGCTTGCTTAAGACCATATAGTGCTTTGTCTAACCTGGAAACCAATTCTTTTTTTTCTTTTCAAAATCTAACCTTCTAGCTGCTCCGTGTAGACTTCCTCATCTAGAAATTCATTCAAGAATGCACTCTTAACATCCGTTTGTTGAATATTCCAACCAAAATCAGCGGCTAAAGATAACCTGGCCCCTAAGAGTACTAGAAGAAATTTTTTGTTGATGATGCTTTCTCAAGACACAAACCCTCCCATAACTTGTTATTCATAACAATTTGAGGAAGCCCTCTAACCATGTTATATTTCCTCAAAATTTTTTAGTTCCAATGTCCAAATCTTTTGTGCCATAACTTACTTTTCATGCCAATGTTTGTAACTCCTGCTTGATGACTCACCACTAAGTCTTCAAGTTTATACATCTTCCGGCGAGAACTCCTTTCTGCATCATTATTTTTCTTCTTTGTAAGAAAATGTTCATCAAATTGCACCAACATGTGTTGCTTTGTAATAGCTAAAACTGAAAGTAAGTTCTTCTTTATGCTAGGTACATAAAGAACATCTTTGATGGCTCCTATTTTCCTTAGAAGGTGATTGAGCTTGAACTTTTCCAACACCTTTAATCATAAACTAATTGTCATGTAACTTGACATTAGTACCATCATCCAATTCTTGAGAATTGGACAACCACTCCCAGCGAGGTGTCATAAGCTTGATGCCCCTGAATCTAAAACCAATAGTCTTCCTCCTTAAAAAAATCACAAGATGATGTTGAACTCACATTGTTCAAGTATCAAGTTGCTTCCCTTATGATCAAGAGATTCTTCACCCTCTACAAGCTTTCCCACTTCTTTCATATTGTTGATTTCTTCTTTTTATGCTTGAAAGCAAAATATCCAAACTTGCCACAATAATGACAATCACCATCCCACTTAAGATTGGTCTTCATTCCATCCTTTTCCTCCTTTCCTATAGCATTCAGTTCATCGAAACTAGGCTTAGTCTCGCGTAGAAATTCTGATGTGCAAGCGGCAAGCTATTAAGCACAGTACGATAACTGAATTAGGCACACTTTCACCATTTGCTTTGAGTTAACCCTTGATATCTTTCCCTCTAGTAAAGTAGTCTATCATTGATTCCCGGCATATTCATTTGCAATGTATGAAGTTTTTTTTGTGAAAAGCAAAATCCGTGATTGATTAACATTCTCGTATAGATTTTTGAGGATATCCCAAGCTTCCTTGGGTCTAGGAGCATCCCTGATGGGAGAAATTACCCTAATTTTTAATTGATAAGTTAATGATATGATGAGCTTCCTTTTCTGTTTTTGATGTTCTCTTGATTCCTTTTCATTGTTAGGAGTTGGTCCATGAAAATATTTTGCATTTTATTTTTCCAGATAATAAAGCTATTCCCTTAAAGCTTATTAGCTTTAGGTAATATTGCATCATATCATACTTGCCATTTTCGAAAAAGTCTTAGTTACAACCTTTTGATACCCCTTGTAAATGTCTAATAAGTAGACGACACATAATGTTGTCCTTCAAATCCGTTTGACTAGGTCAAAATTGTTCCTCGTAGATTTTAGAGTTTTGATGTCCTAATTTGTAGGTCTCTCTCTGACCTAACAACTTGCTGAAACCCTTAGGATTATTCAGTTTACCAAAATATGTGAGGAAACTTGACAAGATAGTTGCCCTCAAACTATGTATTGCCTTTGAACCCAAAAACAAAAACCACCGCTTTGGGTCTCTTTTGCAAGAGCGTGTTGGACCAAGTAGCATAGGCCAATTTTGGCTAGACATTCGACAAAGTCAGTAGGTTCATAAATCTCTTCAACAATGTCAAGAGAGGGATCATCAAGGTCAAAAACCTCACGGGCATGTAGCATAGCCACAGGGCGAGGATGTTGACCATCACAATTAAGATGAATAGGACTACGATATTCAAAACAAAGGTTCTTTGCGGGGATTTCACAATAATTGTCCACAATGGTAGTGGGAAACCTCTCGCTCACCGTAATTGTTTATTGGGTGAATTTTTCCTATGTCATATGTTGATTGCCTCTCAACATGATGGTTCCATGCTCTCAAAATTCTCTAAAGAGGGGATTTCATTAAGGTTTGTGAACTCAAACACTTAAGCATAAGCTTAAAAAGCTTTCTCTAGGGTCTTTGGGATAAAAGGAAATCTAAGGAAAATATTCTTGCCAAAAGTCAAGAGGTCAGACAAAACCGCTCTAGATTGCCATAAAAAACCAAGGCTGGTGAGGACTAATTAGAAAAACCTCTTGTTGATCAGGGTTTGCTTTCTCGTTAAAGGGTTAAGGGTACGTATTCCCCCCATCTTGTTTTGGGCTTCATATTAGTCATAAAGGAGGACATGAAAAAGACCAATATGATGATAGGATGTGCTCAATAGTGCTGCATGAGACACACAAAAGTAGTAAGAAAAATGCTTAGATTTTTGAACTTCCCATTGAAGGCTTCAAGAGATCACGCAAGGCAAGATGAGATACTGAAGTGAACTCCAAGAAGCCTAATTACTTTGCCTTGAGGGACAATAAGCAGTTGCAACTGTGAATTCGGTCTAATGGGAACGTGAGAGAATAAAAACCTCAAACTTTCTAAAATTACTTTCAGAAGAGGAACAAACACGACATTCACTACTGATGGACATAATGGTTTGGACTAAAGTCTTGTCTAGGAGAAAGAAATATGTACTATCATTGTGAAATTTGATGGGTTGGTGGTCTTACATGGCAATACAACTTCTAATCAAATTATATTAAGTTTCTTTTTTTTGGAGTTAACAAAGGCTGTGGGAAAAGCAAATAGAAGTGGTGAGAGAAGGCATCCTTACCTTATACCACAACGAAGAGGGAAGAAACATAAAAGGATACCAGCAGAGAATTTTCGATGTGGCAAAGGAGTCGAATGCTTTAATTGAAGAAATGGCATAGGGGCATACCTATGGAGCTGCACAATGAAAAATATAGTCTTACCAAAGCCTATCGAGTTGTTTGTCAAGGTACTTCATAAGGTCGTAGCTTGAGAGTTATAGGAGTATAGGTCATAAATGAACCAAATCTTCAAAATATAGTCCATGATCTTTCTATCCCTTGAAAATTTGAATCCAATTAGTCTTGGAAAATCATTATGGGAAGGAAAGTTCTCAGTCTATTAGCTAAAGCCCTGACAATAATTTTGTACAACATGGTGAAAATGGTTAGTGGGTGAGAAATAAGCTTAGTAAGCCCTTTTTTACTTCAAATGAGAGGAAACATGTATGTATAATGTTCCATGGGCACCACAAAAAGGAAGGACCAAGAATTTCAAACCTTGGCCATTTCACTTGGTCTCTCTTGTTAGATTTCTTATGCTCAGCCTTAAACAAATCGTTCAAGTAATGAGCATCCTGAAAAGCGAAGGCCGACTACATGTTTTCGGACCTTCACATTTTTCCCTTTTTTTTTTTAAGATTCTTTTTTGCCTTAACCATCTTCTTAAACACCTTCGTCTTTTTCGCACTTTAGCGAAAAATGCGACCAGAATGCCTTGGAAACCATTCCAAAGGCACCTTCACCCTTTTCGCCTTTTTCGCCCCTTCGCGAAAAATGCGACAAAGTGGTTAGAATGCCTTAAAAACCATTTTAAGGTAACTTCAGCTTTTTCGGCTTTTTCGCTGCCTTAAAACTAAGGCAACTTCTGTTTTCGCTACCTTTAGTCTAAGGCATCTTCGCCTTCTTCGCTACCGTTAGTCTAAGGCACTTTGGCTTTTTCGCCTTTTTGCCGTATTCGCTGCCTTAAATCTAAGGGCGCCTTAGGGATTTACATACTTCAGTCTAAGGGCACCTTCAGAAGTGAGATACCTTCAGTCTAAGAGCACCTTCGGGTTTTTCGGCTTTTTCTCGTTTTTGCCACATTGGCTGACCGACGTCACCAACTTATCAGCAACCCTAAAACAGCTGGACAACCAAATATCCCAAAGGCGGTTAGCGGTTACCAACTTTGTACATATGCAAAGATTGGCGTAAATAGCATTAAAAGCTTGTAAGATATTTGTCTCTGGACACTTGTAAATATATATACTAGCTGAATCATTGAATTTCTCTTTCAATCAGAGTTATCTGTAGCCAGCGACGTTTTTTTAACAAAGGATTTAATTTAGATAAATAATAAAAATAATTAAATGTATATCAATATTGTTCCGACCACGAACGTTCTGGAACGTTCGGAACGGAATGTTCCGACCCATTTTGGTCGAAACGGGCTTCTAAGGAGTCAACTAGCTTTTCTTAACCTCTCATGATTGCGGGTTATAGTCATCAACCCTATCTAAGTGCTTTATTGGAGGGCGTGCATGTTTTTACCCTATTCGTAGTCATTCATGATGGCTTGTGGTCCATGATCTACAAGTTTTTGCATATCCTTTTATGTTGCATCAATAAAGATAATAATTGCTCATTGATCATTTGCTCTCGAGGAACACTGTTTATCAATCTATATGTCTTTTATGTAACACCCAGTCACATCCATGGTTTTGTGGTACTATGTTTGTGCAATAATGAAATTAAGTTCAATAGTGCACATGCCTTTGAATGAATGCTTTCTGTTATTATGAGAAAATTCTACCAGCTACCTTCGTGATGTACCTATGAAGGTAACCAGATTCAAGATTCATCATCACTACCATTTGATGTACTTGCAAATTTCACAATTTGATTCTCTCAGCATTTACTTGTTACTCTCATTTTGTCTACTCCTCCATCATCAATAGTCACCGCTAGAAATAGTTGCATACTTGAACGAATTATATGATTCGATTACAGTCACCAAATTGTTCTCAAATGACAAACTTAAGACATTCTAGCTTTGTTGCAATAGCAAATGAAACATAAACCATGATTGTATCAAAGTTTTGATAGCCTTGAGATGTTTTTGAAGAGGATCACCAATGAATGGTCACAATTTTGATACTATGTTTCAACATTATTAATGGATTGAAAATAGTGTGAACATTATTGCGGAAGATCTACAAGGGGAAGTCCAACAACAACTTACCATAAGCTCTACAAGAGATGCCCTTCAAATCTACATCAATGGAAACTTTTCAGGTACCTGCACTATTTCCATGTGACATAATTTTATTTCGAAATGTACAAATTGTAGTGTCTATTGAACTGTCTAGAAAGGTGAATAGAGCAAGATGACTCTCCACACTTGCAGAGTGAATTTTGGATTTGAACAATTGATGTTGACTTTATATTTCTTTCTTGAGACATCCATTTGGGAAATTGAAGGTTAGCACACAATTTTTACTTTTATAATGTATTGTGCACTACATGCTGTGTTGCAGCGGATCGCAATCCGCTGCAAAAACGTTCCGGATCGTGCGATCCGGAACGTTAGCGATCCACGACCCGGATCGCAAATTTTTTTTTTTTTTTTGTGGAAAAAGGAGTAATGGCCAAATTTTTTTTTTTTTTTTAATTTAATACTAACTAAATCAGTTTTGAATGGTGTTCTGATGCCAATGGTTTGCAGATCTACTGATTCCGTTTTTTGTTAGAAAATGATAGAAAGAGTTAGAAGGAGCCTTCCTTAGATTGGCGGGAATTGTATACTTATTTTGGAATAGCTAAAACAGGGGGTTCGGGGGGCAGTAGCCCCCCGGTGGGGGATTTGGGGGGCAACGCCCCCCAACGGCGGGGTCCGGGGGCCTCTTCATGATTTGGCCTTCCAACTCCCTGAGTGAAAACACACTTTTTGGTGTTTCGCACCCGAAACAGTCGGCAAACTACACAGTCCAAATTTCTGAAACCATATGAAAATGCAGCCAGTTTTCTTAAACCATCTACTGATGTCCAGATTTCTAATCAATGTAGCCCGCAGCCATCTGAAACCAAGCAACAGATTTGCATAACAATTGTTCTTTTGATATCCTTTCACATGATACCCATATTGGCAACTACCCTAATGGGAAATCCCGGATCGCGTTCCGGAACGCGGACTGCAACCTTGACTACATGGTCCAGTATCTTGAAAAATGAACCAATGTAGATGAGTTATCCATTCTTGTTGAAGATGGACATTGGATGTAAGCATATAAAGATACTTCTTATTTCTCATTCTTAAGATACTACTAATAGTCTTTTGTGTGATCCAAGTGTTTTTTCACTTGAATTTTGAGTATCTCTTTCAATTCACTAATGATGTTGGTACTATGGAAAAGTGAGAAACAAAATTAAGTCACATATTAGGGAGAAAAATATCTCTATCAAGTCGGAGAATTTTTTTTTTTTGATATAATGCATAATCAAAAACTTGGAGGAAAGGCTTGAATTGGAATACACCAGATTCAAATATCTTCTCTAAATTGTTTGACATTTGTAGGGAATCACACATTTGCCAAGTCTAGCTTGAGCGTGAATCAATCCATAAAGTTGATTATTGGTCACAATGAAATTGCGCTACTAAGTATGACTGTGGGACTACAGGTTAGTTGAAAATTAAATATTTTGATTGTAGTCAAAAGAATTTTCAATATCAGTAGACTTTGGGCTTCAAAGTATGGTGCCATAGGAATTTGAAGTCTTTGTAAATTCTAGCCAAATATTTGACAAAGTACACATCTTCACCTCTTTATTTAATCAATATGTGGATTAAAAGTTAGATGTTTGGGAAGGATTATGGCTACAGGTATGACAGGGTAAGTGCAGGCCTAAGTGGTTCCATCAACTTGAAAGGCCTCCGATCTGGGGATAAAGAGCTAGCTACACAACAATGGAGATATCAGGTTTTCTCTCTCTCTCTCTCTCTCTCTCTCTCTCTCTCTCTCTCTCTCTCTCTCTCTCTCTCTCTCTCTCTCTCTCAAGTTCAGTTATAGATCAAATATCATCAGCCCCCTCCACCTATGTCTCATGCTCCTTATTTTACACGTTCAATGCCTCATACATCACCTTGTATTGGGAGTCACTTTTCTCCCTATTGCACCATCTACTACCAAACAACCCTTTGGAAATTAGAGCCAACTTCCTCACCACAACTCTCCATGTTGTTGCTACTCTTGCTTTCCCCTCTTAACCAGATGACCTAAATTGAAATCTTGCCACACATCTTCCATTGTAATACTTAATAGGATGAAGAGTGTCATCATCTATAGCTCCATGTTGTCCATGTATGAGTCTTCTCTCCCCATCTTTTATGGGATGCTTACTGCACTTTCCTCTAACATAAGAAGGTTGCCTTCATGGAAGCTTTAAAACAAGAGATTTTAAGCCTCTTGAATAGTTGTTCATTATGTGCCTTTTGAATACCGGTTTACCATCCTAATACAGGATTGCAGCTATAGCATAGTCACTGGCATCCTTTTTAAGTACATACGGCTTGTTAGGATTCACTATGTGTAAAATAGGCAATGTAGACACACAATATTTGAGGTTCTCAAAACTCTAATTCATCTCTTCAGTCCAAGTAACCGGAGGATTGAATTTACTGTGTCGGTTGGTTCATTTTGCCCCTTTGAGGACATTAAGGCAATGCAATTATTGCATAACCTGATAGAGTCTAAGAAAAAGCCCCGTAAAGCCCAAAAAGGACTTAACCTCCCGGATTGTTTGAGGAATTGGCCATTCGCGAACTTGACAGACTTTATTTGGGTCAATTTCCAACCCATGGTCCGATATAACGTGACCGAGATAAACCAATCTCTTCTGGAAGAAAACACATTTAGATTCTTTGGCAAAGATCTTCTCTTGTCTAACTAACTTTAAGACAGTCATGAGATGCTCCTCATGCTCCTCCAAGGTCTTACTATAGATGAGAATATCATCTAAGTAAACTGTGACGAACTTTCCCAGATATGGACGAAGAAGATCGTTCATCATCTGCTGGAAAGTCGCTGGAGCATTTGTCAATCCAAAAGGTAAAACCAAAAATTCATAGTGGCCATACCTAGTCCTAAACCTGGTGTTTTTAACATCCTCATTGCTTATTCGAATCTGATGATACCTTGATCTCAAATCGATTTTGGTGAAGTACTTTGCACCATGTAATCGATCAACCAATTCATCCGTTCGAGGTAAGGGGTAACGGTTGTTAATCGTTAATTTATTTACCTTTTTAAAATCCACACAAAGACGAGTACCTCCGTCTTTTTTATCAACTAAAATAATTGAGCCCCCAAAGGGGACTTACTAGGCCTAACATGTCCCATCTTAAGATAGTTTTGCAGTTGCCTATAAACTTCATCCTCTTCGGTAGTACTCATCCTGTAAGGATACAAAGATACATGTGAACTACCAGGAATGAGTTTAATACCATCGTCGACTCCCCTAGAGGGGGGAAGACCCTCTGGAAGCTGTTCAGGAAACACATTGTTAAATTCTTGTCTAAGTCTCCTAAAGGTTTCACCTTCCGGTAAATTTTCTTGTTTTAGGACGGCCATACTAATCTTATTGTCGTCCGTCAAATCGTGCATAGAGAAATGTGAACTCCAACGATCCAGCCACGGAATCACGACATCGGGGGATCTATCTTTCTTCTCTCCTGAAAAAAGATCTGGCGTGAAGAGAGGATGGTGCAAAGCTTGCCTGGTTTGTGCCAATTCCCTCCACTCTTGCTGCTCTTTATTATGTTTTGCTTGCATCTGCTGCTGGAGATTATTGATTGCCAACATAAGGGTTTTAGCATTTTGAACTATAGGGGTAGTCATGGGTTCATCATCTTTAGATTGGGTGGGCTCCATGATAGAAGAAGAAAACGAGAAGGATATACAACTGATGCACGTGACATGTTCATGCCTCATTATCTAGACTCAAGGCTATCAAATAGCCTCAATTTCACTTTGGGATAGCTTGATTCCAGGTGGTCGAACGTCATCAAGCCTTCCAAGATGCCAAGACATCAGGTCGACGTGTGATTTACTAGGATGGTGGAGTTCTACCTTGATAGAGCTTCTGGCGACCTTCACCAATAGGGAATTGGGCCCCCTGGGCATTGGTGCATTTCAGGGCCTTTTCCACACCAGCTACGTATCGAAGTTTGAAATTGTAATGTTATACATTCATTGTCTACTATTGGAGATCTTATAGATTTTATTAAAGGTCGAGATGTTCTATTCTTCCTTCAATATATAGATTAGAGACAAGATTTGCAACTGGTAGAGGTTAAGGTGGAGTTGCATACTTATACAGAGAGTCATTAAATTCGGGATTGGAGTTTATCAGGCATGACGAGTACGCATGCTATATCGGGGTTCGTATTTCAGGACGTGATATCAGTTTGGACAAAGATTTCTTTATTACAGCTTGCTACTTTTCTCCAAAGTCCTCTACCTTTGCGGGTGACAATCATTTTGGTAGAGTTTGCAATTTTGCCTTGACAGCTGGATGCTATCTTTCAACTTATCACTTATATTCAGAGAGTTAGATCGTTCTCCTTGGATGAGTAGAGATACACACAGGCAACACTCACCTCATCTTAGTATCTGCATAGTTAGGGTTTTTGAGTATCATGGTTCTCTTAGGCCTCTCGTTTACTTGACACACTTGGCATTTCTATCACAGATCTCCCATCGGGGGGTACCCATGAATACATCAGACCACTCTTATACAGAGCATAGCTTGATCGAGCATGGCATGGCTAGCTAGGGGTTAAACCCGACGATTATCAAAAAAATTTCTTGGAGAGGGATGTATTAGGGTTCCCAGTGCTACCATGCTATTTATCTTCAAGATTATCACATGGTTTGAGATTTGTATTGGGTCAGTTTCGGGTTTCATGGCACCAAATTGAGACTGAGATTGGACGCTTTTAGAGTATCCACGGGAGGAGAGGATTTGTCGAGTTTGTTTCCTATCTGAGGTGGAGACCAAGGAACATTTCTTATTAAGATGCCCACTGTATTATGAGATCAGAGGGAGATATCACTACCTCTTCCGGGATGTACTTGTTACATTGAGATCTATTATAGCACATGAGGATCCACGATGTGTTGCACTCACGGTCAGAGAGATGTTCCTATTGTTGCAGGATCTATGTCAGCCAGCTCAGCCGAGTCATTCCGTCATCCAGTGCCAGATCACGTCCTTCTTCTCTCACAGGAGATCACGGATCAATTCAGACCCAGATGACAGTGAGGACGATGATATCTCCCGACATAGAGACCAGAGACGACGTACTATCTAGGGTCTGGCTATGTGTAGAGCTACTAATCACATGGACCTTATTTTGTACCCATTACATCTTTCTTCAGTCACAGCAAGATTTTTGACGATAGCATGCTACACCATTATTGATGTTCATTGTTTTAATACCCAGATATTCATTTCTAGTTTCACTTTGTGATAGTAGTAGTCATACTTAGAACATTTTTCTTTATTGTTATTGGACACGTTTTATACGCTCCTATCTACACCACACGCTTGACATGTACCTTTATGGAAAAGACATTAATAAAGCTCTCTCTCTCTCTCTCTCTCTCTCTCTCTCTCTCTCTCTCTCTCTCTCTCTCTCTCTCTCTCTCTCTCTCCACTGGGAAGGTTTATCACCCTTTTGTCCTCTTGATCAAACCTTCTGTCATCATCCTCTTGAATTTGGAACCTCCTCAAGCCTCCATTCGTCAGAGCTTCCCCTAGCTGCCTTCTTGCGGGATTAGTGCATTTTCAACCATGATTGCATGATAGTTGCACTTGCATCCTCTTTCAAGGGTGTTGGGGACTTGGTGGGTGGAAGCAACATCTCTTCACCATCCACCAAGCCCCTACCACCCTTGTATTAGGGTGGGCACACCATTTCCGTTAGAGATGTGATTGGATATGTGCTACTTGGTTCTCAAGCCCCTCATTGCATCAATCTACATGATCCATTGGTGCCTACAAGTCCCCATCCCCTCCTAGATGCTATCAAAGCAACATCTACAGCTTCCAAGCTAACACAAGGAAGTGCAACCTCATTGCCACCAACTTTAGCTTTTGTATCTACAACTTTGCTCTTATCATGAGTTGCATTTATAGCTTTGTTGTGCACCACTCCCTTAATCCTACTTCTTATTATATAGATCATCTAGTGACCCTTGCTCTCCATTATCTAAGACATTCATTAGATCGTTTGCCCTCAACTTGACGTTGTCTAGATCAATCTGCACTTGAGTATGGATGCTCTTAGGAAAACCTAACACATCAAAGCTTTCTCAATACAGTAAGCATCACAATTAACTTCTTCTACTCTCACAAAGATAATCTCTAGGCCAGCATATGATCATTCATATTCATGTCTTATTCTTCCAATAGTGCAACCTTCCCCAATGCCCACAATCTATTCTCAAAGCATATCTAATATCTGTTGGCTTAAAAAGCACTCATAGAGAGGAGGGAAAGATCTTACCCTTTCCAACAAACCAAATATAAAATACTAGACAATTTCTCAATTGATGGCTTCGTATATTGAAATTTCTGTGTTTGTGGGTACAAGGATGCTAGATCCTTTAATTTTTAGCGAGTAGTTCTTCCCCTCAATTAGGAATCTAGTAGTGAACAAGTCTTCTCCAAATAATCACAGCTGTCTGTCTTGTAGATCCAGTGAATCAACTCCAAACTCTTTGTTGTCCAGAACCAACAGCCTTCTGCGATTTTCAACAGGGAATAGCTATGCAACAATTATCTTCCAACAACAATACTTTTTATCGATCTATTTCAGCAACGACCGTGGCTGGCTCGTTGCTATTTCTAGCAATGTTCCTAGTTTCTACAACAATTGTACTTGCAAAAACTATCATTCCAGCGCTACCCCAGCTAACTGCAAGTGTCCTCCTTTTCTGCTTGCACTGACCTTGCAGTGTTTCCAGCAAACAGAATTGTAGTTAAGAAAAACAGTGAGCAACCTTAAAAAAACTTGTGGTGAATACTTGCAAACTCCTGGCAGTAGACAGCTACTAATCTGGCTTAGTAACTAGAGAACAATTTCCAGCAAACCAGCAAACAAAGGAATAGAACTATACCTATTAGGAATGGAACCGTACCTCTTAGGAACAGAATCATAACTATTAGGAACGCTTTCATAAACAAAACAAAAAAAATAAAAGCCTTCTATACCTGATTTTGTGACCTTTTTTTTCATATTAATATAATTTGCTTGAAACTTATAAGCTCTTTGTTTTTAGAGCATTTTGAGCTGTAGCATTTCGGTTGAATATGGCGTACTAGATTGTATTAGAGCATGGTCTACATGATGTTATGTACCTATGTACTATGGCTTATGAAGGTATGAGACCTTGTTCCC
This sequence comes from Diphasiastrum complanatum, assembly GCA_029204225.1. Classification (NCBI taxonomy): domain Eukaryota; kingdom Viridiplantae; phylum Streptophyta; class Lycopodiopsida; order Lycopodiales; family Lycopodiaceae; genus Diphasiastrum; species Diphasiastrum complanatum. The sequence continues at coordinate 60,382,335 of CM055097.1, forward strand.
ATTTCTATCAGTTCCCAAGTTCATCCGGAAAAGAAGGAGTTTCAGGTTCCTATTCCTATTCCTATTGAAACCGAAGTTCCTGAGTCCATGCACATAAAATCAAAGGGTTTTCATGTTTATGTTCCTATTGAACCTAAGTTCCTAGGACTTCCTGTTTCTAAGTTTTTGTTTCTATTCCTATTCCTAGGTTGCTGTTCTTGTTCTTGTTCCTAAATTTCTATTCATGTTCCTGTTCATAAGTTCCTATTTTTGTCCTATTCCCAAGTTCCTAGAGCTTCTTGTTCTTGTTCATAGGAGTTCCTGTTGAGCCTAAGTTCCTAGGACTTTCTATTCCTAAGTTTATGTTCCTGTTCCTATTCTTAAGTTTCTTGGGCTTCTTGTTCTTGTTCCTAGGAGTTCCTATTGAGCATAAGTTCCTAGGACTTCATGTTCCTAAGTTCTTGCTTCTAAGTTTTTGTTCCTGTTCCTATTCCTATTCCTAAGCAGCTTCCTGTGACCGTTTCCGTTTCTATTCCTAAGTTCCGTTCCTATTCTTGTTCCTGTTCCTAAGAGTATCTTTAACTGATGTTTCAACTTAGGAACGGGAACCTCGGAACACAGCTAGGAACGAGAACATAAACCCTTTTTTGATGCGCAAAAACATTTTTAGAAACCACCCTGAAAACAATGATCTGATCAGTTTTCTAACCGAATTTATCCACGCTAAAGTTATTTTTCAAATAATAGGTTATTTTTTAGTTTTATTTCTTTAGGAACCGTTTCTAAGGTACCTCAGGAATGGTATGGAACCCTGTCTAGGAACGGTACAGTTTCCTGGGAACTATGGTGAAGCCTAAATTACTTCATGAATAATTTCCAAGGTTGGCCACTCTCATACCTTACAAACGTTGCCATGATCAATCTCAATACCACAGTTGGATATGATATGGCTTAGATACCTGAGTTTCTTTTGAAACAACTCACACTTTGACTCTTTGTCATAGACCTATTCATGCCTTGGGATACTTAAGGCAATACGAAACTGCTCTTTGTGCTCCTCAATAGTCCAACTATACACCAAAATTATCGTTCAAGAAATCCTAGCCAAACTTTTCTAGAACTGAGCAAAGATCATTTACCATTTGCTAGAAAGCTGTCATCACGGCATTCATGAGACCAAAAGGTAAAATTAAAATTCATATTAGCCATATCTAGTATGAATATGTATTTTGGCTACGTCCTCTTCTTTAACCTTTATCTCTTGGTATCTTAATGTCCTGGTTAAATACCTTGCATCATTCCAACCTTAGAAACCCGTTCCGACCCTTTTGGGTTGGAACGTACTTCATGGAACATACTGTGTCGGACCATTTTTTTTAATATAAAAAAACAGGTCCTGGAATGCTCCAACAATTTCAGTTAATGAGATCCAACTGCAGTGGCCACATTGACATTTTGATTCCAAGCGCGTCTGTATCCTGAGCAGGTGGATATGATCCAAGCGCATCTGTCTATCCAGCGTAGATGACTCCAGCGATCTCCAGCATATTTCTTTATAGGTTTGAAGTCAGTATCGCTGTTTTTTTCCTTGTTAAGAAAACACCCACTCTCAAGCCAGATCAATCCTAGAATTCCTTCAAGCCAGCTAGCTTTTTGCCCCATCAATCCGCTTTGCATCAGAGCTGAGCGAGGTAGAGAAATGGCAGGAACAGTGATACTAATATTACAGTATCGCGCTTTTTTCCTTTGTAAAATAGTACGTATTTTTTTTTAGATTTTTTTGGTCAAGTAATACATTCCTGACAATGTGATCAAATCAAAGGTGGAAATAAGCCCCACTAAGCACTAATGTACATTTGTTAAGTATTGAGTGTAATTTGTAGTGTGGTGGTCACCTAGCCACCGTAGGCAGAAGGTCAGCTACTTGTAGCCATAGTAGAGGGACCAGAAGCTTGGGGTATAGATCCTCCCACGCATGTGTGCCAGAAAATTCAGAGTTGATTTGTCAAGTACGATAGACTTTACACCATTCAAGCAAATGGACTTATTAGTTATTATAATGTTGTAGTTTGATACTCAAATTTTTTGTTCTACTCATTGTGTGTTCAATCCAAGCATCAATGTGTTTTTAGCATGTTCATTAAGAGCTTAGTAGCACCTCCATAGATTTCCTACATGCCACAATGATTGGCATGATGGGGCATGTGTTGTCTAAAATTTTCAGCACTACTCTAAATTGGGTGGAATACACGCTTCTGTATTACTATACAATGTGGTTATTTTCTTGACCTTAAAAACTGTGGACTATGACTAAACTTCCATAGCTGATATACTACATAATTTTGTGTGTATTTTGTAGATATATCCATAAATTATTAGTTTGTGGGCTCCTTCAATATCAATCTTTGATACCCACCATCTTATTGCAAATGATGATATGTAGGTGGGATTGAAGGGAGAGGCATTGAAGATATATACACAAGAAGGAGCAAATTCTATCTTGTGGACATCAGAACTACAAGCCCCTTGGACTCAGTATTTGACCTGGTACAAGGTAAAGTGCTGGCTTACAATAAGTTGGTATGTGCTGTATGAAAATATACTAATGCGATAGTTGAATAAGAAACCCACAATACAATGGCTACTTCTAACTTTTGAATTTCTCATTCCTTCCCTTTCCCATACTGTAGATGTTTATGCAATTATGAAATGCAACAGAAGAATAACATCAGAAACCTACTTTATGTATCTCACTAGGCAGCGTAATTCTAACTAGTAACAATAGCTTTAGGTGATCATAATACTAGTAAGTTACATAATCTACTACTGCAGGTTCTTTCCCATCAAGCTCTTGTTGTTGAGATTTAAATGACAAAATTGCAATATAATGGATTTTTATAAACTAGCAGCTTCAAGGGAAGGAAAAATGTTGATCTAATAATATGGGATAAAGGGTACATAATGTTTTTCTTTTTGAAGTTCATAGCAGATTTTTGGCTATTCCTACTCTCTAAGAATGTCACATACTTGAAACTTGTAGTGTAGAAAGAAGAATAATCTGGTGTACTTGGATTTCGTACATGGCAGTACCGTCAAAATACTTGGTATAACGATCGGTGTGTATATCAATGTTTGATATCTAGAATATTGCACTTATTGGCATCTTATAATTGTAGACATGCTGAAAAGTGAGGGAAAAATCAGCATAGTAGTTAGTGTCTGATTTTGTAATGCACCACCTACGGAATGCATGTCAAGTGATTGCAGCGACTATCAGTGCATATGATCAGACTGTTCCTTTTTGCAACATCCTTTTTCTGGAAGACAGCATCTCAAGAGGAAACAGTGTGTGCATGTGCCTGTCACCTCTTCTCTGAAACTATGCTATCTAGTGAACCCACTTGTAAGTAGCTAAACCATGCACAGTGCATTGACCTTATCATAGATATGACCAGTTGACAACTGGTGGCGATGTGAATTAGTGAATTCAAATTCCCTTTCTTGTTTTCTCCCAACCATTTGAGGATTCTTTGTGTGGTTTATTGTACTGAAGTTCCAATGAGTTGGTTGCTTGTGATAAGCTAGAAGAATAGCTGATAAGGAAGAAAATCACTTGTTCTGTTCTTGCAAACTGAACATCAGATTTAGATCAAAAAGCATGACTATCCTTGAATGAACATATCAAAAACAATGTTCAAGCTACCTGAATAATTGCTCGGCACATAAAAGTTTAAAGTATACACTGACCCCATAAATACTTTAACGTTGTTAACATGATGTGTTCTGAGCTAGAGATCCATTATGAAAGAAATTATGGTTAATTCTGCAGACTTCATTTGCAACTCCATCTGGAAGTGATCCTGTTTCTATTTATTTGGGAAGCATGGGAAAGGGGCAAGCTTGGGTCAATGGCAACAACTTGGGAAGATTTTGGCCATCCCTTCTCATCAGTGAAACTGACTGCTCACAAACATGTGATTATCGGGGCAAATTTACTCCAAAAAAATGCCGGACGGATTGTGGGCAACAATCTCAGCAGTGGCAAGCTCTCTCTCTCTCTCTCTCTCTCTCTCTCTCTCTCTCTCTCTCTCTCTCTCTACATAAACTGCTAAGTGGCTGATGCACATTCTGTGAAGGTTTTATGAGTTAAACGTTTATAATAGCTCAGTGTAAAGCATTTACTCACAAATGTCACAATCATCACTTGGCTGCAAACTCAAGCAGGTACCATATACCTCGTGAATGGTTGCAACCCAACCAAAATCTTTTGGTGGTGTTTGATGAGCTAGGAGGAGATGTTTCCAAGATCTACGTTGCAACAAAGACAGTAGCTACAATCTGTGTACATGTCCTGGAGTCTTATCCTCCACAACTAGATTCATGGTCTCAATTCCAAGCTCAGCCAAAAGTGCAGCCTATGTTGCTGACACCAGAGGCGAGGCTTGAATGTCAAGACAATCAAGTGATTTCCTCCATCAACTTTGCTAGTTTTGGAAACCCACAAGGAAACTGCAAAGCATTTCATCAAGGCAACTGCCATGCTAAAAACTCCGTGGAAGTTGTAAAGGAGGTCTCTCTCTCTCTCTCTCTCTCTCTCTCTCTCTCTCTCTCTCTCTCTCACACACACACACACACGCGTGCGCGCGCACACACACACACACACACATAGCTCAAACATATAACCCTGCAAATTAACCTTCATAATATAAGCATCTTACTAGTTGGTCTTCTTCAAAATAGGTGCTGGCAATAGAAACCATTGACTTTAGTTTCCCTCTCACTCCCCGTCATCTCTTACTGGCACAGAGTCAGTAACGCCCGACACCATACAATGGTCGCCACGTGTGTGAAAGGGCCCAAGTTTCTAAAAACAAGCCACAAGTTACATTATTCCATAATAAAAACTCGGCACTGTAGATTATAATATACATATCAAAACCTACCAATAGTCCCCTGTATGCACATTCAGGCATAAGCCTGAGGCTTTCAGATTTCTGCCTGGTTGCGTGTAAAAATCTGTCAGGCTCTTTTCACTACCCAAATCGTTTGCCAGATGGCATGTTATTATCAGAGCAGGGGCTAAACATTTATTGTGTGTCCATAAGCAATTTCATTCACCCCCCATCATAGTGCTTAGAAGGGTAGCAATGTTTGCAATATGGGGAAGACAATTTTTGCGCGATAGTGTTCTACTATTTTTTAAGGCAATTGCAATATCCATAATGTGTGTCCACTCAAATCTTACATGAATCAACGGTCCAAATTGAATTTGGGGACCTACCATTATCTAGGGCATAATACTAGAACCTCATTTGATTGGTTGAATTTTCAGCCCTCAAAATAGAAAGTTTTCATAAATGGAATCTTGAAAAAACTTAACCCTTGTGGATGGAATCATGAAAATAAATAGGCCTCTATGGATGGAATCTTGAAAATAAGTGGTTCTCACAAATGGAATCATTTCCAGAATCTTGAATTATTATTATTTTTTTCTTGTAAAATTTTCATAACACGCATTATGTACGATAATGCATGTTTGTCGTCATAAAATGTAACTCCACATGTTGAGCCGTGGTACCCATGGTAAGATATAATGGCTCATCCTCTCATCTCGCCGCTACCACAGCTCGATAAGAGGACTTGCCATTATGTCCTTACAATGGGCCTCCAAACAACCATTATCTAATCCATAATAACATCTAGTAACATAAAGTAAAAAGTGAGTATATCCAATTCAGACACAGACACAGAGACAAAGACACACACAGACACACAGACAAAGACAGTTTTTAAGTATAGTCTCCCCGCTAATCTTGTTCATGTATAGAGAATATATACACATCAAAAATCTCAATCATCATTGCTCGTTTTTTACTAAATGTTACAGGCATGCATTGGAAAGCAAACTTGTTCTATTCTTGTATCTTCAGCAACCTTTGACACGGAGCCATGTGCTGGAATCTCTAAAAGCCTTGCTATAAAGGCACAATGTCAAGCCATTTCAAGCACGAGTTTGAAAACAAAGCTTGAAATTTAATATAGAGTTCTTACTCGCTTGATTGATTTGCAAAGCTCTCCTCAATTGGCAATTATTACATATGGATGGGGTTTTTAAGTTAATGGTTCTACTAGTTGGTGATATCCTTCAAATTTTTGAAATATTCTAAGAGTTACAAAGGCCAAATGCGTAGAGCATGTAGTATATTTTTGGACTTGGGTGTCTATTGTAGTACTAATATCATTCCATTTTCTTTTTAATGATCGTAACATTTTATCACATCTCATTTTCTCACCTTAAGTGTGTGTCTGTCACCTTTATCCCATGATGGATCTCACGATTAATCAACATACTCTGCTAACTTTCGGTTGCAAATGCAATGTTTTGAAAATCTCGAATGTGCTCTCCAATAAACTCACTTCTGTTGGTCAATTTCATTGTATTTGCAGTCTTACAATGAAGTCTTCCTATATGCACTTGCTGGTTTTAGTCAATTTTATGTGTCTACAATTTTGCTTTATAATTCTCTTATCTAGATCTATGTATGTGTGCAATCCTATCCCATATGGCAGTTTGATAGTTCTTTTTGTGTTTCCTCTGCTTTCCTCAACCTGATTAGTATTAAAATCAGAGCATCAAGTTAACTTTTAAGCATAAGCTCAAGAATGGTTTTTTCAAATATTCATGCATCTGTTGAAGAAAGATTGTTAAAAAAGAAGTTACTTTTCATGTGTTTAGGTACAGTTTTGAACAACCATTAGAACATAACACAACAAGATTGAGCTCAATAGAGTTGAGACATTGCAAGCTTTCTTTGCAATATAAAGCATCATGACCAAGATAAACAAACTTGATAACTACAAGTTTGTCTCTTATGTTGGCTTGAACTAAGCCACAATGTAATCTTTTTTCAGCTCCATCAATCTTAAAACTTGCAACATCAATTTTTCTTCCTTCTCAACAACATGTTTCACAATCTTTAACTCTTTAAGACCAAATATGCTATTCAAAGAGTTGTTGATTTTCAAGTTCTTTAAAAGGTCAATTGGTTAAGATTGAATCTATATTTTGTTATGCTTTCAAAGTTTCTCTTGTATCCAATTTCATGCTCATTTTAAGCTCCTTGTCAGAGCACTACTACCCAAATACTAGTTTTTAACTAAATGTTATGGGCATTCATTGGAAATCAAACTTGTTATATTCTTGTATCTTCAACAACCTCTGATGTGGACATAGGGGCATTCTTCAACAACTTCTGTGTATTGTTGACATTATTGTCCTAATCACCCTTTGCATATCTAAAGAATGTGATTCCTCTACATGACCCAATTATGATGGTCTATGGTATTAAGGTAAATTTCTTTGCTAGCAAGTGTGTTTCAAGTATATCATAGTTCTTAGTTACATTAAGGAATGGTATACGTGCATGATCTATCAATTAGCAACATAACGAGGAATTTATTGCATTCATCACCATTTCACACAAGAAAGAGCGACCAAGATCCCCATCTAAAAATCTTTATTTTGGACAATATTGTTGTAAAGATTCTTATTGTGTAATATTCCAAATTTCATTGTTGTAAAGAAAGGAGGTGAATGCAGAGAATGAATATATTGTGCTCTCATGTACAAAAATAGTGTGAGCGTGGCTCTTGCACGGACTAGAGACAAAGAGGGATGTGCCCTCCTTTTGGTCTTCTTTTCTCTTTAACACCATGAGCCCCATGCATAAGGTTGCACCTACATTTACTAATTCTATTTTCATTATTCAAAATGATGCCTAATGCACTATTAAACTTAATTCTCTCTTGCACACAATCTTGAAACTTGATGATCAAGGTTGTTTGTCACACATTTTTTTTTAATGCTTGTCGTATGTTGTTTGGTTCCAAAAAATCTCTACCATCTCCAAAATACAGTTATTGAAGTAGAAATTAATCTATAGATACTTGATTACTCAATTTAAAGTGCGAGTAGCTTGATGTCACTGTGCAAAATTCTTATACTTTAGACTAATTTCATAAAGCTTAGTATCCTTTAACATGCACTTTTAAGTTTCTCATCAAAATTCTTGCCCATTTATGTTATAACATTTGCAATGTTCTAATCCTTCAAATAAACTTTGAATATTTTTGACAAAACAACTTTCAAATTTCAACACATGTTGCATGGGTGTTTCCCTTCATGCTTGAAGAGCATGTTGCCACCTTAGTGTTGTCACCATGACATCCTTAACCTTGTCAAATGCATTTGAATACCTCTTGGCTCATCTTTGCCAGTTTCTCACTATCATTGACTGAACTTGCCATCTTCTTGGTTGCAACTTCTATGTGACTCCTTGGAAATACTATTTTACATGGTTTTCTACTTTTGGCCCTAATTTTTGAATTTCACTTTTCCTCCAAATCAATATGAAGGGAGCTGGGATTGTCCACTATAGATAGCCACTAAGGCTAGTCAGTTGTTAGTTTTGATCATTTGAGAATTGGGCTTCTTGTAAAGGAGTTGTACTATTTTGGAGATCTTAGTTGGAGATCTGCCTGAGCTATCGGCAGTCAATGATATTCATACAGTTTCTTAGTTGGAGAATGCTATGTGAATGCCTTTTGTTGTCTTTCATGCATCATTGATACCAATATCTGTGAATCTGTTCATAACAAGTAGGTATCCCAAGGACAAAAGGCAACTTAGCATGTTGGATTTTGTGCTAATTTATGAAAGCTAATGTTGACATATCTTTATGCATTTGACATCATGATACTATAGTAATGTCTGGGCTATACACATGTGCTCATATCATTGACCACTCTCTAGATAGATAGAATAAATGGGACTAGAGATTTCCTAATCCTATATATGGTTTAGCTAGGTCTCTCTCCAAGAAATGTCCACATCTAAACCCACAACACATGGTAGTTATGCACACTAACCATGTCACCAAATCCATCAATAGCTCTAGATGCGAGCGTTCTACTTCATATATGAAGATCATCACCTCAGGTTAACCAATATGTATCTAATTAGGTACACAATATTTTCAACAATTTTCTTACATAAGAGAAATCTAGGAAGTTTCAGACTTTGATCATCCTCTTTTTTCTTAGTTTCCTCATCATTTAATTTACCTTCTCACAAATTGGATATTCAAAGATTGTATAGTTTCTGAGTTTATGTCATCATACATATATGACTTTCCCAAGCTTCGTAGTTATATATGATGTTCAAAATAAGGTTATCCTTTCAAGCTAGTCACTCTTTGAAATGATTAACATATGAAATACATAATGCACCTATGTCTCTTTGGAAGATCTAGCTGATATGCAACCTGATTACTTCTCTTTACAATTTTGCATGGACTACTATATCTTGGAGGTGATTTATGGCACTTACTAGTTCTAAGTACCTTAGTAGCTTTCCAAATTTTAAAATACATCTCATATCTTATCTTAAACTCCCTAAGTTGAATATAGAATTGTGCCCTATAGGAAGCCATTCTTATGCGATCCCAAGCCATCTACAACATTTCTTGCATATCTAGCAATAGTTCTATCACAATATGCACCTTGAGACTTTTGCATATGATGAATATTGGAATATGAGGTTGAAAGACATACATCAACATAGAGGAACTAAATAATGTGGCAAATGTTTTTACACTATCGTATGCAAACTCAACAATTGGGAGGTACTCTTCATAACTCGAATGCTTTATAAAAAATTTGCACTACAACACCCGCCGTGATTTGCAACGCCAATCACGAGTTTAATTTTTTTTTTGTTCGTCGCGGGCTTCGCAAAACATGTCGCAATAGGGTTGTCGGGATCCGACGTCTATGGAAGACGTCGCAATCCGACAATTTATAATTATCGGCATCCTGAAGGCCAACCCCAAAAATGTCACGTCGGGATATTGTGGACGTGACTTGGATATCAGAATCCGACGTTTGTTAACAGAAACATAACTTTCCTCAAAATGGTGTCCGACGTCTATCTGACGTTCATCTGACGTGTAAATGGACGTCAAAATTCGACGTCCAAACAGCACGTTAGAATCCGACGTCTGTTAACCGAACGTCCTAAAAAATGGTCCAATGACGTATGCTTGACGGGTTTTTGTGTCAGAATCCGACGTCTCTGATTAGGTAAATAAAAAATAAAAAATGCGTAAAAATCAGCGCGCGCATTTTTATCGGTGTATTCATGGAGTGGTGTTCTTGAAGAGGCGCTAGTCTTGGATTGCTTTTGAGACAATATTGCATTCGACATTTGGATCAAGTAACAAGCATGAGGTACTTTCTATACTTACATTACTGAATCCACATTATGAATTGCAATACCTTATTGTATTACTTTTTGAAAATCTGACATTGCACAAAGTTTCGCAATTTCTAGTAAGTTAAGACATTGCACATCTTAGAATATGAGATTGCTCATATGTCGGAATCTGACATACAAAACCAATAACAATATTGTGATCAATCGCAATAGTATATATATTGAAAGTGTCAGTGTCAAAATTATTGCTTTCGTAGTCTCTCTAACTTACGATAGATGAACTAGAGTCCGCCAACTATCAATTCAATTTAAGTTGGAATTAGTTTAGGGCTAGGTTGGAGCAACTAGTCATAATGCATGTTAAGAAAGGAAATCATATTAAATCAAAGACAAACTATAAGAGTAGTTTAGATTCACTTACCATGCTTGCTTGCAAGCCTGTCTCTCAACTCGAGCCCAACTTCGGGTTGCCTATTCTATGCATCCTCATGATCACGACATCTCTTTAAATCTTGTATTTATCTGGTGTTTTTTCATCGTTTTTTATAGTGTTCCAATTTTCCCTTGTACACTAGTGGCATTTCGATAGTCCCTATAATGTCGTCGTGCTATATCACAACGATGTCTTATCCACAAGCTCATATGCTTATGAATTTTTTCGAGTCGAATTTCTCGTCTTGTGAGAATTCGTCAGGAAGGATACCAACAACCTACCGTTTAAGATCGGCGTTGGCACAAAGAATACAATTGATCCATAATCACCCTCCCTTTACAGTTCACGATTATGTTCCCCTTAGGATCCATGTCGTATCAGGGATTCGTGGATGACTCCTCAGTAGGGGCGGGAGCCGCGGTCGCTTGTGAGGTACCACCCTCGTCTTGGCTAAGCATCAAACTTTTCAATTGTGCTTTTTGCTCGAGATTTAGTGATGCATAATAAACTGAAACATGATCTCCCAAGCTCTCACCACTACCAGACCCCAGCATGATTACTTCATTCATAGGCATACAATACATTACAATAAACCCTAATATTTTGAAATGAAGTAGAAAAAAAGAAAATCAACTACAAAACTTTAATACATATTAGGATAGATGTGCATTTATAGCCTGCAACAAGATGCAAAAGAATCATATAAGAATCCACGTATAAGAATCAAAACATGAGAATCATACAATACTATGCATATAAGAATCATGCTATCTAAATATCGAAAGATAAGAATCAATGTATTTTCAAATTGACTAGGCTTATGTTATTTGTGTTTTGTACTTGTGCATATATGTAGTTTATCACAAGGAGATGAATTACATTCAAATTAGTCTAGCGATGAAGACACTACTCAAGTCAACAGGGTAAATAATTAACATGCATGTTTTCTTGTTCATAAAGACTTTGTTACTATAAGTTAAACATGACCTCGAATATTGTGCTAAAGTGACATGTACTTAATTTTTGTTTCTCGTAGAAAAACTACTTTCATCTGGTGCACATGCGTCAAGTGTGATGGGCAAAAGATGCATTGTTGAGAATCATTTGTGAAAGTTTGGACGAAAAGATGAGAGTGAACCATCAAATTTGGAAGATGTTGAGATTTGTTAACTTTATATGATTGTTTTTTTATTATAATATTCGTCAATCTATATACGTCATTTATTGAATTTGTTTAATGTATGTAGCCAATAAATCAAATGCCATTCCACGGAGTTGATCCATCCATGTTTAATTACAATTAACGTCAAGTTTTGATGGACATGAGAGAACAAAGAATGAAACAAATTCAAGAGGCAAATATAGTTAGAGAAAAGAGTAATCAACTTGATTCTAATGATGATGATGATGAGGTGCAACATGGTGAAGCAATGCACAATATGTTTGAATCTTACTTTGAAACAAACGAGAATGATATTATGCACGCATCTTCTAGTGAAAATGGAGATCACGAACAATTTGAGATGGATGAAAACAAGATTCTATTGGACAAGGATTATATTTTGGTAGATTATATTTCATCCAGATCGAATAAACCCAAGATGGTGAGCTGCTCGGTCAATTGATGGACCAGCTCCTGGCTCTCTTTCCTCTCTTTCTCTCTCTCTTTATTCAACTACTAGGATTTCCAATAGGCAGTCGTCGGTGTGAAGAGCAACGACTTCTTGTTTCATAAGTAACGGCAGAATGGTATACTATGAAGGTGCATGCGCGTCACGAGCAGCAGGTTGGCTGGCAGATCGAGGAGATGTTTCTCCCTCCTCTCGGCTAGGGGACGAGGATGAGGACGGGGAGGTTGACGAGGTAGATCCGGTTTGCTAGGACGCAAATGGTGAGGTCGAGGTGCGGGAGGAAGTAGACGGGCTAGAGGAATGGTTGGGTCCAGTTTGTGCAACAGTACTTTGAGTAACACGAGCTCCTTGACTAGGTGGGGCAGTAGCGCCCGAAAGACGACGTTTCGGTGCCATTGGTGGAAATTGGTACAATAATGTATTGGGTCTGAGGGCGAGTTATATATTGTACGCGAGTAAAGTGGCAACGCGAGTAATGGACAGGTGAGTAATGACAGGTGAGTAATGACAGGCGAGTAATGTCAAGTGAATAAATACAAGGCAAGTAATGTCTTCGAAGGTGAGTAATGACAGGCACGAGTAATCAATAACGACGAGTGATCAGCGAGAGTGATCAAGTGAAAATGTGATAACTCGCCCTCATATATATAGAGAATTTATAACTCACCTACTGTCATTTTTGGTTAGTGGTCCAATCAATGCTAGGTCACTATTGTTTGCACTATGCACAGTCCGTTTTCTGATTGACTGCCATATTTACGAGATTTTCTAATCAGAACATCCCATTGTTTACTAGAAATAACATATTTCATTAAAAACAAACCTAACGTGTGTTTCGACCGGAATTTCGTTGGACAGATTTGATCATGCATTGCAGTGCAACAAAAGGCAGCAATAACAATGATAGTGACTACTCAAAATAGCAATGTGGCTCCTTACTGACCGTTCGGAGTACCTCTGGGCATTTTACAAGGAAAAAGAGAGAGGAAAGTAGAGCCAAGATTTTCACATTGGTTTTGTACAAGGGTACGACAATTTGTACAAAGGAGGAATTCATTGTATATAGGGCAATGCACATGTCTGTGCCAAAAATCAACCGAGAGAGAAAGTACTATAAGAAAAAAAAACCTAGAACTATAAATGAAGGCCGTAAACATTCAAATACAGATCCTACAACAAAAAGAGTAGCAAGTTTTTCATTTACAAACTTTCCTTGGCACATTTCCTTGTCATCAACTGATAGGCTAAATCTAACTATGGCTAAATTGAAGGGAGATGACTCCTTTAGAGAGTCAAGGATGTTAGGAGAAGTCAAGGATTTGTACTATGATGATGATGACTCAAATATTGTGGTTTTCATAACTGAAAACAAAGGAAAAACTAGATTATTCAGTGTTAGTGAAATCCTTTGTGTAGTTCAACGCATAAATCTGTCTCATTTACAAAATGAAATGAGGGAGTGCTTTGAGGAGAGTGAAAATTTGCAATTGATTCGTACATTGTCTAGTTATTTGTTTGGAAGCAAACATGCTTCTAAATAGGCATCCACATCAAATTTAGTTTTGTCAAAAAGATGTTTCTAACCTTGCTCCTACAAAAGGTGTTTCCATTGTTGTTGCAACAAAATTTGGATTTGAGGTAGCTTCTCCACAAAAGGTTAGAGTAAGACTAGTTTCAAAGGGAAAACAATTGGTTGAATCATAGATAGATCTAGAGGAAGATACTCATGAGCCATTACCTTCGGATGATGATGAAATTGAAGTGCCTAGAGCAAAACTTGGTGTTGGGGCTCTTGAGACCCAACAAAATGTAATGAGAGACCAAATTAGAAAACACAAACTTGTTGATATTAGAACAATGGAAATATCAATTACAAAAATCCATTGTCCTCCACTAGAGCCATCAATTGGTAAACTTGAAGTCAAATTGAAAATTTACTCCTCTAGCTAATGTGTTGCCTTTTCTTGTCATGGTGGATAGTAATCAGTAACCTGACAAAAAAAAGCTTTTAGAATGAGTAAGGTAAATGAATATGATTACTATGTCATTGGAGGATGCCATTCTGCCAAAGCTAGAAGGCAATTAGTGCAAGAATATCCAGACTCGCCCTACTTTAAAATTGTTGAGGGCAAGATCCAGATCTATGCTGGGTCGAATATGGATGAAGCTAAATTATTGGCGTGGGATGACAACAACGACAATGACTACAGGCTTACTATGTCATTCATCCAAAGGATACAATTTTTTCATAATGAGTATTTGGATCATATGAAAATGCATAATAGAGTTTTGCCAGAGTTGCGAATTCAATGTTGTAGAGAAACATGATTGGTCTTCGACGAAAGTAAAGCTTCTGATGCGCTACGCAAATGTGAACATAACTTTCAGCACGAGATTAGTTTGGGAATTGCAAGACAAAATATTCACCATGTGGGAAAAACAAGAGTTGAAGGGACAAAAGGCAAGCAAGTCTCGGGGTGACCCTTCAATTCTCTTGAAAGCCAAAGAGCGCAAGACTGATGTTTCTATCAAATCACTACCAGATGACATGAAAGTAACCGTTTGGAAATCTATACAAGGATTCAAAGATGAAAAATTGATTCTATCAATTTTATCAAGAGTCAAAGCAAATGGAATGAGTTTGTTGCGTAAGAAATCTACTATTTGATTGTCATTCTTTTTAAGTTTTCACCAAATTTAAAAGTTTTTTTTTTTTGTCTTTCTAATAGTACTAATCATGGATTCTTTTTACAGTCATTCGTTGAATCAATTTTATATGGCATTCTTGAACATTGTAAGTATATATATGATTCATCTTTGATACTTCACAACTTTCTAACATCAATCAACTTTGGTTTTTGTTTTTTATTTATAGTTATAGTTTTCATTATTGGACTTAGTAACACTCTTCTATTCTAATCTCAGAAAACTAGAATCAATTCAAAATCTTTGGATTTTCTTGTTTCAACAAGTTTCTAGCCCTGCTAATCCTCTAGAGATATTTTATTGGCAAGTGTACAACATCGACCTGAAAAATATACTTTGTGATGTTCCAAAGCGTGACTATGCACTAGCAATAGCTGATATACCATATGGATTTCAGCTAAAGGGTGCAGTAAATGATAATTGTGCATTCACATATGCACAAATATTGCAAATGGTGAAATCATTCAAGGAACTAACCACATATGGAGATTTCTTATTTTTCACTCCACTATCAAGCTGCAGCGGTGGCAAAGGCTTTGAAGGATGAAACTCATGGTTATGAATCATTGATATGGTAATTGCTGTAATCTTGTTGTTAGTTTCTAGTAGATTAAATTGATATATCATGCTCTATTTATTTTAATCTATTAAATGTAGTTGCTCAAGTTTTTTTTTTCTCAGGTACAAAACAAATGTTAAACATGGCTGCTTTGGATTGATGACTATTGGATATTTCTCCTTGGTTGACAAGTGTAAAGTTGCAATGCAAACTCAAAGAAGAAGAGTATGTAATGTTTTTGCATTTCCAGCAGTCTTTAGATGCCATCATTAGATGCCTCATGAAACTTGGTCAATCCCTATCAAAACCCTCAACGACGACTAAATGAATTGATTGACCTTTTCTCTTGTGAAAGAGATTGGATTTTAGATCTTTTTGCTGAAACATGAACAACATCTATTTGTGCTTTGAAGAAAGGGAAAAATTGCGTATGTGTTGAACTTGATCCAGTGCAGGTTTCATTTATTGTGCAATGTGTATGTGCTATAGATGAGCTCCCTGATGGGGATGGAGAAGTTGGAGCAAAGTTCGATTCCTTATGTGAAAAGGTCCAAATTGCATCTACATAGCCTCAACCTCCATTAAAGGATGAGCTTGGGGATTTTGCAAATCTTCAGGATGAAGCATATGACAATGAAGAAGTAAAGGAAACACGAGACTCTAAAAATGTCATTGTTAATCTTGAGGAGATCTTAGATGCATCAATTTTTCATGATCACACTAGTTCAGGATGATGGTGAAACTTGAACAAGTTCATTGATGTTTATTTTGTTCATGTTTGGTTATCCATTGACATGTGTTGACATTTGTTTATGAGTTCTTGCTTTGACTCAGTTGTTCTATTTACTATGTATTTTCTTGGTATATTGCTACCTTGTCAATGTCCAGTATTGTTTGATAATTATATTACAATCAAGACTAAAATGCTAACATGTTGCTCTAATTTTGCAGTACACAACACAAATCTTCAAAGTAGAGTATACATGTTGTATAAGCACACTGATTAATTTTACCTAATTTCTTGTTTCAAGTATGTTTCTCATTACTTATTTTGAGATAAGCGATATAAGTTCATGTGGTGCAATCCTCAAAGTAATCTACAAATATGGTTTTACAAGTACATCAATTCATTTCACCTAGATTATGGTATCAGTTTCCTTTGCTTAGGTTACATTCATGTTTACTTTTGACATATAGCCTGCACTTTTAAATAGATCATTACATTTTACATATGTGGTTCAAAATAGATTTTTGGTGCTAATGGTAGAGTATCTTGCAAGTTGTTTTGTTACATGAATACACCAATATTCATTTTTTATCAAGGTTCTTATTGAATATTTAGTACGTATTTCCTTATGTGTGATGATGAATAGTTTGGACATCTAAAAAAAGTTTTGCAATAAAAACACTATCACATTTGCATCTATTTGATATTTCACATTATCTCTATTAAGTAGATGTAAATCCACGATCAGTGAAGAATACACATTGACATATTTTAAGTTAAAGAAAAAAGAAAAAATTCATTCATTGGGCTAATAATAAACTACTGAGTCTTAACCCAAGAGACATTACTACAAAAGTCTTGACTGATGAGAGACATTACTACAAAAGAAATTAAATTCCAAATACTTTTCATGGAATTGTATGTCAATAGAGTTGTATCACTTGATAACTATATGATGGCCCTCAAGAAATTGTTACTGTCTATCCAAATTTATTATGCTTACGTGTGGTTACTTCTGATTACATAAAACAACATATGTTCATTTGTTCTATTTTTTGTTTTTCCTACCATAGATTTCGTCAATCAACGCAATATATAGATATATTTGTACATTTGGTTGAACAAGGCACATGCCACATTTTGGCATAAGCCAACATATCGCACTACCGAGAATTGAGGCTATCCATGATTTGAACACCCAATCCATTTGAATAGCAATGGATTGATTGTTCTTGTAAGAGTTCTAAAACTTATAAGCATACTCATTTTACATGTTTTTTGTTTGTTTGTTTCAATGGGATACATACAAAAATCAAACATCTATAGTATAGTTAAAAATCTAAATTTTGTAGTTGTAATTTAAGAATGACATTTTGTGAATATAATGTTCAATTTTTTTGTTCTCATTTGTAAATTAACAAATATTTTTTTACTGCATTTTTTTAATAGCATTTTAGTTTTTAGAGTCTCAATAATTTTGTACTTTTTTTTTGGACAATGAATTTGGCCTAAAATAAATTACAAAGTGTCAATATTTGACTCAATTTTTCAAAATTGTTAGAAAAGCTAAGGTTTTTGAGACATAGGTAATGCACAACATTACCTATTCAATACACAAAGTGTTAGAAGCCTCACCTTGATCCAGATTGCCTTTCTTGAACCCCTTACCTTTGCAACTTATCCTTTGTAAACAGTCTCTTTTTCTCTTCCATTAGTAGAAGTGCATCAACCTCTTACCTATGCTCTTCAGTCACGAAGACTAAGACCTCTTGCAAGTCTTCAACACTTGGTAGTGTCTTTTATATGGCAAAGCTTTGTACAAGGTTAGCATGATCATCCAACAAACCCTTAAAGCATAACTTGAATAAGTTTTACATCCTTATGCTTTCATTTGTGCATGCTAAATCATCACTTTTCTCTATCTTTTTACAACTTTGAAAAATTTTCCTCCTTAGGTCAATCCGCTATCCAACAAACCATTAAAGCATAACTTGAATAAGTTTTACATCCTTATGCTTTCATTTGTGCATGCTAACCAATGGGGTTGGCTTAGTTGGTTAGCTTGACATCCAAAGTTTCTTTGGTCTTAGGTAAGAGCCTCCCCTTGGAAACCAAGAAGCATTTGTGCATGCTAAATCATCATTCAAGGCTTTCACTCTTAAGATAAAAAGTGTGAGCACTTTTCTCTATCTTTTTACAACTTTGAAAAATTTTCCTCCTTAGGTCAATACGCTGGAAGTGAACTTGGGATTCATAAACCTTCTTCAATGTATTCCATGCATCACTTGAAGAAGAGCATTTACCAAATCCTTTGAGAAGCTCAGTAATAACATTTATCTTGATGACGTGAAGACCTCTCTTGGCCCTTTTGTCATATCTTACTTGCTCCTAAAGCACCAAAGGTCTTTCTTCCATAATTGCAACAATGTCCATTAGTTCATTCAACTCCAGCAAGGATTTCATCCTTACTTTTCCAAGTTGCCTATCATTGAGCCTATCATTGCCTTCGAAAATGATTCCACTATTAGTATCCATTATGCAAAATGATTACTCCTCTTTTAATCTATTTTAATGCACTAAGAGCTATAATAAAAGTAGATTTACTAACACGTGTCCCCTAAGTAGCAATTCGGGCCATGTAGAGGTTGCCATCATGTATATATCCTTGAGAGAATGTAGGCTGTTGTAGAGAAAAACTGAATCGTGATTTGCTATTGGGCCACGTTTGCCCTAAAACGTTTTTGAAGGGCATTTGAAAATGAGTTGAAAAGGAGGTGAAGTGAGAGAACCCTCTCTTTCTAGAAACTTATGGAAAGAGAACTTTCTAGAGAGAGAATAGGGTATAAAATCTGGATGGTAGGCGAGAGAAACGGGATGGCAGGAGAGGAAAGCGACGAGAGAGCGTGAGAATTTTTTCTTTTTTAGGTTTTTTAGGGTTTCTTTTAGGGTTTTTTGGTATGGGAGAGAAATAGCGATAAAGTGAGGTGTTGGATATATATATATATATATATATATATATATATATATATATATAGAGAGAGAGAGAGAGAGAGAGAGAATGTATATATAAGCTCACTAAGAGTTTTTCAAAAATCTGAGTTCGTGCTTGAGTCAATTTTTACTGAGCTACTCTATGATCTCGTTTGTTAGAATATTATCTTGGTATCAAAACCTAGCAAGAGTGTGCACAGGTCTGAAGGGTTAAGAGATCAACATTTTTAATCGTTACGAAGAACTATGAAGACCAGATCTTTTGAGATTCACAAGCTACGATAGAAATTGGGAATAACTGGAATTTCAGTGGTGTTTTCACCCGATTTAGAATCAACCTTTTTAAAATCAAATGAATCAGCATGAATCGTGGTTTTGAACTGGGTCCCGTACGAAAGATTTGGAAAGAATCGGCAATTTAATTTTTTTGCATTTTTTAGATACAATACTAAAAAATATCTAATGTAATATGTATAATGTTTACAATGTGTCTAAAATCTTATAGATGTTAGATTGCTAACGAAAACTTACGTTTCAAAGTTCATTGTTGCTGGTAGAAAGTTGAAGACTGAAACCATATTATAATTCAATGTTCACAGAGTCACAAGTGCACATGACAATGTTGAATGGACACATTTCAAACTTCGCAAGCTAGATTGCATGCTCCAACTTCCACTTAACATTGTAATCTATGATTTATTCATGATACATCATCAAACATCCATCACACAATATACTAGGTAAACATTTGAATACAAATCAAAACTTGGGAAAGGCAAAACAAAGAGCCGCTAATGTCACAATCAAAGAACCGTTTTTTTTCTTTGTTTGATTCTTTCTGATTCAAGTCGGATCGAATCGATTCTTTGACAAATCACGGTTCGTTGGCAAACGAATCGGGGTTCGTGAAAACATTGTTTCAGTGTATTGATTCAGGCAGACAGAAATTTGCCAAGCTTAGGATTGGATGCTTAAAACTTTCCAAAAAACATTATAACTATGTCATTTGGATGCCGTTTTCAAAGCTATGTAGAGAATTAAGCTGTGATAGGTTGCTAGAGGGCCACTATCATTTTTCAATGATTTAGTTCAGATCTCAGCTAGAAAGGGTGCGCGCGCGCGTGCGAGAGAGAGAGAGAGAGAGAGAGAGAGAGAGAGAGAGAGAGAGCGAGAGCGAGAGAGGCCTAGTGTCTCCACGTGTTTAGCAGCTGCAACAACACATTTTAGCGCCCAAGGCCCCAAAACCATCCACAATCCTCTGATCAAGAGTCCACAAAATCTATGGTAGAAATCTCCGTAACAAGAGCCATCACATTTGATTTGACTCTTAGATGTGAGCAGAAGGGAGCCGAAGGACAATAAAGTGTAGGATACACTTCCATTTCATTAAAAATCTTTGATATGAAATGGATTTTTTTTCACTAACTTCAGGTTGAAGTTTTAGTTTAAAAATCTCATAAACTTAGTTTCAGGACTGTAAGGCTCCGACTTTGTCCAAACAAAAGGCTGTGATCTTCTCCAAACGAAAAGCACCCAGATTGTACCTACAAGTGTGAAAGCCAAAAATAGTGATAACCGTAGAGAAAGTGCTCAGCGGACCACCGAAGTGATTTTCCCTTTCAGGGACGCCGCAGTAGGGAATATGCCGCAGTAGAGGGCATTTCGCAAAATTCAAAGTCCTAATTGGCCAATTGGCTATCCAAGCGACAAGGGCACCTAGTAAGAAATTTGGACAAGTCAAAATTATGGAGGTTGGATGGAAAGCGAATAAAGCCTTTGTGCTAAAGATTGCTTTTGAGCAATGAGGATGTAGTCCATCTAAACCATACAATTCAACAAGTTCAGTGTGAACTTTGATCAAGAAAATGCACTTCCCCACAAACGCCACTGGAAAAGAATTTCGTTTTGGAGCTACTACCATCATCTCTAGAATTGCAGCAAATTGGAACAACTTCTTGTCGAAGTAATAAAATGTAGAGGGGTCAGAAAAGCGCTCATGATATTGTCGGAAAATGACATAATTGTTCATTTTCATATATATATATATATATATATATATATATATATATATATATATATATATATCCCAGCTCCACAGTTGAGTCAATGATTAGCAAGACATATATTGATGCAGCTAGTTACAGAGAAGGAATAGAAACCCATCTTCCTTCACCAGTAACACTCTTTAGATTGAATTACAGCTTGTAAAATCAAAATCTAAAATAGGGTAAACATGCAACAGTTCAACTAGTCAATCTTCAATTTCTTTCCAAATTGGAAGTTGAGACATTTTCATCATGATATATACAAAAATGCATGGTACTCTGTAAATGTGCATCTCTGATATGCAAGGGTTTCTCTGTACAGTGACACACAACTGAATAATAATAACAATAATATGTTTTATGACATGTTTATGCTTTGATGAGAGCACTGGAGCAACCTTCCAGGTTTTGAAGCACATTAGTACTCAGACGCCTTTCTCAAATGCAACAGTAAAGCTAGGAAACCAATCAAATTTTACATAATACAATTAGTTACAGTAATGTCCTTACGAATTCTAGGACGTCGTGGCCGCTGCAACAGTGGATACCATTGTATTAACTCCACATTCTCCATATCCACGACAAATCTTATAGTACCCTGCCTCACCCCAATTTGGGCCCCATGAGTTCTTGATAATCCAGTAGGGTTTGTCGCTCAATCTAATTGGTGCAAATCCTTTAGCTCCATAACCCACCAGAAGCACTCCGTGATCAAGTCGCCTCTTGCTACATATGATTGGACAAGAAACTCCTCCAATGTATGTCTGCATGAAGACAGCATTTATCCCAACTGCATACATTCCAATTGATGTCAGTTTAATTTCCTAGAGATCACTAGAAAGCGCTGTAGAGAGCTCACTGAAAAGTTTTGTAGAGCATACCAGACAATGGGCCATGCTTCACCAGATTTGCAGCTATCTGGTTTTCGTCCAGAGATATAGTTGAGAAATTGGCCACCTTTGCAACAACACGACTCTTGTCAAACTTGCAGGTTCCATCAATTCCAGAATATGGGTAGTCTTTCTCTAGCTCCAATCCTCCAGATTGTAGTGCATACTCGTATGCATTTGTCATTAGTCCGCCATTACAACCAGCATCGCACGCATCTGTTTCCTCTGAGTCACACTGTCAAGCATTCACACCTACTCCATTACATCCGCTTCCCTCATATAATGGAATAGCCTTCACTTTGTTGTGATCAGCCAGAATATGTAATAATAAGCATCTAACGTGATCTTTCTACTCACAAATTGCTTGGAAAAGGATCTCTCTCTCTCTCTCTCTCTCTCTCTCTCTCTCTCTCTCTCTCTCTCTCTCTCTCTCTCATATTACAAGGCCCAAGGTACCTCCTAGAAGTAGCAAAAATTGTTAGAGGATTTTTCTCTCCCTAAGAAGGTAGGCTGGCAAGCTAGGATGGGCAAGACCATACAAGGTGAGCGTAAAGCAAGACCAAAATGACGAACACTGATTAAGGGACGAAGGCAAAATTTGTTTCTTAGTACTATATTCCTCTTGGATCGTTGGGTGTTACGTAGTTTTCAATCATGAAGGCCATATGTGTGAAAATCCTCAAAAAGAATCGAATCGTGCTTTTTGCTTTTTCTGATAGATAAATCAACGCGATTTTGTATCGGTTCTCAGAAAGATGCAGAGCAATTTAAAGAAAACAGGCGCCGAACCTATCCAGAAAGTCTGAGAAAAAGCAAAACGAAGTGCTACAGCGGAAATAAACGCTGACGCCGATCTGCTGCTACACAAAGCCTACAAGGGAGTTTGTAAAGATCGGCATATCAAATAGGAAGGGGAAATTGAAGAAGAAAAACAAATTACTGATTCTTTCAGTTCAGAAACTCACCTGGTGATCGCAGTCAACAAGCTGCTGCTCGCTCAAGCTCAGTAGCTTTCCAGTTTGCAGAAAGTGCGCCCCTTCCACTGCGCCTGTGGTGCTGAAAGCCCAGCATGATCCACATGCCCCCTGCACCACTTACACACAAGCTTACTTCAATCACTTTCCCTTCTCACTTCTCTCTGTCCCATTCTGCGGCTGATCAGACTGAAAAACAAAAGCTGAAAACAAAGCAAGCAGACCTGGTTTTTCACTTCTGTGACAGCACCCAATTCTCGCCAGTCAAAATCCGTGGGCAAATCATTCACAGGGAGCTCCGGCGCTGGGTTGCCTGCCTTCAACGGCAGATGCTGGGGCGCTCTCAAACCCAAATACTGCTTCTCAAATTCCTCCTCACTCAGATCAGAAAACGGGGTGATTCCATGGACAGCAGTGGGATCCAGAGCCTGGTGCTCAATTGCTCTCACCAGATTCCGCTTGAACACCACCAGACGGCGAGCATACTCCTCAGCGCTGCCATAAGCCTTGCCATGCTCCACCACAAACCTCCGGAAATGCTCCTCTGCATTCAGAAGCGCAGAGGCAGCATCCAAAGCCGGATGGGATCGGATTCCCTGCTCCGCCAATGGATCAGTCACCTGCTTGATGAAGGGGGGTTGATCATGAGCAGCTCCTGCATCAGCGAGCACACAAGCTACGAGCATCGCGAGGAAGCAGATCGCCATAGCTACTATTGCTCCTGTTTCCGCCATCGCTCAAAATTGAGGAAGAAAAAAAATGAAGAAATGCGAAGATCTTTACAAAGCGTATAGAGAGACACTAGTTCTTAACGTAAAGAACTAGTCTTACAAGTTAACCTATTTTGTGCTAAAAGCAACAAAATGAATTTAAATATTATAAATTGATATTTCTAATTTTATTTTATTTTTAGATTGCAATATCTTGTTGTTGAGGGAGCCCACATGTCAAAGCTTATTGTGTGTGATGTTTTAGATAGCCTTGTTGTTGGATTTATCGATGTTTACTTTTATTTTATTGAACCAAGGGCATCGTTTCCAAAACATGCTTGCATATATTACACACAAAAGTACAAAGTTAAGACATGAAGAATCTAGCCCCAGAGCCAAGCCTTGGTCAAGTATGCCACTAGAAGAGCAAGCCGGGTTCAAAATAGTATCATCATGGCAAGAATTTCCCATTCATCCAACTTGCTCCATTGTCCATGACAACTTTTGGGGAACCTAACTTAGGAGCCAAGTACCAAGTGCGTCAATGAAGCAACACTTCGAACTTCAGGTTCAAGCTTGCATCGTGATACTTGACTCCCCACCGTCTGTGACCATTGGGACTACCATTTCCATCACGGCTGCCCAGGCTGCCTCACCCCCACACACAGAAGCTGTTTCACCAAACACCCAATATTTCATGGACATGTTCGATGATTAAATAGTCTTGATGGAGGGAAACTTGTTTCCTTTGGATGGCTATGATTTGTGCACATTATAGGAATACGATCGGATGGTGAGCATCTTCAAACTCTTAGTGCATCCAGGGGTACTGACTTCCCTATATAAGGGAAGATTACACATACCTAAATCACAATCTTCCTTCCTTCTCTCCTTCCTGCTCTATCTCTCTCTCTCTCTTGTTGTGCATCTCCTACTGTGACCTGCCACAACGTGAATGATAGCTGCTTGTGAAGGATATTAGGAGAATACTCATGTGGAGTAAACTACAAAGAAAGGTAAGGTTATGAACAATCATGAGGCTTAGTAACCTTTCATGAGGCTTAGTTTTTTCGTACTTGATATGCATTTGTTTAGCATATGATAATGTTGTGATTGAATAGCATTCTGGATTCAGAATACACGTTTGAATTGGTTACATTTGGACGCTGCCTCAAAAGCAGATTTGGAGCAAAATCACAGGTATGCCACTTAGATTCAGTACTAGTGAATCATTGCTGACAATGAACCCTTTCATACTGTTTCATCACTGTTAGATACCTTCCAAAGAATGTGTTGATTGGCATGGCATGTGGAATTATGGCCAGCGACTTACCTATGGCTAGCATCACATGGGGGCAAGTACAGAGGCACATGGGCATTGTGGGTGAGCAGACCATGGGCCCAATGGGAGACCAACACAGGGGGGGAGCATCACATGGGGGCAGGTCCAGAGGCACATGGATGGATGATGGGGATCCACATGGCCGATCAGGCTGTGGGGATACGCGATTTTGTAGAATGTTTTCATTTATACTCAATGGTATAATGAGGAATGATGGCACCATTCATAACTATCAACTGGCCGCATATCTGAATCGTGATGAATTGCATTGCTAGCTTCTGATTTCTAAGAAAATCATGCGCTTATGGCTTGCATGAGTTGGTTTCATATTGAATATACTAATTCTATGCATAAGTAATGTGATTGGACGCCCTACAAATGTGTTGTCTGCCTCGCTGATGGTCTTTGATAATGATAAGTATTGAGCATATGATAATGGTAATAGACGTGTATGAATGTTCGAGTAATATCACTGCATGTGATGGCATATAGCTGTAACTGCTATTGCTTCTATGAAGCTCTGGTGATAATGATAACTATGAGCACTATAATAACCATTGCAACTAATGCCTTCTATCGTTTGCTGGAAATTCAAGTAAGGTGATGATATACTACTATGCTTCTTGGTTTAATAGTATATCATCACCTTACTTGAATTTCCAGCAAACGATAGAAGGCATTAGTTGCGTGATAATACTTTAAACCTCTTGTGATGAGTTATGTTTGACTGATTCATTTATTGTTTTGGGAACGTGATGAGGATTATTAGAATGCTACACATGCGTTATAACCTGGTTCTTTCGATTTGAATACATTAGTACATAAGGAGGATATCGCTTGAGCTGAGGAAGATGGGTAGCTCACAAAAAATGTCATCATCTCATATCTAGGTACGAATCCATATTTTTACACCAATGCGATGTGTTGGAATCTTTAAAATTGCACATACGACGCAGTGTAGACATCTAGACATGCTAAGAATGATTGGTTATATGTATGTGATCTCTACAAGCTTGTGTTTCTTACTCTTGCCATATGAGGGTTGAGTCGAATATGATATATGCAAGGCATAAAGGTATAAAATGTAAAATCGCAAGTGAAGGTGGGCTATATTGTTGCTTTCTGGGTCTTTGAATATGGTAGGCTTGTATCGCATGGATTTGCCCAAGCCACAAGGTGCTTAGACTCCTAACTACCTTCCTAGGACGTCTTTGGGGCTAGTATGGCACGGATCTGCCCTAGTACTTAGCACTGATGCTAAAGTCATGACTTATTCTAATTGTGCATTTGAAATATTAGCTTCTTACATGATAAAAGGTTTAAAAAAAAAATAGGGCCCCTTTTTCGTCCAGATATCACGACCGGATACAATGACCAACTTTACTAAACACAACTTGTTACAAATCTTAAGTCCTCAGTCTTAGATTCAAATATTAGAGAAACAACATTGATCGATCGTTTTGGTGAGTTAGAAGAGTTAGTGAGTGATGATTCACAAGATTCAATTCACTCAGTCATGGATTCAAGTAAATCTACAGATCCTCATCATCCTGTTGACCCTCGACGCACAATATTTTCAATATTCGAAGAAGCTTTGTGTACGATAGTGAGATTTGACAAAAACTCATATTCATATTTTTTAAATGTGACGGAGGTTTCCCGCAAAGCTTACAAAGCTGTTTATGCAATTGGAAATTCGTGGCTTCAAAGAATGCACGCACGGCTTCAAAAAGATCCACCATTACAAAAATTTCTATAGGGTCGAATTGTTTCTCTGGGTGCTTTGAATGCTACTGCTTGGCTAAAGCATTTTGTAGATGTGCATGGAGAGAAATTACCAAATTCATTATATTTTTACTTGCCAGATAATTTTACAAAATTGGAGATATTTTTTATGTACAAGGAGTTTGCGAAGACAAAAAATGTTGCCTATTTAAGTTACTCATATTTTCTTAGGATTTGGAAGAGAGATTTTGGTTTGGTGAAGATTCTCAAAATCTCACAAATGATAGTATGTTTCACTTGCGAGTTGTTAAAATCTACCAAACAACTTGCAAAGACCAATGATAAGAAAGGTAAAAATTAATTAAATTTCAATACTTTTAAAAAAAAACTTTTATATTAAATTTCAAAATCATTAATATTATGATATCATTATATCTTTCTGGAATATTTTAATTCTATTTTTAGTGGATGCTACAAAAGCGCTTCAAGTGCACAAAGGTCAACAAACAATTGAAAGACAAAAGCTGACCAAACATCGAAAAAAATGTTTGAAAAGTCTGCAAAAGTATCTCGGCCTTGTCATTCATGGCATCGATCAGAAAAAAAAAAAACGATATTACTGTTAGAAATCAGTTTGATCTGATTTATTAGTATAAGCTTCAAATTGCTGATTTTTCTACATTGGTGACATTGGTAGGATTTTCTGCTTTTGTAAGCAAAGATTAGGGACATGGATTGGATCTTGAATGATCTGAAATCCTTCACACCACACACAGCTCATCAATGCAAGTCCGCTATCCTGCCCAATGGCTTCCAACTGGCACCACTGTTGGCTGATTTTGACGAATCCCCAAGATACTTGACCAGAGCTACCCAAGAGCACCTCTCACCTTAGACCGAGGAGGTCTCTGAGAAGACGAGACGAACAAAGACTGAGAGCCGAGGAATACTAGTTAGTAATGACAAGCAAGAACTGTGTAAGCCTCATGGTGAATCCCGAAAGATGGAATGACCATGTAGGAACTAGTATTTCTAGGCAAAGTAATAAATGCAAGTAGATCCATCTTAAAGAGAGTAGAGTGAGCCACCTTTTGATGGTGACCTCTAGTGGACCACTTGTAATTTGTGTAATGTGGAAATGCCACTAGGATGCCACCTAAGAAGCTCTCTTGCTTATTTAAGGGACTCCTTCTTTGAGAGGAGGAGCTTTTTATGCATTGTATCTACTCCATGTCCAAATGAGAAGAGCCTCCACGAGTTTTGATACAACACTAAGCTCCTTGATCATGGTGGTTTTCTTTAGTGATGCTCCTATGATCATGCCCATCCATCCCTTGTGTGTGATTGTGGATTTTAGAGTGGATTAGTTTTCTTAATTACAATATCACCTTTGAAGCTTACATAAAATGTATATCAGATTAACTCTGATTTCTAACTTTAAAAAATCATGATTTTGGCCTAAAACTAGGACCACTAGAAAATACCTAAAAAGTTACTCTTTTTAGGTCAAAGTCCCAAAACAAATGTCATCGTGTTCTATTGTTGATGTTTTTGATATGTATCTAAACAACTATAAATTCTTTGCAATTCTAAACTCATAACTTAGATTATGAACAAACAATGAAAAATCAGATCATAAGTGGATTTCAAGATGTTTTTTCAATTGAATGATCTCATAGTTTACCACCATCTCAGTACCATCTAGGTCAGTAGACCACAAAATAGAGTTAATTCTTGGTAGGCAACCTATCTCTAGACAACCTTATAGGTTTTCTCAAAAAGAGGAGATAGAGATTACAAATCATATAGAAAACTCTCTACGGATGAGACATATTCAACCAGTTTATCACCATGAGATGCTCTCATGTTCTCCTAAAAAGCAAAGAAGGATGGAAGTTTCCGTAAGTGTGTGGATTACAAGGGGTTAAACAAGGTAACTACTAAAAATAAATATTCATTACCTAGGATGGACAACCTGGTAGATCGCTTGGGCGGGGCTAAATACATTACAAGAGTTTTGGGCTCCAAAAGGGCCTTATAAGAATTAGTGCAAAAATCTCTTTTGTATTAATAAAATATTATAACACTATTTTCAGCTAATAACTTTGACTTGCCATAAGTTTTCCACCGTAGGTCGGAAGTATATCATCTAACACATCATTAAAAGCGTCATCGAGCACGTTCTAGCGCACCAAACTTTGCTGAAATCGAACTTACCACTAAAAAGTTATGCCATTTTTAATGTGGACTCAAAAAGTTAAGTTGTGTAGAAGCCACTATATCAAGAAACAATTGGGCCACATGTACATAAAAAGCGAAATAAAAAAAAAAGTTTTTACAAAAGCCCTTTTAACATTGGGACTTCCTGTAATGCTTCAGTAAGATTAGAACAAGGTACCGTCAAATAAGAATTAAGTCGAAAGATGGCAAAAAAGGGGATCTCGTACCATATTTGGTTATTACAAGTTCCTAGTGTTATCTTTTGGGTTAATGAACGCTCCAACAACATTCCATGATGAGCGATTTATTTTGTCCATATTTGGTAAAGTTTGTGGTAGTGTTTCTAGATAATTTTTTTTTTCTATAATAAAACCTTCAAGACACACATAGAGCATATCAAAATTGTCATGACGGAACTCCGATAGGAGTTACTCTAGGATAAGGAATCCAAATGTGAATTCTTTAAGCATGAGTTAGCTGCTGATTTGTTCGCAAACTATTAAACAAGTACAATCATTTCTTGGGTTTATGGATTTCTTTCAAAAATTTATTGAGAATTACACCAAGGTGGTGGCACCGGTCAATAATCTAACAAAAGGTGTTGTTAACAAAAATAAAAAGAGAAATCAGATTGAGGAACTGAATCGATATTTTGAAAAACTTAAAGCCCTGATTATATCAGCTCTCGTATTATAGATTGTAGATCCAGATCAACCTTACATTGTTCTGACACTTTGCAAGTACAAAGACTAATGGAGGTGCCACCATGTTTGTTACATTTACTGGTGATTACTCAAGGTTTTTTTGGGTTTTCTTGCTTACATCTACATCACAAGTGTTTGAGAGTTTTTTAAAGTTCAAGATCAAGACTTTTAGGAGTGATAACGGTGGAGAGTATATCTACAATGAATTTAAGGATTTTTGTGACCAAGAAGGGATTGGAAAGGAATTGTCTTGTCCCTCAACAAAATGGGATAGCCGAGAGGCGAAATAGGACATTACGTGAATGTTTTTAAACTTCAAGGCTTAATGCATGCTTACCAAAGTCTTTTTGGGGAGAAGCCCTCATTTGTGCTAACCATTTGATGAATAGAGTTTCATGTAACTCTATTGAAGGCAAAACAACATGTGAAGTCTTGTATGGGAGGAAGCCCAATCTCAAGGACCTAAGGGTGTTTGGATGCATTTGCTATGTGCATACAACTTTGGAGACAAGGACAAAGGAGGATCCATCATCAATCAAAGGGATCATGCTCTGGTATGGCAATGCAAGCAAAGGATACAAGGTATACATTCCATCTTCAAAAAAAATTGTGGTTTTTAGAGATGTCATATTTGATGAGAGTAAGATGCATAATCTTGTTGATGGCTCAACAAAATTATCTATCAAGAAGGAGGTGGCCAAGGATCAAGACAATCTTGATCTTGCGAAGGAACAAGAGCCAAGTGTACCAATCACTCCCAGGAGGTCATCAAGGGCAAGAATGGAGCCAATGAGGCTCACATATCAAGACAAGGGTAAGCAAGCCTAGGGTAAGATGCATTAAGTTCCAAGGAGTGGTTCCAAGCAATGTTAGATGAATACAATGCTTTGATGGAAAATGGCACATGGTCCTTGTTGATAAACCTCTAGGAAAGAATGTGATTGGATGTAAATTGGTTTTCAAGCTAAAACTCAACATGGATGGAAGTGTAAGAAATCATAAGGCAAGGTTAGTTGCCAAAGGATATGCTCAAGAGAGGGTCATAGACTATGAAGAAACATTTGCACACTTGGCCAAGATGGTCACCATAAGGTTAATCCTAGCACTTGCTTCACATTTTGGTTGGATGCTTTTCCAAATGGATGTTTCCAATGCATTTCTTAATGGTTATTTGGAGGAGGACATCTTCATGGAGCAGCCCCAAGGCTTCATCAAGCTCAAGATGGAAGGTAAAGTGTGTCATCTTCAAAGGAGCTTGTATGGCTTGAAGCAAAACATCAAGGTCTTGGAATTCAAGACTTAATGACTTTCTAGTTTCTATTGGATTCACTCAAAGTGAGTATGATCCAAGTTTGTACATAAAGTTTGATGTAAATGGCGTTGTACTTTTGTCGATTTATGTAGATGACATCATACTTAGTGGTGATAACATTGATGGCATAAAGAAAACCAAGAAAGATCTATCTCTAGAATTTAAGATGGTAGATCTTGGTAAACTTCACTTCATATTGAGCATAGAAGTACTTAGAGGTTCAGATTTCATCTTCCTTAGTCAATCTAAGTATGCTCAATAGATTTAAGATGAAAGACTACAAGCATTAGAGGAGTTACTAATGTTGAAAAGACCCTTTAAGAATTGCCACATAGGCTGCCCGAGTTTACAACTCGGACAACCAAGTAAATTAAAGCTAATTTTTTTTTAACTATAAATGTCAAAAAAAAAGGTAGAATAAAGAGTGTGAGAGGAGACATTGGAAAAATTCAAAAGGGGATGGGGAAAATGTTTTTACAATCAACATCGTAAATTGAGAAAAAAAAAATTATTGTGAGAGGAGAAGGAAAAAGGAGATTTGGAAAGGAAGAGTGTTGTTTTTTTTATTAACTTTGTAGAAGGGGGGGTGGCGCCCCACTTCTAAGCACGAGGCTCAGATGGGGCCAGCTGCCCCCCACCCACCTTTTCTCTTCCTCTTCTCTTTTTCCAATGCTATTAAATTAGGTTTTTTTTTCTCTTTCATTATAGATGGTCATTCTAAAAAAAATTGCCCCAAATTTTTGGGTAAATTTTTTACGTAACGTAAAAGTACACATGCTTTCAAGATTGAAAAAATAAAAAGCATCTTTACAAAGGGTCTTTTTTAAATCCAACATTCCTCTAATGCATATAGAAACACCAATGGAGCAAGATGTAAAAGTGCTCAATAAAGGTGATGAAGGATCCTACATGGACATCACTCTTTATAGGCAACTCATAGGCTCATTGATGTGGATTACCATTTCTAACCTGATTTATGCTTTAGTGTGTGCAGGCTAAGTCATTACATGCAAGAACCATTGGTCATACATTGGAAAAGTGCAAAAAAGATCTTGAGATACCTCTCGGGCACTCTAGATCATGGAATTCTCTATAGAGGGGATATGATTGATTTGCATGCCTTTAGTGACTCGGATTTTGCAGGTGATAAGAGGGATAGAAATTCCACAAGTGCCTATGCAACATTAATTGGTTGTCAAAGAAGCAAGAAACCATCTCACTCTCTTCTATCGAGGCCGAGTATAAAGCTCTTACAACAACTACAAAGGAGCTTCTTTTGGAGCTGAAGGTCTTGAGTTTAGATGTTGTTCCAATCATTTACAATGACAATATTTCAGCCCAACACCTTGCAACAAACCCAATCTTCCATGCAAGGTCAAAGCATATTGAGATCTCTCATCATTTTGTGAGAGAAAAGGTGCAATCTAAGGAGGTATCTTTGGAGCATGTGGCAAGTGAATGTGTTGCTCTCACTAAACCACCAAAGAGCTGCATTTGTGAAGTTAAGATCAGCCCTTGGGTTAATAAGCAAGACTATGTTATCTACAAACTAGTTGTGACGAGGAGTGTTAAATTTACACAAGCTAGTTTGGTTCTACCACTTGCACATTGTAATGTGGCCACGTTGTGGATGTCCACATGCCAAAAAGCATAGAATACTTTTCATAAGTCTTATTCCTAACCTAAATTTGGAATGGCACCTTCTAAATGAGGCCAAAATGTCCATAGATAGGCTAGAGATTTTCTAGGAGCCAAAAAATAAAAATTTCTACATTGTTTTTGGATCTCAAGATCTTGATCCCAAATTAGGGTGGATCTTATGACCTATTAGATTAGACACTAGGGTTAGGTAATGGATGGATCAAAGGTAGCCCTAAATGCTCATATCCGAGGCATCTATGTATAAACATGTGATGGATTTGCCATCTAATTATGAGTAAATTTGAGATCTTCTTGCATGACTAGTTTTTGTCTATAATTTGCTTGATTATTGCTATTGGCATTTGGTTTTTTGTAATGATTAGAAGGATTGGAGGGTACTGGTATAGTACGCAGGCTGCAGCCGGCCGTACATCCACACGTGTGAAGCATTTTGCATGATTTTGGAGCCATAAAGTGGAGTTCAAGCCAAGATAAGCTAAAAATCTAGCTATTGGGATCTTAATTAGGTGCTTTCTCCATCATTTGTAGGATCAATTGGACTTATTTTGCTGCACTTTCAACATTTTTGTAGATAGGTTGGGCACCCAACCTGGTGACTTTTTCCAAAGAGCACCAAATTTGGGTGATTATATATAAAATACTCAAGGTTACTTTGTCAATCTAGGTTTTGAGAGTTCTAGATGAGATTTTGGGATCCTAGTCACAATGTTTCATTGCTACTCATAGTTCTTGAGTGTTTTTTGGTAACTCAAGTTGATTGGCATTGGTGAAGAAATTGATCTCTCCTTTGTGATCAAGATCTTACTAAGTGGACCTAGCTCCTTGAAGCACACATATTAGTGAGAGAGGAGAACATTTTTGAGATTTCAAATCTAGCCCAAGGATGGGGGATGGATTGAGTGTATCAAGCTTGATGTGAAATTGCTTGAAAAAACAAGGTTTTGAGAGCTAGTTTGGACATAGTTTGCAATCAAGTGGAAATTGAGATCAAAACGGATCAAAATCATGATGAATTGATCCATGTTGGGTATTGTATGGAATGAGATGCTCAGACACATGTGAGATCACCCAAATTTGGTTGGTTGGGGTTTCTCCAAGGTAGATCCAAATATAGTGTATGATTGCTTGTTGAAAAGCTAGTGAAGCTAGTTTGTGATGCAATTGTTTTCAATCCAAAAGGACTTGTCTTGAAAAAGTTATTGGTCCAGCAACTTATCAGTTGTTCGGTTAAGCTCAATAGACATTGTAGCAGATCAATCAAACATCTACAGCACAATTGTTTTGTTCTTTCTCTCTGTCATCACATAGTATTGTTTCAGGAAGAACGCGACTCTATCTGCACTCAAAATGTATCTATTCACGACTGAATAAACAATGTTCCAGTAATCTAGGTCATGCATACTATGATTGAATGCTCATTTATTAATATTTAGATTGATTCCTGCTTGCAAATAAACTTATTTGTAGTATAAATTGCCTTCTATGACTTAGTTTGAGTCAATTGTGACACTCTCATCCCCACACTTAATACGCTTCCGCAAAGCTAAATCGGAAACCAATCTAATTCATGCATGGCTATGGAATTGATTGTATCGGATCTAGTGACTTTGAAGTTGTGATCAAGTAGGGCAGACTTCGAACTATCGAAGTCGGCCTGAATCCGATAGACCTAGTTGCATGCACCGAGGATTCTCCACTCGCTTCTCTTTGTCGTGACGTTCACATCGTCCGACGAGCGATATCCCAACAAGACATGCTAAGGATTTCTCATATCTAGCTTAGATCATCAAAAGTTCATGATTTTGCATTGTCAATCAAGTTTGTGTGTGATCTCGATGAGATTTTGAGGACATAGTCACATAGTTTCATGAAATTGCAATGTGTTTGAGTGTTTTTTTGATCTTTTGAGTGTTTCAAAAGTGTTTTGAAACTCATGAAAGAGGTTGGCCCAAATGATCTTGGAGTTTATTATCATAGTATAAGGCAAGATCTAGATACAAAGAGAGATTGACATTAGTTGTGAGATTGATATGGTGATTGCAAGATCTCATAAGGAGTTGACTTCACTTTGAAGTATCATTCTTATAGAGAGAGAAACAACAAATTTGAGTGGAAAATAGGCAAGTCGTACTTGTTTTTCCAAGAATCTCAAGTTATGAGAGAACTAGTCAAGTGAGAAGGAATATAGGACATTGTTTGTAATCAAATCTTTTCAAATCCATTCCAACTCTCAAGATATATGAGTGCTTGATTTGGTGGAAAGGATGTACTGAGGATAATGATTCATAGGACAGAGTTGAAAGCATAATAAAATATTTTTCTAAGTTTCGCTTCTGAGGACAAAAGTAGCTCAATGGGAGAAGAATGTTATGTCCATGTCCTATATATGGGATTCGGCTTAATCCTAGACCAGTACACGAGATTATTGGTTACGTCTGGTTATTTCGAACTAGGCCAGAAATGTAATTAATAACCTTGTGAGGACCTGGTCACATATATAATGACATGTGGAGCTATTGCATGGCTTAGGAAGGCTATTGGCATGGTGTAGTGTATCAGTACTAAAGACTTACATGTATAAGAATAATGTATGCTTGCATGGGCACATGCACTATACCCGGGAAGCTCACCCTACTCCCATTTCTGTTGTGAGTTTTCTGGCCAGTTCTCTCTCTCTCTCTACAACTGCATCCTGTCATGTGGCTTGGGGGGTGATGCTATTGGAGATTGATCAGTAGCTTCTCATTGGTTGGGTGGTTTTGCTCCACTGTTATTCCTTTGTGTGTCTTGTAAGCAGGATTCTGAGGTGCTTTCCCTTACACCTCTCCTCTCCTTGAGTTAGGGGTTTGACTCCAAATTGCTACACAATTTGAGGACATACAAGAGAGAAAAAATGTACAAGTATTGGTAATAATGTTGAAGAAGATAAAGTTGGCAATCTCATTTCTAGTAAATGAGGCTTTTGTCTCCAAGTAGCCTAGGCTTATGCATTCAAAAGCGGTAATGTTGAAGACTGATGAAGTTGATCATTTGTTTAAGCTCAAGTCACCCAACTATCGATTAGCTAGTTGCTTAGATAATTTTTAGAGGATACGCCTTCACAATAGGTCATGTCACTATTCCATGAAGGGGGTTGGGAATTACATCAATGCTAGCTCAATTAGAATCACAGGAACCAACTACTCCATGTTGGAAGGGAAGAGAGGGGGGTGTACCTAAACTAGTACCTCCAAGTTTAAGCAATTTTCAACCAAAAAACCAACAATGTCTCATGAAATTAGGATCTACTATTTTCCTTTGTAACAAAATGGCCCATAGGTAGTACGAACTTACTTAGTTAGAGGAGTAAAACTTTAAAGGAAAAAACCTCTTCCTAAAATTAGTAATTTTGTCATTGTACATACTCCATTAATTAGCAACGTCACATAACCATATGATCTCCATAGTGTTGTCAACCACAATATAAATGACAAGAAGTTGGGACATCAATGATTGCGAGAAAGACAAGTATAATGCCTCACGTAGTAAATACCTACTGATGTTTGCTTCTTGCTAATCCAGAGTATGGCTGTGCTAGATGCTAGATTACCTTCTATGAGTCTACCTCTTGACCAACACAATGCACAAGGACAAGATTCCTCATAGGTGTTGTAGAATTTGGGAGCCCAATTCCATACTACAAAGTTACTCTTAGAGTTGTAGAAATTACACGAGTTGAAGATAGCTAGTTAACTCTAAACTCTAACTATGGGAGCTCGATAGTGTCACCCATTTAAGTGTTCTTTTGATGCCCTTTGCATGTAGCTCACGTGTCATCTTTTCTTGGTAGTTCCTGTGTATGCAATTATCAATCTCTATCTTCACTTTTTTTGTTTCCTTGATAAATTCACATGGGTAAATTCACTACAAAGAGGAAAGAGTGAATGAGCACATTGTTGCAAAGCAAGGGTGTTGACAAGAAGGGATTAAGGCAAGAGGTAGGAGAAACAAGAGTGTTTTTGGTAGAGAAATGCCACCTTCGAGTATGCTATATAAAACATCATGTTCCATCTTAATCTAGGGAGAAGAGATGTTCCTCAAGTATGTCTCAAATATGTTGCAATCATTGTTGAGATGACTATCATTGTTGTTGTCTTCCTCCAAGTATGAAAAGTTGCCACCATCGCTAGGTTCTCATTAGATTGAACATTTTTTCATTTACATATTCCCATTTCTAAAAGTGGACAAGGTTGATGCACGATTCTTCATTTGTTAAAATTATCTAAAATTTACATTCTTTAGATAATGCTAACCTTTTTTGAAAAGGTGTTAACTTTTCCATACATATGACCATTCCTAAAAGTGGATTAGGTCAATGCATGATTCTTCATTTGTGTGAGTTACTTGGGATTCACATTCTTTAGATATTGAGAAGGTGATTAACCATAAAAGGGTCTACTAGCAAATATGGCTACCACATGCCAAGGCTGAGCTTTCTCTAACAAAGGTTGCTATCATATTGTACTATATATAGATTCATTCAAAGGCAACTTTAGCATTTGATTGAATTGCATGCCTTGAGTATGATCTAAGAAGATATTGATGATGATATTGCAAACATGGATGATGCTTTGATTGCTCAAGGGACTTGATTTAAGAATGGATGATGAATGTAGGGTTGGAGACAAATGAATAAATTAGTTATCTGTCTAGACCAAACAAAGCACGTGTCCATTGATTGCATACAAGCAAGGAGGATAATTTCACCATGGAACAAATGTATGGATTGCCTTTTGCTAACATATCAATTGTTCTCTTTTCAAGGACAAACAATGGAATTTTGTCTAATCACAATAGTATAAACTTGTTAACAAAAAAAGAACAACTGTTCAGTGATTTGCAACCTAAACCTACCACATGGGCTTGTAAAGAACCTTTTCTATACATTCCAAAACTTTGCTGGTCTCTCAAGGTAAAATTTTGTTGCATATAAAAGTTAAAGTACATGCGGTTTACCTTAACTTTGGTTGCATCTCTGGCCGAAGATGGTGGTTGCTGAGGATTGAAATGTGGAAAAACACATGCAAGTTCTCTCATACATTACTGTTCTCCTGGTTCGATCGTTATTAACACTACAAGTTTCTGTTGCACTGAGTTAATGAAAGTTCATCCTCTTACATAATAGTAATATTCTCTCCTAGTTCAATCATTACATAACATTATGAATTTCTGTTACACTACATTCTTTGAGGGTCTTCTACATTTTCTATGTTCAGTTTAATTGCTAACAATGCTAGGTTCAATTCTACTTGTTAACGATGTTCTCACAGAACAAGTTTGTCCTAAACCCAACGAACAAAGAAAACCAAGAATAATATACAACATTATGTGAGAGACATTAGAAAGCAAATCCTCGTGCATTTCATATAAACTGATGTCACGTTATAGCACAACGTAAAACATCTGAGTATAATATGAAAACAAGCGCGTTGAAGGTCAGCAGTTAAACTCATCTCTATTACACAGAAGATAAGATAGGAGGAACAATTTTCAGCTTGGCATGAAGGAAATGTGATTTCCAAGAGATAGCTTGCTACCACTGTATCTAATGAAGTAAGATCTGAAAACTTGCAAGTACTGTGACTCGACTTTTGCTACATGCAACAATATTAAACTAACCAAGCATATTAGCCTGTGTGGTTGAGCCTTACTCTCTTGCGAAGGGAATAATCATTCCCTTCAATGGCATGTTCGCAAAAACTTGGAATACTCCTGAGATGGGCTATAGAAAGCTTTAGAAAATTCTGTGGGCAAAGAGGGCTTTGCCCAAATTGGCTCCACAAATTTGAAAGTCAATGTACATGTGTAGCCGTCCTCAAGTAGTAAGTGGCTAGTAACAAATAGCTGTTTTCCTTCCTAAAAGCACTGGTAGAGTTGCAAAAAGCCAGTAGACATATAAAGACAATTCAGTAAGGTGTTACCTTCTCATGTCATTGATAATTGAGTGTTGTCAAGTCACAGCAAGACAAATTTGTTGCAGAAGCTAGTCATACTTGCGAGTGTTCTCTAAGTAGGTAAAAACTGTTTAATAATTCATTAGAAAATTCCATCACGAGAAAGTTCTCAAATTGCCTGCATGATCATTTGGATAAATAGCTGCGTGCACCTAACAAGCTTCTAAACTAGGCAATCTCCGTTCCTGAACTTCAAATGTGCATCATACCATGAAATTTTCTATATGACGTGAACACTGACTTTCATGTTTAGTAT
>CM055097.1:60431466-60853531 GCA_029204225.1 Diphasiastrum complanatum
TTTTCTCTGGTTCTCAGTAATTGTTAATGCTACAGTTTGGGCTATCAACTCTATGGATGATGATCACTTTTGCAATCATTTCACTGGAGATGTGAGTGCAATGTGCATATAGTTGGGGGCATAAATATTGGGCCCTTATCGGCGCGCATCACCCCCTCATTTTTATCTATGGGGGGGTGCAGGGGGGCAGCGCTTCCCCTGCTACTGTCGCCAGGGGGGGTCCCCGAAGCAAAAAGCGAGGTACAATTGCTCTACAGTTCTCTGTCTTTGTCCCACTGGAATCATCTGTGATCTTAACGAACAGGCTAGAGGTTAATTTTGAATTTTTATCCTTGACAGAACCCAACATGGATTAATGCACCTAAACTGGACCGAATTGTAACGAAACATTCGGCAAACTACACAGTAATAATGCTCTTAATTAGAGCTTTCATCTGATACCCATATCCCCCCCCCAAAAAAAAAAAACAACACGATTCTGAACGATTCTGGAAAAAATCCGAATCGCGATTCGGACTGTGATTCTGAACTGCGATTCAGAATCGTAGTGCAACTATGATGCCTACTGCAGTAAGGGTGAAACCTTATAGTTTGTGTAGGCAGAGGAAAGACTCTAGGAAGTTTCAGAACCCTATAAAATAATATTTCTTGAGCTTCTAGAAGGCTTAGCAGTGCAGGGGGGGCTCAAAATTTAAGGCACAGGAAACTGTCACTGCTGTAAGGGATTTACGTGAGTTCGTTTGTCAGCCATATTGCAAATAGGCACTGGTACTAGTTCATTCAGCAATGGCACAACAGAGAATGATTGCGTTTCTTAAAGTCTAATTGAAATTTGTGAGCAAACTGTTTCAAGATGGTAGAGGTCTTCCAAGATTCCTTAATCGTCAGAGATGCGAACATTCTGGGTAAGAGTTATTATGGTCTATGAAATTTGAAATTGGAACACATCCTTCTGAGTATAGACCTTTGGGATATAGTTGAAGAAAGAGAAACCAGGCCAACTGTAGCTGGTGAACAAATAAGATACGGAAAAAATATCAGTCATTTTCTGTAAATATTTAATTCATAAGCGCAGCTTGATTCCTCACATATTGAATGCATAAACACCCAACGTTGCATAGGAAACACTAATGCCTATCTAATACTTCTAGAATCTGGTTTCTAAGAAATCAACTGTATGGCCTAAGAAGGGAAGAAGGTGATTCGATGGTTGATCATGTAACAAATCCTAAAAACATTAGAGAACAACTTGCATCTATGGGGGGGAGGATAGAAGACACAGATTTGGTGCATAACACTCAGATAGTCTGGGCCCCCTTATCAAATTTTTGTCACCAATCTTAGCCATTGTATCAGGACGACTTCAGTTTTCTTTTAAGAACTAAGGGGCCTATCATCAGAAGGAGAACAAAGAATAAACTTTGCTGGTAGAAGTTCATATCGTAGCCAAGGGTAAAGGTAAAGGTGGACTAGGCAACGAGAAAATGTAGACATCGAGATACAAACGAATCCACTAAAGAAGGCAACCAAAAGATAAGCAGGTGGGATTTACTTCAACAAAGCAGGCAAAAACAAGGATTTACTTCAAAAAAATTATCTGTTTTCACTGTGGCAAATCAGCTCATTTTAGAAGAGTAGTCGTGCCCTCTTGAGATTATTTACAATCTCAAATTTCCGTTCCTAGCCTTAAGACTTGTGTGTCTCTTTCACTGCAATAAGATACTGAGAAGCTCCTTGTCCTTGTTGAATGCTTTGCCTTGTTTGACTGCAGCTTTAATAACTGTTGCACCATGTAAATTATTTCTGCCCTTCAACATTTGATGGCCAAGAGATTTTTCATGATTATTTATTTGACGTTTTATAATTGTACTTTGTGATGAATAATATCAATTTTCAAGTACTAAAATTGAATTTGTTTCTTCATGGTGTGTACAGGTGGAGGATGATTTAATTGCTCTGAATGTTGGTATGTGTGAGGTCTTGATGCATGTCATTGTTCCAGACACTGTACAGGGTGACATAGATGGGTGTAAGGATGCACTGGATGCTATTTTGAATTACTACGTTCAGTTTCTACATGGCATGGTAACTTCAAAGCTTACAGACACTGTGCAACTATTTGCCTTTACTTTTTATTATCTAGTTTTGAAAATAAGCTGTTGTTAGATTTCATGCTTATTATTCTAAATTATCAGTACAACATTTTCATAAATTTGAAAGAGAAAATCCAAGACTTGTTCCAAGTGAGAAGTTGATGGAAAAAGGGAGTACATTGTTGTAGAAAGTGCTGTTGCACTTTTACATTCTATAGTCCTCTGTACCAATGATATTCTTGAAAAGTGTATAGTCGCCTGGAGTCTTGGCATTTGCCAGTAAGCTATTTCTTAAAACCTGTGAATAGCTGTGATGTTGTTCATGTGCATGTTTGTTGGGCTCAAAATACACAATTTTGCAGATGCTACCATCGTCTCAGCTATCAGTGAGTATAATAGATACCAAGCTTGCGGAGCCACACTTGAAGATATTATTACACTTCATTCCTTGCACTGTGCCAATTGTATCCTGGAAGTGGAGGGATCGACTGTTGCAGGTACGTACGAGTTATCAGGTTTTACATCTATTGGAGATCTTTGACATTCTCAAGTATAGCTTCACCCTAGAAGGTTTTATGCTTCTTTTTAGTGTCCTTGCTGATTTTTTTGTTTTATAAATCAGTAAATCCCTGTCATGCACCGGTTGAAGGCATTCAGATGATAGTATCTATCAGAAATGTATGTTGCTTAACATTTGGTACATATGGAACATCAGCCTTCTCTCCAATTGAGATGCAGGTCAGAACACTAAAGGAAAACGAAAACTTTTTGGATTGATATCAGGATGCTAGGCATTTGAAACCAGTTCCAGTGCAAATGTACAAAAACTAAGGGGTCTAAACATTATCTCGTCATATAGTGGGATGTTGAATAGACTTGGCCGTGATTGTCAAGTCTTTCTGCTACATACATTGTAGTCTGAATGCAAGAGTGTTAGACTTGTTCTTGGTATGCCATTCTGAGCACAAAGATGCTAGTTAGCTTACAGTTGGGTGTGGCTTAAGTTTTGAAATTATGATCAAGACATTAGAAGAAGAAGAAGAGAAAGAAGAAGAAGAAGAATCATTAACATCATTGAGCTCCTGGATTTGCTACATAAAATGAATGATTACATCCGAGGGTGTTATGACTATCGAGGTAATAATATGTCTCTATATACTTCAATTAAGTAACTTAGAATAAATAAAGCTCAACTATAACCCGAAACTAATGCTGATTGAAGTGTAAACGTGGTCATACTTGAATTCAAGAATGAAGACAAATGAATATGAAGATACATTCACGAAAACTAAGAATGCCTTAGTGATGAAAATGGTGGAATGCTGTGAAATAAACATCTGGTCAAGGTGTGCCCATGAAACATCTGACAGTGATATCTCCCATGAGTCTCGTAGTTTACAAGATATCTAAAGATATAATGCTCTTTAGCTGTAAACTCTTAACTTGTACTTGTATGTACATTGTACCAAGTGTTGTTTAGGGATCCCCTCAATCTGCCAATCTGAATATCAAGCTGGTGTAAAGGTTCTAAAGTTTGGCTTATATCAACGTGGAGGATGTGTCATCTGCAATTCAAGCTCATGGTAGCCGAATAGCGCCAGGGTATGGCTGGTAAAGCAAACACTCTTGATAGAAAGTGGCTTGACCGATTTTATACAAATTATGCACTTCAATGTTGACCGCGAAAAGGCCAAAAATTGCAACAGCCTGTCAAATATGTTCAAATTGACCTTTGAAGGGCATGACGGGCTTCAAATTTCAACACTGGGGCCAATATCCAAGTGGGTCACTTGGCGGTACAAACCAAAACCTTCGTACGAGGCACCCAAGACCTTGGGTGTATGATTGTAAGTGACTCGGTGAGTAGGCCCAACATGCATTGACCAAGTCAACCGGAGTGACATGGCATGCCAAGTGGACTGATCACCCACACATGGGCTCCATGTGTCTTAGGACCAGAATAGAGGATAGATAAGCTTAAAGTTTGGCCTATGGATGGGAGCAGATCATTTGCTTAAAGGTAGCTATTATAGTTGGTTTCAGTAGGAGCCTTGAGAACTAGCATCCTGAGATTTGGCATCAGAGCCTCGTTCTAGAGAAAGAGGGCGGAAAAAGTCATTTCGCATCTTTCCCTGGAGATTTGTGGGGAAAGTTGCCAATCTTTTGCTACAGGAAAATCGTTGGAGCAGGAGCCAAGATCCATTCATTTCTTGGATCTAATTCCCTTTTTCACCTGTGTGCATTTCATGGAGAATGAGGGCTATGATGTTATTCCTAGTTTGTCTCGCCTCATGAGTATGTGAGAGCTATGGATGCTTGGCACCTGCATAAACAAAAAATAATATTGTTCAAGTTCGTGCAGATATATTGCGAAATTCTGATGATAGCCACTCTTAAGATCGATCTTGTTTAACACCTTTGCGCCATGCAATGTGTCTAAGAAATCATCTGTTCACGGCTAGGATACTATGCTTTATCGTGATTTTATTCAAGCTTCCTAATGACATTCTTGAATGGATGTAGATTCATAAGTTCAATTTTGGTTTGCAAGAAGATTTGCGACCA
Source organism: Diphasiastrum complanatum (assembly GCA_029204225.1). Lineage (NCBI taxonomy): Eukaryota > Viridiplantae > Streptophyta > Lycopodiopsida > Lycopodiales > Lycopodiaceae > Diphasiastrum > Diphasiastrum complanatum. The sequence continues at coordinate 60,436,125 of CM055097.1, forward strand.
CTAGTTTTGCATGAAGAATGCAAATCTAGAGTAGGCCATTGCAACTACTCTTATTTATGAGGGTGGTAGAGGCAGACCGGTATTCAGTGCCAGGGCTCGAGGAAATCTCTGTAGCTAGTGGTAGTGCAACGACAGTAGGGGAAGAAGTACAAAGCCACTCTAAATCTCAACTTGCATATGAGCAAGCCATCTGCACTCCTGAGCAGAAGGACCTTGTCAAACACGAAGGCCTTTGCTATTGCAACTGTTAAGAATTGGATTCAATATGATGTTTTTATGTAAGCTCAAAATGCAGTATTGTACAGTTAAATTAGTTTTACAGTTTATCTACTTTATTGCATTTCATGTAGTAATCGAGACTTGACAGCTCAAGGGATGGTTTAGAGAAGAAACCATTGGGTTTGAGATATGGGCAGTGATGGAAAAAGCCTTTTGAAAGGGGCAAGAGGCAATAAGAGAGTTTTTGTAGGAAAAGGTTTTGGAGAGGATATTGCACAAGCTAAAAGAACAAATGGTTTTGTAAAGGAAAGACGTGGACTGCATGATTGTTATCTATGAGGAACAAGAGTTACCAAAAAGCCTACATACCAATATCTGAAATGAACTAGTTGTATAAAAGGACATGTTTATGTATCTGACTTGCAGCTACTCTTAGGTGCTTATGAAATGAGTGGATATATCTTATCATTTGGCTCATGCATATGCATGATGAAGTAAATGGTCCTAAGACTTTCTACGTGGACTTTAACGAAATTGCACATCTCCTTTATTATATTGGGTACTATTCTAGACAAAACATTTATTCCAATGTAGTGAATGTGCTTCTAATTGAGATCCTCATCTAGCTACAACGAACTAGTTTGTGCTTATTCTTTCTACCTTCAGTGCATATTTTTCCTTGTAGCTAAGCCATTTGGTTAGGTTTCTAGCAACGTGAAGTGATGAAATGTAAAATTTCCGGATTTTTCTTTGAGGGACTTTTTTTGATTGGCTTTGCTTTTTAGTGCTAGCTTTTATCATGAATCAGTCAACCCTTCACCTCTGCAAAAATGACAAAAGTTCAGTATGTTGTTCTTTTTACATCCGTATGAACGTATGGGCATATGTTTGTGCATCTGACATGCACCTACTCTTGGGTGCTGATAAAACGAGTAGGGATGTTGTAGCAGTTGATCCACTATATTCATGGTCGAGTTGATGGTCGGTAGTTACTACTCCTTTCAAACAAGTAATATGTAAGTGTCATAAATCATTCTATAACTTGAGAATCAATCTGGTGGAAACTCTTAGGTGGGGTTAGTAAGTTGAGATATGCATCAATTAACACATGAAAATACTACATTGCTTTAAAAATAAATGACATCTTGCACGCTTCAATGAGTATTCTATAGGGATGAGGAAAGGCCTCCTATAGAATAATTGCACATATGCGAATTTTCTAAGGAGAAAATGTGTCCATCTTTTTGCTTTCCGCAAAAATTTCAAAGGAAAATCACATAAACAAGAGCTCAGCTGTGCAAGAATCATATATGTTTCTATGAAATATAAAAATAGAAACCCTAATAATTTTTCTACACCCTTGAACCAATTTTCCAGATCAAATTGCTGCAAACCAATTCGAATCAAGAATGAGGTTTGTTAACCATTGGATCACAATTCAAGGAAACATTGTGTGTAATCTCAATAAAAGCATGCAAAAAGTACAAAACTTACAAAAGGTAAAAAAAAGTCTCACATAGTAACATGAACAAACACAATGTTCTTCAAATTCTCCTGAAATATGGTTGAATAACGTCAAAATTTATCATCTTTCTCTTCAATGTATTTTCTTTATATTGTCCTTGTGGGTATTTCTTAATTGTTTTTCTTGTGAAAACAGGCTTTCACGAGAGTATTTGAAACCTCTAATGCACAATCGGGCACAAAACTTGTTTGTCTATCTATGATGACCAAGATACTTTCAGAAGTGAGTACATTTTGTTCTGAAAACCGAAAGAAATTATTATGTACTATGCAAAAGCATAGAACCAGCAAAGAGATTTATCGAATCATGTCGTCAAACTCTTTGTGATTTTGATCTACCAATTTATTGTTCTCTCGATCATGGAAAGAGCTACAATTTATATGTTTTCATGATAAAGTATTATTCAGGTCCACTTAAGTTTGTCAACCTTTTATAGCTTGATGCATAATAGGTACCACTTGAAGTAAGATGTCTCATTTTTCAATATTATATTCTTTTGTGAAAATTCATGCATTGTTTCTTTCTATTAACAAAAAAGCCTATCATCGCTTCAATTTCATGTATTTCGTCTTTGCTATGTGACTGGTTATGTTCACAGGAGTTTCAGAATAGTGTGTGTATGAAGGGGACAGAGATGGTTGTGCCTCTCAAGTATCAACAACTTTGGTTACAATCACTTCCCAAGCTTCTTTGGGAGTTGAAACACACTCATCCTCCTTCTTCAAAGGTATCGATGTTTTTGATTACTTTTTTGATAGGAAGTTCATCACTATAACTTCTACTAGAACACGTGTGAGCATGACGATATCAATTGTATTTCTTGAACCATTAAATATCAAGTGTTATGGGTCAAGAGAATTTTAGCATAGGTTGATTGTAGTGTAAAACCTTTTCTTTTTGGGATTTAATGCTTTCACTAGTTATGAACATACCTAGATGTTGTTGGCCTCATGTACCAAAAGGAAATGGAGGTTCTTTCAATAAAGTTGCATACCTATATGAGGATTTTTTATGGTCTTCACTTACGATGTTGCAGAGAGAGATGCATGTTACAAATCGTTCCAATTTTAGGGAGAGATTGGTTTGGATAGAGATGTGTTCATTGCCACATGTTCTTTCCCTCTAGAAACTTCATCATAACCAGAGGTTGTAGATATTTCACCATATGATGACCCGTTGGCATCAAATATCATCTCCTTCTTATTGAGAGACTCTAATGCCCAAACAATGGGGCATTCACTTCATATGGACAATTTTCACATGTTAGCTATATATAATGCTCTAAGCAAAGGCACCCACATCTACTGATTTCACATGCCATCCTCACAAAGGAGGCCACAATGTCCTTCACTATATCATGGGGTTGCTATCACATGTACTTTGATTCCCTTGCCCAATGTAAATGGTAAATTGTAATTATTAAATTGTAAATGGCTAAGTCACCAGCCTGTGGAGGCAATTGTAAATTGCAATGTAAATATTTGTTATAGTGACTAAATCCGAGATGGCCAAGGGGGTACTGGGTCTCATGAGAGTCTGCTGGACTGGCCTCCTAAATCATCCATTGTTTTTTTTTTCTAGTTGTCAGTTTGAAACCCTAGTTTGCTGATTTTTGGAGAAGAAGAGTCTATGTGTAGTTAGAACTTGGCTGTGGGAGGTCTATTCTATCCAGTTCTTCTAGGAATTCAGGGTAATTTATTTGTGTAGTGATTTAAGGTGCTGAGAGCTTGCTTCTTCTTTGTTTTTGCTACCTATTCTTCTGCTATGGCATCCGCAAGCAATACCAGTCAAGATTCTCAGAGATTAGATGCTGTATGTTCCAAGGTGGATGCTATCGAAGCTACTCTTAAGCTGATTTTGGAGCAACTCAAAGGTAAAGGGGCTAGTGCTCCTGAGAGAGTCGGTGGTACAACTATGGAAGCACGAAGTTCACTGGAGCAGTATCTATGAGAACTACAGATGATGTTGAGAATTGGTTGCAAAAATGGGAGTGATGCTACCTGGGAGACTGCGCATGGGTTGCATGCACAGTATCCAGACTTTGCCATCGAGGACGATGTCATCTGAGGAGGGAAGGGATGTCACATGTACTTTGAATCCCTTGCCCAATGTAAATGGTAAATTGTAATTATTAAATTGTAAATGGCTAAGTCACCAGCTTGTGGAGACAATTGTAAATTGCAATGTAAATATTTGTTATAGTGACTAAATCCGAGATGGCCAAGGGGGGTACTGGGTCTCATGAGAGTCTGTTGGACTGACCTCCTAAAAAGGAAGGGTTGACCGGTCAATGTGACACGTGTCATGTGCTCATTGGGACACATGACATATGCTCACTGGGACACTTGGTCCAATGCATGAGTGACACTTGTCGGCGGACGGTCAATGGATGTGTCATATGCTCATTGGGAGACTCGGTCCAATGCATGAGTGACACGCGTCAGACTGTCCACCTACTAGCTTGCTTATGTGTCAGGGTACTGCCAAGTGGCAAGTGTCGACTGTGCATGGAGTTTGCCATGTGTCAACGTCAGGATGTGTTAGGGTTAAGGGGTGCTTGAGGGGATATAGTGTGAGCCTTGTCAGGCATTCCTCATTATCGTCTTCCTATGTAGCTATGGTTGGGAGGAGACTTGCAGCAGAGCTCTCATGTTTGCTTGTTGATCTATGTACATTTGCTTGAGATTAATAAAGTGGCGGATTTGCTGGGTAATTCTGTGTATTTACTTAGGGTCTGTGAGGTTGTGTGCAACAGTTGCATCATCCATCTCATATAGATCTGATTTCATGGCGACCCCTACCACACTCTCAGACCATTCTTTTCTCTCATTTCACTTAGGATTTGTCATTCACCCAACATCTACATCACTGATTGCAGTGCCTTGAGTACTAAGACATACCTATGCCATTCCTCTAATCCTGCTTTATCAAGATCTGCTTTGCTCCTTGTTGTACCACTTGCCACATAACCATTTTCTCATTTCAACTGTTCACATTGTTGCCTTACTAGCTTTTCCATTTAAGCCCTCTAAACCTTGTTCATGACATACTTCTCCTCGTAAGGCTTGGTACTTTGAGGATTGTCATAGCTTTCATTTGTAAGTCACTCATGTACATACTACATCCACCCAATTCCTATGTGTGGCTAAGTGCAAATATAGAACACTAATGAGATGTAAGAGGGGATCGTATATAAGTTAGAAAGTGAGAGATGAGATCCATTTCCTTGCTATACAACCACGTCCTCTTCTCATTCCACCTCGACATCTATGCCACCGTTCCTCGAGGACCTCCTACGCATGTTGAGGTTGAGGATGATATCTTTCAGGGAGCTTTATTGGCAGATGGATGCCGAGGCCCGCTCTGCATGACGCCACTAGAGAGCAGTTGCGAGGGGAGGAGATGGGGAGCAGGGAGATTGAGGAGGAGGGTTCACGGGAAGAGGGAGAGGAGTACATAGTGGGATGTGAGGAGGAGTGGGTGGATGAGGAGGGGGATGAGGGGTGGGATGACATATACTAATGATAAAGAAACTACATAGGTATGAATCATGAGCTGGCTATGAATGCAAGAAGCCTCAGATCATGTCCTGGAGGCGGCGGTGATGTTGCTGCTGCTACTGTTACTGAAGAAGGATGTAATACAAGCTGTGGAGGAGCAGACCATGGACCCAATTGGAGTGCAGCATGTGGGGGAGCAATACATCCGGACAGGCACCGTCACATGGGCACTGTGGAGGAGCAGACCATGGACCCAATCGGACTGCAACATGTGGAGGAGCAATACATGGGGCAGGTACAGTAGCACATGGGATCATCAACAAAAGCAAATTGGGAAACAGGCTGTGGGGTTAAATAGGCACTCACGAGACAGTGAGAGAGCCAGTGAGAGGCTGTGAGAGGCATTGTGAGAGGCTGTGAGGGAGAGCCTGTGAGAGGTTGTGAGAGAGAGGCATTGTGAGAGGCTGTGTCACAGACTGAGTGAGAGGCTGTGAGAGGCAGGCTGTGAGAGAGCCAGTGAGAGCCATTGAGAGGCTGTGAGGGTCATTTTGAGCAACAGGGTGTCGTGAGATGGCGGAGGGCGAAGCCAGGAGGAAGCTCGAGGAAGATGTCCGAAGGCACAATGAAAGGCATTGGAAGCAAGAGGCAGACATTGCAGAGATGCTGCAAGAGACTCGGCAGAGACACCCAGAGCTGCAGATCCCCGCCCCCGCTGTGGCCCCTGCCCCCGCTGTCGAGCTGGATTTGGATGAGCAGATCGGAATGAACTTCACACGACGGTAGCTCATCATGGTCAGGGAAAGGGCGGCCAGACGTCGGGCTGACCAGGAGGCAGCTCGAGCTAACCGGGAGGCAGAGCGAGAGCGACATAACAATGCTCCTAACGAGGGCGAGGAGTCAGTGGAGGATCCATAGGAATGTTTAACATAGATGGGGTCTAGCCGTATGTGGCTGACTGTTGTTATGTAATGTTCATCAGTAGATGAGGCAACATTTAGTGTCTAGCATAGTGTAAAGAACAGCCCCAGCCGATCACTGGCAACCATCGGTAGAAGCTGTGCCCTACACCTGATCAGACGGTCGATGACCACCAAGTCGAATGCAAAGCATGTGGGGGCTGGCTTACGGAGGTCCAACTGGCTGAACACCCGGAACATGGCAAGAACACGCCTCTTCTTGGTGACAAAAGTCACCAGGAAGAGGGCCTCACGGACGATGGCTCTAACCCAGGGAAGTGCACCTATGTCCCCCATCAGAAGGTCTATGCCATGCGCGGCACATGGGGTATGAACAATGTGAGGGAACTCGGCCTCTAGCAGTACACCCATCTGAATGCAGTTTGTGGCATTGTCCGTCACCACTGTGACGACATGCTGTGGGCCTATGGACAGGATGGAAGACCTGATGACATCAAACATGAACTCTGCAGATATGGCTCTCCCCCCCCTGCTGCAATCCACTGCCCTCAAAAACTGTGTGCCCATGCAGCTGGAGACCAATATGTTGAGGATCGGCCCCCTCCTGACATCAGGCCAGCCATCGGACATGATGCTGCAACCGTAAGTGGCCCAGTGGCGACGTAGAGGCTCCATCTCTCTAGACAATGACTCGACCCTATCCCTCAGCATGTCTGTGTGGACAGCCTCTGAACTAGGGACTCTCCAGCTAGGGCTGACAGACTGTGCAAGGTGGAAGGCCCTTCTGAAGGGCTCGGAGTCGGTGATGGCAAATGGAAGGTTCAGCTCATAAATCAGGCTGGCCACGACCTGTGTGGCCTCTCTATCCATGTGCGGCTGATGCGCGCCGCGAATGCTCTGCTGCCTAAGAACTCTCCCAGTTGGGCGACGGGTAGCGGACCTCCAGCACGGTGCACCAAACGTGACGGGAATGGATGATGACGCGACAGGCTAGGCACTAGTGGATGCATCAGCTGTAGACGTGGAATGGGGAGAGTGGGATGCACTGGCCGGGATGGGTGCAGCAGCGTAAGTGGGGTACACTGGTGGAGGGTGGACATTTGGCATGGGATACGAAAACTGCTGGGTAGGGAGGTCATCCGGATGTGAAGGGAGGGAGGAAGGGATCTCCTCAACATCTTGGAAGGCCTCATCACTGGCATCTGGGGCCTGCTCTTGCTCGGGAGGCAGAGAGTCCATGAGAAAGCCGTAAACTGGGGGAGTGCGAGCAATAGTAGGTGGTGGTGGAACCACAGTGGCAACTGGCGGACGCGGTGGGACAGGATCCACCGGAATGGGTGCAGATGTGGGTGCGTGAGGCGGAACTGTCTGAGGGGGATAGTTATGAACGTAGCCACGGCTGATCTAGATTTAGTCTATGAAAGCATCACATAAGCAAGACTTAACCCTAGAAAGCAGGAGAGAGAAAGCTTAAAGAGACTAAAGAAGGAGATCATATCATAAGCCAAGTAACAAATGACACAGAATCCCTACTTATAGCCAAGAGGAAGCCCTAAAAGGAAGCTTCCAGTGGCTAGGGTCAAACTGAGAGGGAAAATAGTGCGCCCTCCAAGAGGGCCCCCACTCTCAGTAATATGACCAAATAACCAATATAGTGAATCATAGGGCCCAAGGCCAATAATATGGTCTAAATGTCAATAATAGGGCCCAAGGCGGTGAGGAATAGGCCAACTCTGAAGCAAACCAGCGGATTTAGCACGGGAGTACTTATTACGTAAGCAGAAAGGACAGGTACGAATAAGTACAACAAGCTCTTTCCTAAGGGATGGCCAATAGAAATGATCCTTAAGACGAGCATAAGACTTCTGAAAACCAAAATGACCCCCAACTGGGGACGAATGAGCATCCGACAACAACTGAGAACGGATACCCAAAGAACTAGGAATACAAAGAGAACCATAATGATAAAGACGGTGGTCAACAATGGAATAAGCCTGATGAGGTGAAGACGACATAAGTGGAGCAGAACTATAAACATCACGAAAATCAGAACATGTAAGATAAGCAGATGGAAGATCATCAAACCAGACTAAGATCAAGCTGGGAGAAGAGATAATGTAAGGACTGATGATCAGTAACGATATCAAAAGGAACACGGTACAGGTAATGGTGCCACTTCTTAAGAGCATAGATAATGGCAAGAAGCTCTTTCTCATGGACAGAATAACGTTGCTCATAAGAGCGTAAACGACGCGACTCATAAGCAATAATACACTGAGACTGACGAAGCAAGGCACCCAAACCAACATTACTAGCATCGGTCTCAACAATAAATTTCTGATCAAACTGTGGTAAACACAGGACAGAGGCCTCCACAACAGCACGACGAAGAGTGTCAAAGGCGAACTGACAATCAGAAGTCCAAACAAAAGCACTAGACTTCTTCAAAAGGGCATGAAGAGGGGCAGTCACAGTGGCAAAGTAAGGAACAGGACGACGAAGGTGAGTAGCGAGACCAAGAAACATACGAACATGGTGGACATCTGTGGGAACAGGCCAATCAGCGATTGCCCGAACCTTATGAGGGTCCAAACGAATACGACCATCACAAATGAGAAATCCTAAAAACTCAATCTCAACAACAACAAAGGAACACTTAGAAAGTTTAGCAAACAACGGGTGATGAACAAGCAATTGAAAAATAGATGAAAGATGTAACACATGCTCATCAAGAGTCTTACTAAAAACAAGAATATCATCAAAATAAACTAAAACACAACGACCAAGGAGAGGACGCATGATGTTATTCATCACATTCTGGAACGTAGGTGGACCATTAATAACACCAAAAGGAAGAACACGAAACTCATACAAACCAAGATGGGTACGAAACGTAGTCTTGTGTTCGTCCGAAGGATGCATCCTAATCTGGTGATAGCCGGAACGTAAGTCTATCTTAGAGAAAAGATGAGAGGTGCCTAACTGGTCAAAGAGATCATCCATGTGAGGAATAGGATATTGGTTACGGATGGTCAACTTATTGAGGGCACAATAATCAATGCAGAGGAGTTTGGAACCATCTTTCTTACTGACAAGGAGAACAGGGGCACCAAAAGGACTGTGACTAGGAACAATAAGGCCCTGATCTAGTAAAGCAGTAATCTGAAGCTCAACCTCATCACGCTCAGACTTAGACATACGGTAAGGAGGCCGGGAGGGAGGAGCAGAACCAGGACGCAAATCAATATGGTGGTTCACATCACGTAATGGTGGTAGCGTCGTAGGTTCTGAAAAGACAAATGCATACTGATGTAATAAGTCAGAGATCACCTGAGGAACAGCTGCTGGAGGAGAGGTAGTCACTGGAGAATCTGCTGCAGCACGCTGAACACGTAATAAAGCTGCACAATGAGCCTTAGGTAGGCTGCGGATAAACTACTTCCCGCTGATCAGCTGGAAATCTGCCTGAGAATCAATACCAGCAAGTGAGTGGGTCACTGCATCATGAACAAATGTCAATGTCTTCTGAGCCAGGTCCAAAGTAATCGCTCCCAATGAAGCAAACCAATCAGCACCAAGGATAAGGTCATAGCGCTCCAGAGGAATGATATAAAGATTTCAGGCTCATCAGATATATGAATGTAGATATCGGACTCATCTGGGGTAGTGCCCTCATGGTAGAAAACTGCAGTAGAAGTAGGCAGGGGCTGGCGGCAATCACGGGCAATGTGGTCAGGACTCTTACAACGAAAGCAAAGATGCTTCTGCTGAATGTCAGCGAACTCTGCAGACGTGTAACGTCGGACAAAAGCAGGACGAGGAGGCGGAGGGCGAGGAGCGGGAGAAGTAAGAGAAGAGGTCGGGACGACAGTGGATGGGGCAAATGGGGCCGGAGATGGTAGAGGTGAAAGAGATGGACGGGGTCGGGAAAAGCGAAAGGGAGCAGGATCAGGGTACTTATGCTGTAAAGTACTAGCAAGGGACATGGCCTCAACAAGTGTGGGTGGATGGAAAGAAGAGACATCGTATTGTAGAGCACCACGAAGTCCAGCAATGTAGCAAGAAATAAGCTCGGTGGGCTGAAGATCTGTAAAGAGGTAGGAAAGGTCCATAAACTGATCTGTACAGGAAGAAAGATCACCAGTCTGAGTAAGACTACGGAATATATCACGCTGGCGGCTCAACCATTGAGGGTCAATCATAGCATGACGAAGATCACGACGAAAGGTAGGCCATAACTGGAGACCGTCCCGATCAGGGTCAAGTTGGTAGACCCGCCACCAAGTGGCAGCACGTCCATCTAAATGTAAGGCGGCTAACTGGATCTTCTGAGGATCAGTCTTAGGGTAAATCTGAAAATAAGTATCAAGCTTTGCAAACCAATTCTCTAACAAGTTCCCGTCAGAGGAACCAGAATAGGTGGCAAGCTGTACCCGATCACGAAAATCTCGAGCAAAATGTGGCTCAGGAGCTAGATGTCGTGGAAAATGTGACTCATGAGCTGTAGGACGTGGAAAATCGGGTGGTGGGTTAGGTGGAAAATGAGGCCCACCGCCAAAGGAAGTAGACGAGGATGGAAGTCCAAATGGAGACCCAAATGATGAATGAACAGGGGCTTTGCCAGGTCCATGTGGCTGTAAGGAATCAATCTGTGACTGCATAGTGGCAAAGCCGGTCTGTAGAGTGGTAAAACCGGTCATCATTTGGTCGAAACGACTACTGAGGAGAGTAAGAGAGTCACGCATATCAGCAAACTGTTCATCTAAAGGTCTGGAATGACTCGCAGGTGTAGTGGGTGAGCTAGCCATAAGGAAGAAAAAGTAAGCGAGAAAAGAAATGTGCTAAACAATTGGACGAACTGAAGGAGAGGACATAAGTCGTCACAACAGGCACACCAATGAAAAGACACAATAGAACTCGCGATGTAAGATGAACGGAAAGGACAACTAAGTAAGAAATACCTCGTAACCGCAACCGGAAGTGAGCTGAAAAATAGCGGCGATATGTCGAGGTACCGGGCAGCCTCCAAAAAAAAAAGATGCTAAGGGCCCGACAACGTCGAGTAAACGGTGGGTAAAAGTATGGGAAACAATAATGGACTATGGGGCTGGAAAGGGAGCAGCCAAGGAAAGGAAGTGATAACAAAAAGGAGGTATGGGCAGCAAGGAAACAAGGCTGAAAAATCAGAGATCGCCCTTCAAGGGTAAAAAAAAGTTTGCGATAAAGATGGGGAGCAATCCCGATGCGCGATGAAGTTGGGTGGGAGTGGCTTTCTAAGCATCTAGGCGTGTTTGTATTGTCCGATGTAAGGTTGCGAACACAGACAGCAGTGTTTGTATTGTCCGGGGTAAGGTTGCGAACACAGACAGCAGTGTTTGTATTGTCCGGGGTAAGGTTGCGAACACAGACAACAGTGTAGGAGGGTGAGCTGAAATTGAGGCAGATGTAGGGCGCCAGCTATGGTGGAGTGTGGGCGTCCAAGAGAGGTAGTAAACGGCAAAAAAAAATTGGATCAAAAAAATGGGTTGGTAGGGCGCTAGGAGTGGCTGATGGAAGGTGGCGAATAGGGGCAGCAAAAAGCAAAAATTTTCAGCAAAGGAAAGAGCAGTAGGGCGCTGGTCAGCAAGCATGAGGGCGCCCAAAATAGGGGAGGAAAAAGGCTGAAAATGCAGCAGTAGGCAGCTAGCAAGAGGGCGCTAGAAATGGGCAGCAAGTGGGCCCCTGTCCTCCTCCGATCCGTCGTGAAAATCTGCAAGACAAGTGTGGAGAAATGCTGAAGATCCGGCTGAAAAATGGTGAAGATCCAAGCTGAAGATGGGCGCCCTCCTGTGAGAGAAAAATCTGCTCAATGGAGATGCTCAGGAAAGTGCTCTGATATCAAGTTATGAACGTAGCCACGGCTGATCTAGATTTAGTCCATGAAAGCAAGAAAGCAGGAGAGAGAAAGCTTAAAGAGACTAAAGAAGGAGATCATATCATAAGCCAAGTAACAAATGACACAGAATCCTACTTATAGCCAAGAGGAAGCCCTAAAAGGAAGCTTCCAGTGGCTAGGGCCAAACTGAGAGGGAAAATAGTGCGCCCTCCAAGAAGGCCCCACTCTCAGTAATATGACCAAATAACCAATATAGTGAATCATAGGGCCCAAGGCCAATAATATGGTCTAAATGTCAACAATAGGGCCCAAGGCCAACCATATAGTCTAAATGTCAAATAATGAATAAAAAAGGGCCCAAAGCCTGCTTATGCATAAAGTAAAGTAAATGTAAATGGACATGGCGAATGTAATGAGCCGAGTCCATAACTGGGATGAGGGTCAAAGGGACTGGACGAGGATGCACTCCCTCTCCTCGTGCGTGCCAGCCAAGCAGGCAACAACTCGGGGTGAACCACGTAAGGAGCGGTGCAAAACCGAAGAACACCCTCCGAAATGGTGTTCTCCCCCGCCACAAGACGTGGCCCGTAGGTATCCAAAAGTCGCTGCCTGACGGGAACGGACATGCTGGCACAGGGGGCAGCATTCAGTGTGCCACCATCTCTTGCGCGTGCGCCGAGTAAGTGGCCTTTAAGGCGAGTGAGGGTGGCAAGGAACTCGGTCAGGCAATATCGACAGCGCACGATCCTTGCACCGGACTCGTTAGACTTGTCGGGAACCCGCCTGACAATGTCCACCTCGTCCCACAGATCGGCAAGGTTGGAATGCACCATCTCTGTAGAAAGGACTAGGGAAAGAAGGCAGAGATCTCTGTGGGTGCGATAGGAGTCGGAAGGCTTGAAAAAACCACAATAAAGGCCGAAATAGCAATAGCAGGGGAGGACGCGATCAGTGCAATGCGAAGACAGCCGGGAGGGCACAGACAATAGGGCGATGGGCATACAACAGAGAGGGCGCGGACAGCAGGGAGGGCGCGAACAGCAGGGCGACGGGCAGGGAGAGAGATGAAGCGAGGGGGGGGATTAGGTTAAAAAAAAATATAGTAATATATCAAATATTAAAAGATATTATATATTAAAAAATAATATATATTTTGGTACCGCGGATCAGTATGGAACCGCGATACCACACTGGATCCGCGGATCCTGGTACCGCTGGATCTATGATATATATATATATATATATATATATATATATATATATATATCATAGGTCCCGCGGTACTGGATACCGCGGATCCCGGTACTGCGGGACCGTACTGGTACCGCGGTACCATAATATATTATATTATTTATTATTTAATATTTTTTTTAATTTTTTTTAACCTAAACTACCCGCCCCCCTCGCATTTCATCAGAAATTTTTTTGCGCCCTCCTCCACCCTGCCATCGCTACTGTTCCCGCCTGCTTGCCTTCGATTTCTTGCGTCACCCTTTGCCCACGCATTGCCCTGCCTTGCATTTGACTTGCTTCGCCCTGCCTTCGCCCATTTTCAGTGTCTCTCACACAGTGTACCCTGCTGTTTTTTTTCCAGCGTTTTGTCCCTAGTTTTCTCCATGGCAATGGTGCAATCCGACCTTTCCGGTCTGTGGAACGAGGTAGACATTGTCAGGCGGGTTGCCGACAAGGCCAACAAGACCGGTCAGAAGATGTCTCTCGTTGTGCCTTCGGATATCTTCCTCAAGCTTCCTCCTGGCTTCGCCCTCGGCCTTCGATGGTATGGGCTCTGCCATCTCGATCGACTTTCTTCTCATAGCACCCTAGTCCTTGAACACCCTCTCACAGCACCCTGTCTCTCAAACAGCCTGTCTCTCACAGCCTGTTCTCACAGCCTGTCACCGGCTCTCGCTTGCTCTCACTGTCTATCACTAGCTCTCTGACAGCCTCTGAAAATGCCGACCACAATGGCATTGTGAGTGCCTATTTATCCCCACAGCCTGATCGGCCATGTGGATCCCCATCATCCATCCATGTGCCTTTGTACCTGCCCCCATGTGATGCTCCCCCCCTGTGTTGGTCTCCCATTGGGCCCATGGTCTGCTCACCCACAATGCCCATGTGCCTCTGTACTTGCCCCCATGTGATGCTACCCCCCTGTGTTGGTCTCCCATTGGCCCCTCGGTTTGCTCACTCGTAGTGCCCATGTGCCACTGCAACAGTCCCCTGCATTATGTATTGTACCCTCTTTTTTTACACCCAGAACCCCCTTTTTTTACTTTTTTTTGTCCTTTTTTGGTAGGTAATATGCAAAAAAAAATTATTAAAAATATTTTAAAAAATAAAAAAATCTTAAAAATGGTACCGCCCTGGTACTGCGGATCCCAGGGCGGTACCGTACCAGCGGTACCACTGATATGGTACCGGCTGTACCATACCAGCGGTACCACAAGGTACTATGATATATATATATTAGGTCCCGCGGTACTGGGTACCGCAGATCCCGGTACCGCGGGACCGTACTGGTACCGCGGTACCATAATATATTAATATAATTAATATTTAATATTTTTTCAAATTTTTTTAAACCTAATCTACCCGCCCCCCTCGCTTCTTCTCTCCCAATTTTTTTCCAGCCATCGTTGCCCTGCCTTCGCTACTGGTTTTGCTGCCCTGCCTTCCCTGCCTTGCGTCTGATTTGCGTCACCCTTCGCCCACAGACCGCCCTGCCTTGCAGATTTGCAAGAACCTGCCTTCGCCCTCAACTGGGCCACTTACGGTTGCAGCATCATGTCCGATGGCAAGACTGATGTCATGAGGAGGCCGATCCTCAACATACTGGTCTCCAGCTGCATGGGCACACAGTTTTTGAGGGCAGTGGATTGCAGCAGGGGGGAAGAGTCATATCTGTAGAGTTCATGTTTAATGTCATCAGGTCTTCCATCCTAGCCATAGGCCCACAACATGTCGTCACGGTGGTGACGGACAATGCCACGAATTGCATTCAGATGGGTGTACTGCTAGAGGCCGAGTTCCCTCATATTGTTCATACCCCCTGTGCAGCCCACGACATAGACCTTCTGATGGGGGACATTGGAGCACTTCCCTGGGTTAGAGCCATCGTCCGGGAGGCCCTCTTCCTGGTGACTTTTGTCACCAGAAAGAGGCGTGTTCTTGCCATGTTTCGGGTGTTCAGCCATCTGGACCTCTGTAAGCCAGCCCCCACACGCTTTGCATTCGACTTGGTGGTCATCGACCGTTTGATCAGGTGCAGAGCCCAGCTTCTACAGATGGTTGCCAGTGATCTTTGGGGTGCCAGTACGTTTCCGCACACTGAGGATGGGGAGCACTTTTCTTCCACGGTGAGGGGAGACCAGTTCTGGAGGGATGCACAAACATTGTCAGGACTGCTTCGACCACTCTACATTGTGCTCCGCATGGCTGACAACGAGGGGTCGACACTTGGACTGGTGTATGAGCTCATGGACCGGATTGGACAGTTCCTGCAGCTGCCCATCTTGCAGCCAGAGAGGTAAGCGGTACAGTGTTGTAATTGACCTTTATCTTTTCAGTACTTGCTAGTTTGTTTTTCTGTCAATGTTAAGTTTTTTCGTAATACCCTAAACCACATGCCCCTCACCTGCAGGATGGCAAAGCTGAAGTTCATATGGGAGACGCGGTGGAACTACTTCCACAGGAGTATCCACAACGTTGCACACAAAATGCATCCCTTTTTCCTCTCTCCGACACAGATCGCAGACAGGGAGCTCGAGGCCGATTGGCTTCAGTACATTCACAGGGTGGGTCCACACATAGGTTTGGATCCTATCAGGCTCATGGAGGAGCTCGCTGCATTTCGTTTCGGCATGGGCACATTCGGCCACCCAGCTGCCCAGGATCCAGAGAGGAGGCAACTAGAGCCATACATAGAGTCCCAGCCAAAGCAGCCGCATGAGGTGCCTACAGTTCCTCCAGCTCCTCAAAGGGTGTATTTGTGTCGCACAGCTCCTCCAGTGCCACCGATGCCATTTAGGCCTGCAGCCCCTCCATCGCCGTCCACTTCTGCAGCACCAGGTCTCCATGGCAGGCCATCATCTGTGCCCAGGTTGTCTCTTGCAGCGCCCACATCCACAGTGGCTCCTCCAGTGGCAGCACCCACGTCACATCCTCGCAGTACCCAGGATGTACCAGTACCGGCCACCACAGCGCCCCTTTCAGTACATATCGCGACTACTCGCCTCCTGCACAACCAGTTCCTCCACCTACAGCAGCCCCACGGGCACACACTCCACGAGCTCATCCTCCTCGCTCAGGTGCACAGGGAGTTCCTCTTTTGCTTCCCTATCCCAGCCGGCCTCAGCTTGGGCCTAGCCTAGCCAGCCAGGTGATTTGCATGGGGGTGACGAGGCATTGACAGCTCCTCTTGTCCGCAAGAGACCAGGAAGGCCCAAGGGTGCACCGAACAAGAAAGGCAAGGCACAGAAACTGCCAGGGAGGAGAGGACGACCACGCAGGGCTCCAGGTACAGGTAGAGGTGCAGTATCACAGCCAGTTGGAGCAGGTGTTGTTGGTTTGGCCTGCTTGGGGGTTGATGCGGAGGCTGATTGGGAGGATGAGGATGACGAGTCTTCCCCCTCGGATACATAGCCCATGCCAGTTCCAGACAGGCAGAGATATCAGCTGCGAGAGTCAGCTCAGGGCCCTGAGTTATCTCCAGAGCATTCGTCTAAGTCAGAGCCAGAGCATTGATTGTGGTGCTGTTGTTTTAGTTTCAGTAGTTTGTCTCTAGCAGACGGTCTACCATTGTACTCAGATGATTTTTCACATAATATACAGTGTTTGGCCTACATTATTTGCTGCACATTGTGCGTATGTCGCTCTGTACATGTGATGCTTTATTTTATGTTGAATTCTATGTGCGTGTGTGAATCCTATTTTCATTTAATTTCGTTTGAAGTGAATGCTAGCTTCACATATATGCACTCACATCATGAGCACAACAATCACCCCTACACCCCAAACGACATTTCATAAACACATGTAATACATCTGCATTTAGAAAAATTACAGACATTGCATCTTACATGACCAGGCTCGTGTTGCACAAAAAACAACTATGTATATATTCAACCGTTGTATCAAGATAACATCACATATACTGTTATTTTTTTAAGCAGCCATCTAGTTATTTGCTGCACCATAAACTGCCGAAAACTACATAACAACAGTCCGCCACATACGGCTGGACCTTATCTATTCTAAACATCCCTCACTGATCCTCCACCAACTCCTTGCCCTCGTCTGGTGCATTGTTTTGTCGCTCTTACTCTGCCTCCCGGTTAGCCCGAGCTGCCTCCTGCGTAGCCCGACGTCTGGCCGCCCTTTCCCTGACCATGATGAGCTGCCGTCGTGTGAAATTCATTCCGATCTGCTCATCCAGATCCAGCTCGACAGCGGGGATAGGATCCACAGCGGGGGCAGGTGGCTCCGGTTCCGGATTTCTCTGTCGACAGCATCTCTCGGATATCTGCCTCTTGCTTCCGATGTCTCTCATTGTGCCTTCGGATGTCTTCCTCAAGCTTCCTCCTGGCTTCGCCCTCGGGCTTCGGTGGTATGTGCTCTGCCATCTCGATCGACCTTCTCCTCAAAACACCCTGGTCCTTGAACACCCTCTCACAGCACCCTGGCTCTCAAACAGCCTCTCACAGCCTGTCACCGGCTCTCGCTTGCTCTCTCACTGTCTATCACTAGCTCTCTCACAGCCTCTGAAAATGCCGACCACAATGGCATTGTGAGTGCCTATTTATCCCCACAGCCTGATCAACCATGTGGATCCCCATCATCCCTCCATGTGCCTCTGTACCTGCCCCCATGTGATGCTCCCCCCTTGTGTTGGTCTCCCATTGGGCCCATGGTCTGCTCACCCACAATGCCCATGTGCCTCTGTACTTGCCCCCATGTGATGCTACCCCCTTGTGTTGGTCTCCCATTGGCCCCTCGGTCTGCTCACTCGCAGTGCCCATGTGCCACTGCAACAGTCCCCTGCATCATGTACTGTACCCTCTTTTTTTACACCCAAAACCCCCTTTTTTTACCTTTTTTTGTCCTTTTTTGGTAGTTAATATCAAAAAAAAAATTATTAAAAATATTTCAAAAAAATAAAAAAAATATTAAAAATGGTACCGCCCTGGTACCGCGGGGTACTATGATATATATATATATATATATATATCTCTAAGGAAGCGGATGGCGGACGCGGATGCGTCCACGTCCGCGTCCGGACGTGTCCGGGTTTTATTTTTTTATTTTTATTTTTTTTTAAAAGATATTAAAAAAAATGGCATCCGGACCCCGGGACGCGTCCAGACGCCCGGACGCATCTGTTGTTTTTTTTTTTTATAAATAAAAAAAAAATAAAATTGGACACTTCCGACCCCGCGTCCGGACGCCAGACGCGGACGCGGACGCGGGCAATCCTACATGGACCCTCAGGTCTGATATATATATATTATTATAGACATCAGGGTCCGGGCCGGACGCGGGCTTTACGCGTCCGCATCTGGACCCGGACGCGTTCGACCCCCGGACGCATCCATATTTTTTTATATTTTTGTTTATTTTTTTTGGCTAAATAACTCTAAATTCTTTTTAAAAAAATTAAAAAAAAAAAGCAGACGAATTTTTAAAATTTTTGTTGCCGATTCACTGAGTTCTGACGAATTGATTCACTGATTTAAGGTTTAGGGTTTGTGCTCATAACATTGTCATGACCTTGTTATGTGGTGGCCTTTTGGCATAATGTCAGAGCTATGGATATCTAGACCCGAAACGACCTATGCATCATATCTTGCTGATGCACTGATTAGGATCATTTGGATCAGCTTGACTTTGAGAATAGGATATGTAGATCATATATCAGGAGCATCAATCAAGCAATGTGATTGAACCATACATGCACACATTGATATGCATACACTCAGACTTGATTTTGCTTCATTAAAGTCTAGGACTCCCAGAGTACTGTTGAGCTTATTGATGTACCATAGAAGGAATTAAACTGAATCAGCTTTGAGTCAGTCCCTCAAAGTTGTGCTTTGGTGTGGTGAGGTGAAACAGTCCTGGTGAAAGATTTTGGCAGGATCTTACCCTTTTTTGCTATGTTCCTATTATTAAATACCAGCTTTCTATTGATGCATATGAATTCTTGCTTGTTAACTTAAATCTGAGGATCTTGACGTAATTGTTCCATCCCCACCCTTCCTGGTATTTGAGTAGTCACTAACTTGTAGGATTCATGATATTTAATAAGTCATTTTCTTTGGCATAACCTTTGGATGTATTATCTTTACATTTTATGTTAGTGTCACAAATAGTGTATCCCTTGCATTAGTGAAGCTTTGTATCTCAACAGCATCCGATCCATTATCTATTTTTGAACCATCGCCATGTTGGAATTGGTTTGCAGGCGGTATTACAAATGTTATTGCATTTAGGTAGATCTGCAAGAGATGGTTCAGTTTTGTCTGATCAATACTCATCTCTTCAACCAGCACTTATACCCTTTTTATGCACAATCCTGCCATCAAAACACAAAGAAGGTTAGCAACATTCTTTCAAATTTTGTGTTGTTGAGTAAAAAATCCCAAAATCCTTGTATTTTACAAAAAAATCATGTTTGTGTCAATCAATTTATTTTCATCTCATCTGTGGAATTTGCAGGAACATCCGTTTTTGGGCCATTTGTAAAATTATCACGGGACTGTCAAGAGCTGGCAGTGGATACATGGTGTTATTTCAAAAGCTTTTCCTCACCATTTTTGAAAGCTGTGATGCAATGTTGTCTATGTACGTTTCCGAGCTTTGATTACTATGTAAGGTTGTAAAGCGGTAGTGTATGGGTTCGTTCTGCTGACTTGTGCTAAACATGTTATTAATATTGTCCCTTGGTATTAGAGTCAAAGCCAAATTTTGTCAACCATTGGGAAGAGGAGACTATCATTCTCCTGCTACATTTGTATATAGTAAAAAACGCAGATCAATAGCTAATCAAATAATAAGCAGCTACCCATTTGTTTCTCATTTTTGTATCAGTTCAGCCTAGTGCCATTTCCCTGGCATGTAAAGTTCTCGATTGCAGTTATAAGTATCAAAGATCAAAACAGATGGATCGGAAAGTTTTGCATATAATGTTTTGATAGGTACTATTTTTCTCTCTCTAGTGTTGCATCACTGTCACTAGATGAGAGTCACACTTGGACACTAGGAAAAAACAGGACAATGTACTGATCCTGGACTTGACCACAAGTATGCAAGTTGTGAAATTGGATGTATTTTGGCCCTATTTTTAGCAATTTCCGTTTGCATGTCTGCCTTGTGCTCATGAATTGTAACTTACTCTTGTGGGCTCTGTATTTGTTTAATTGAGAAACTGGACCATAACACAGTTAACATATCATCGAGTGGATTTCACTAAAGCGTTCTGCCTTCGAATAGTAGCAAAGTCATTAGTACACTTTATGCTTTCAGAGTTGTAAGTACTAGGAGCTCTTTCCCTCTATTACAAGCAATGTGTCGTTCAGAGAGTGGAGAATCAGAAGGCTTCAACTTACTTGGATTCACCTTAACCAAGGCATTTTGTATTGTTGATAAAAGAGGAAGTTGATTGCTGTCAAAACGACAAATTTAACATGTATATAATTTTAGCATCCTTCCTCCGAGCTCCAACATCACAACTTTATTGTTAAGACAGTTCATAGTGGTGTGATCTATTCAATTTCCAGTATTATAACAAGTCTGCATTACTGTTCCTCTATGTGGACAATTTCCACATGCATGCTAACGTACGTTGTTATACACGATCGTTTGATGGCTCATCCAGTTGATACATAAGCTAGAATTTTACGTAAAAACAAGCTGGTTGAAGTACTATAAGTAAGAGAGCATAATCAGCTAGCTCACATTTTAGTAGAGCTAAGTTTAAAAGGAAGAACTAATCGTTCCCTAAATAGAGTGTCCAAAGAAACCATAAAGAATCTGGGAAGTCAGGGCATGAAGACCTCTAAAGGTTTGAGCTACTTTATAATATAAGAGAAATCTTTGGTTTGTCACCCTAAAATGGTTTAGGGTCTCCTTAGACCTAAATGGATACTTTACTATAATTTCGTTTAGGTGTCATTTGGTAAAGAGGGTGTACATAGTAGAATCTAGGGCATTGTGACTTGCACAAATGGAAAGCAAATTGCATGTGCACACATAAAGTAGTTTGGACCTTGACTTATAATATCACTTTGTTGTACTCTTGATGAAAGAGTTCTTGTTGATCTTGGAGAAGCATTAAAAGAAATGCCAATGCTTAAGGCTGGTCATAAGTGACTGTCCGTTGACAAGTGAGAGGGTGTCTTATTTGAACTTGTTTTACGTTATATATTGTTATGGCTTACTCATGCATTTTTCATTCGTTAATCATTTTTTGATATGCTTACTCTTTATGCGGCACCAGAATATGGAGCCATGTTTTTCAAGTTTTACATGTGATTAGAGGGCATTATGTTTTGTTAGACATACAAGGTTGCTAGTGAATTTCATGGTAATAGTAGACAGAGAAATTGATGTGATGGTTATTTGTTGTTAAAAGAGATTTGGCATTATAACCTGTACTTCTAAATTGGAAGTTTAGAAATTGTATTAGGATATGTATCTAGAATGCTTGTCATGTATGAAGCACATCGTGTGCTGTATGTTTGGAAATCACTTGCAGGTACGGAAGTCAATGTCGACATAGTTGTGCGGATCATTGAAGTTATACATAGTGCATTTTCTCGAGGATGTATTCAATTGCAACATCATTTAAGCTTCTTATTTACGTTGCTTGTTGGGAGCTCTAGTCAAGGTATGTTTAGTGGAACATGGCTGTTACTAGCTTAGTTTTTCCATTCAAAAGATATTGTGACATTCCGTTTGAGCACCTATGTTGAAGTCAAATATTATTGAAATGTAATCTAGCAAAACGTTTTTGAATCGTCTTATTTATGATATCCTTTTTGTAAATGTACTAAGCATTCAAACATGTTTGAATGTTGATTTTGACTTTTCAAAACCTACCCAGTTCAAACTCATTTGAAATGTCCAAATTTGAAGGGCTCTTATTTTGGAGACTAAGGGGGGGGGGGGAGGGGTCAAAGTTCCCCGAATTGTATTCATGGCCCCATACCTTCCCAAAGCATAAGGTATCAACACGAGAGTAGTGCATTTATGCAGGTTGCTAGTTCTGACGAGAGCGAACAACCAAAGGACCAAGGGGATGCAAAACACCAAAAAGTGTGTTTTCGCTCAGGGAGTTGGAAGGCCAAATCATGAAGAGGTCGTACCGTTGGGGGGCTCTGCCCTCCAAACCCCCCGCCGGGGGGGCTACCGCCCCCCGAACCCCCCAGGACCTGCTGCTATATAAAAACTGTAATCTAGCCATCTCATAACCATCATGGTCTCATAGTAGACCCTATACTAACAACTGTGCTCAAATGGCTTCTCCTCATAATGGGGGCCTTATAGATTTGAGCTCACGATTAACTAGTGACTACTAAACTGAGAGGTGCATTATTTAGTTGTCTAACACATTTTGTAGCTGAAAGCATCGGCAACCTGCATAAATGCACTATTCTCGTCAAGAGCTTCAAGCTGATACCCATATTGGCCACTAAATTAAAAAAAAAATTTAGATTTTTTTAAAAACAAAATATTAAAAAATGGTACCGCCCTGGTGCAACAGATTTTTGGGTGGCACCATAACCGCAGTACCACCATTATGGTACCGACGGTACCATAATGGCGGTACCACATGGAACTATGATATATATATATATATATATATATCATAGTTGCAGCGAATCGCGATTCGCTGGGACTGCGATTCGCGGGTCGCGATTTGCGACCCAGAATTGCAAAAAAAAAAAAAAAAAAAAAATATTTCTGTGTGGAAAAATAGCTTATTGCTGAAATTTTTTTAGGGGATCAATGGTCAAACCAGCGTTTTGCCTCTCATAAGTGCAGTAGATGAGGCACAAACAGATCTTATTTTCAGTAGCTATCCGGTTGTCATTTGCTCTGGTTTTCAGTAAATGTTAATGCTACAGTTTGGACTATCAACTGTATGGATGATGATCACTTTTGCAATTGGTTCACTGGAGATGTGAGTGCAATGTACATACAGTTGGGGGCATAAATATTGGGCCCTTCTCGGCGCGCATTTCGACCCCATTTTTATCTACAGGGAGGCGGTGGCATTTTTATCTACAGTGTCTATATAGCAAGAAGCTCTAGGGGGTTCGGGGGGCGGTAGCCCCCTGGTGGGGGGTTTGGGGGGCAATGCCCCCCAACGGCGGGGTCCGGGGGCCTCTTCATGATTTGGCCTTTCAACGCCCCGAGTGAAAACACACTTTTTGGTGTTTCGCACCCGAAACAGTCGGCAAACTACACAATCATAATCCCCTCGATCAGAGCTTTCATCTGATACCCATATTGCCTAAAAAAATTTAAAAAACAAAAAAAAACAAAAATCGATTCTACACGATTCTGGGAAAATCCCGAATCGCGTTCTGAATCGCGATTCTGAATCGCGATTCGGGAATCGCGCTGCAACTATGATATATATATATATATAAGGAAGCGGGTGGCGGAAGCGGACGCACCAGGGGTGCGTCCGCGTCCAAACGATTCTTTTTTTCTTCAAATTTTTTTTTTCAAAAAAAAAAAAAAATACAGGCACCTGCCTACACTGTCCCCCATCCCAAAAGCAAAATAAAAGCAATTTATGGCCCCTCTTTTCCCCCCGGTATTAATTATCAGAGGGTACCAAAAAAATTTGCAAAAAAATTTGTAACAGACCTAACCACTGGGCCATGCCTCTCATAACTAAGAAATCACTAAACAACCATGGCTAGTGAGCAGTGACAAGCTAGAGACTACAGTGACAAGCTATAGACTACTGTGACAAGCTCTATAGTACTGTGATTCCGTTGATGAGATCGGTTTCTTCCCGGATGAACTTCAACAACTTACTAATTAGTTATGGCACTACTTCAACATGCTGCAATACGATGTTGAGATTTTGCGTACTAGCACAGGGGCTCCGAAACATCTCCCAGTTTTCAGGTCCCGACCGCACAAAGTGTCCCCGAAGCCCTCTTTAACGTCGAACTTCGGACAGACGTTGCGGGCCGACTGTCGGTCGTTTCCTCGTCCTGTTTGTTCCCACAGGTTCATATCGAGGTTGTCCACTGGCCGAAATAGACGGCACCCGAATCGGATCCCGTTTGGAGAAACGGGACCGTCGGACAGAGAGTTGCAAAACTAGTCCATTTCGCTTGACCTAATTGCACTTCTCTTCAGTGGAAGGGTAATTTTGACCGAACGATACCCGAATCAAGCCAGGCTCGATCCCTTGGGTTCGATACAGTACTCTATCTTATATGCTGTGATCGGTTTCCCCCCAGAACAGCCTACTAATTACTTATGCAAAACTGTTTCATTCACTGCAAACCGTCCGTCTGTTCCTCGTCCTGTCTGCTCCTACAGGTTCCTGGCGAGGTCGTCGGTTGGCCGAAACGGACGACACCCGAAACGAAGTCAGTTTGGAGAAACTGGGCCGTCGGACAGAGACCAGCAAAACTGGTCAATTTCACGTGACCTAATTGCGTTTCTGTCCCGTCGAACGGCCATTTTGACCAAACGGCACCCGAATCGAGTTAGGCTCGGTCCCTTGAGATCGTATCGGGATCACGAATCGTTGGACTATATTCCCGGACCATTCTGTCCATTCCGAATGTTTTCAGGTCCTATCCTGACAAAGTGTCCCCGAAGCCCTGTTTTGACCCTGAACTTCGGAAGGACGTACTGGGCCTGCCGTCCGTCCGGTCCTCACCCCGTCTGCTCCCACAGGTTTCTATCGAGGTTGTCCACTGGCTGAAACGAACGACACTTGAAACGGATCCCGTTTGGAGAAACGGGACCATTGGACAGATAGCTGCAAAACTAGTCCATTTCGACTGACCTAATTACGTTTCTAACTCGTCGAACGGCCATTTTGACCGGACGATGCCCTCATCGAGCCAGGCTCGGTCCCTTGGGTAAATACCCGCTCCACGAACCAGTGGACTCTAATATGTTCTACGCAGGTTTAAGTGTATGCTACACAAGTGCAGCTTTGATGTTGAATCTGCACATACCTGTGGTGCAATGCCTACGACACAATGAGGACGTGGGTTTAGGGTTTAGGGTGTTTATGGATGAGTTTATGATGATTATGCTTGTGGCTTGTTTTGATGGTTATGGCTGTGGGGTTGTGGGTTTAGGATGATTTGTTAGGGATTAGGGTGTTATATTAACTGTGCCATTTGTTGGGGTGTCGGGTTTAGCACGTTATGTTAAATGGTTGAACATGATGCATATGTTATGAATGAGATGCAGATGTGCTGGTCTCTGTCTCTCTCTCTCTCTCTCTCTCTCTCTCTCTCTCTCTCTCTCTCTCTCTCTCTCTCTCTCTCTCTCTCTCTCTCTCTTCTTGCAAACCATTCAAACTTTACAGAGATAACCATTTGTAAGCAACCACGATAAATTTGCCATGACACAAATATACAGTAAAAAAATATATACATCTCATCTGATGCCACTGTACATGATGCTAAAGTGTGTATCAGTATCTACAAGTCTGTGCTAAAAAAATCATCCCTCTGCGTGCCAGATGCATCTACAGGGGTGTCAAATACAAAGTCTGGCTGGGAGTCTGGAGGCATCTGGGACTCCTCTAGGTTTGGGCCAACGCCTGCCAAGAGACGACTAGAAAAATCATCAGTACGTCCCCTCTTGGCTGGCCTGCCTCTGGGTCTGTCGGAAGGAACCCTCTGTGGTACACTCCTGCCTAGGGGTCTTTCTCTGCCATGGGGGGGGTCTCTGGGAAGACCTGCCTGCCTGTGATGCTCTGAGTCGTCTCTGCGCTATCTGTCTTTGGGTAGCAGCCTCTGTCTCCCTCGCAAACTTTGACCAGCCATCATCGGAAAGGGGGCGTGATGCGGGGGTACTGGGTGGGGCACGTGGACCATCCCCTGTTGGGTCGACCGCTTGTCTGAATCATATGTGGGCTCATCATCAGAGGAGGGCAATGGAACGTCAGCAGGGAGGGTGGTGGTCTCATTGGCATCGGCATCATCCTTGGGCTCACCCCGCAGAGCACGTCGAGCGGCATCGTCTGGATCAACCTCTGGCTCTGGCTCATGATCGGCCGCTGCAACCAGGCACTCATCGGGATTGACCTGCACAAGTCAATCATTCGTGAGAATAGCCGAAGCAACCGTGAGGGCATTAAACTGAATGTCTCAAACCAGTGCGAAAGCAAAACTACAGAGCAACGAAATATACTTGCAGCAGTAGGGCGCGTGCGCCTCCTGCCCTCATGCTCTCCGTGATGTATCGAACCACTCTGTTGTTGGTGTTGCAGTACACCAGGTCATTGCACCGCTCCGTTGTCAGACGGTTCCGCCTGTTCGTGTGAACAAGGCTGAACGCTAACTAGTTCCGCTTGCACACGCAGGCGGAACAGTCCTGCATTAATTGGCAACAACTCGAGTGAGTACCGACCTTGTAGAGAAAATGCGAAAACTGGTTGGATGAATGAGATCAGACAACATACCTGTGAAAGGACTCGGAGCGCGAGTGTCCTCAGGTCTGGCTGCCCGACGCCGTAGCTCTCCCACCATGATACAGGCAAAAGCCTGTTCTCTCGGACACGTGCAAGGTCCTCGCCGAACAGCCCCAGAGAGTACCTGCAGTTGAGCAACGATATACATGAGTACACTTGAGCTTGTGCAGGGAAATTGAACGAACGACAGCGTACGATAGATCAAGAGTTTACCTGTAACCGAGCCTCTGCACCTCGAGCCTGCTGCGGAACCCAGTGTCGCTGCTGAGGAGGCGGATGTATGCGAACCAGTCCGCACGCAACTCTGCATCGTCGTACTGCCTCTCGCTCTGAAACAGCGGATGCGGTATGTGGGCCACACTGTGAATGGGTCGATGAAACTTCTCCCATTGTCGCTGCCACAAGCGCCTGATAGGCTCCAACCTGTGGACCAAACCACGCGGAGGCAACAATTACATACCATCGTGTTGCGGCAGCAAGAAGAAACAGAGTGCGAAATGGAAGGATGGGGAGACGGAAGAAAGTTATACCTGGCAGGGTCCAGCTCAGAACGGTGGAGAGACTTGCCTATGCGGTCCATGACTCCGTAAATGAGGCCCATCGTGCACCCCTCGCGATCAATGAGCCTCAGAACAGAGTAGATGGGGCGCATGACGCCATCAGCTGCTGCATATCCACCCAGAAAGGTTCCATGAAGAGGATCTCGTGGTAGGCCAAGCCCTCTGGGGTCGTGGACAGGTCCATGGCGGTGAACTCTGCCGAAGTGGCCATGTGCCGCAATTCACCCTTGAGCTTGTGTAGCCGCTCAAGCATGATGAACTGGTAGGCGAAGCGGGTGCGAGCGGGCATCTTCAAGTCGAGCCTGCATTGACAAATGGAATGAGAGCCACACATGAAACGAGCAAAAAAAAGAGAGCATCTTGAACGAGCCAAAAAGTAAGTGGCAGGTTACCTGCTGAATGTGCGGAAAAGTGCCGTCATGCGGCGCTTGCGTGTGACGAAGTCCACAACCGCAAGTGCCCTCGTGAGAATCTCACTGACCCAAGGCAGGCGCCCAATGGAATGCAGGAGGAGGTCCAGTGAGAGTGCGGCGCATGGAGTCCACACAATGGAGGGGTAGTCTGCCATAAGAAGCTCCCCCATACCGCGGCAGTTGGACGCATTGTCCGTCACAACCTTTTGCGATACGTTCACACGGTCAGTTCACAGCTCGAAAACACATTGCAATCAATCAAAAACTACGTTGAACTATTGTATCAACATCAAGCAACAAATGAGCAAGCAACTAATGAAAGAATATTATACCTGGACAATGCGCTGTGGCCCGACCTCCTCTATCGCCGCGCGAATGATGCCGTAAATGTACTCGGCCAAATGCACTCTCCTTGCCTCGGAGGTGTCGATGCTGCGCAAGAACATGGAACCGTAACAACTGGAAACAATCACGTTGATGAGTGGACGTCTGCGACGATCAGTCCACCCATCAGCCATGATGGAACAGCCGTATCTATCCCAAGCTTCGTGCAGTGCGGCCAGTCTCTCTCTGACCGATGCAACCCGGTCCTGGAGCAAAGGGCCTCCTAGTGCGTCGGCTGTGGGTGGTGTGTAGCCGGGCCCGCAGACTGCAACTTTCGAGATAGCCTCTCGAAAGATGCGGGATGATGCCATGATAAAGGGGAGGTTCAGGTCATAGAACATCTGTGCTATGGTCCTGGTGGCCTCTCTATGCTGCCCCTCTCTGAAAGATCCCGGCATGGACATCTGTCTGGTGCCTCGGGATGTGGATGGCTGGGAGGATGCGGATATACGATGCGGATCTGGAGGTGGTGGCATAGGTGTAGGTGCGGAAGCGGAGGATGTGGATGGCAGAGGCGTAAGTGCAGCAGTGGAGGCCGTGGATCCATGGGGAGTACTGGCGGGGGCGGTGGCGGGGGCGGGGGCGGGTGCGAATGCAGCGGCGGTGGCGGGTGCGGATGCAGCGGCGGTGGCGGGTGCAGATGCGACGGTGGGGGCGGTGGCGCTGGGTGTAACAGTGGCAGGGGCGGTGGCAGTGGGTGCACCAGTAGAAATAGAGTCCGTGGCATCTGTGGATGGCTCGTCAGGCTCAGCAGCTGTCTCGGAATATGTCTCCATAATGCGAGCCCTCTCCGCAGCGGAGATGACCATACAAATGCCGATCCCGTAGCGTCCCCACGTGGGTCGGACTCGCAACCCCCCCAGATGTGCTCGAACCCGAGAGGCATTCCCTGTGAACTGCTTTCGACAAAAAGGGCAACGCCACTTTTTGTCGGGCATGACCTCCACCTCATCCCAAATGGGACGAGCAACCATCTCTCTCTCTCTCTCTCTCTCTCTCTCTCACACACACACACACACACACACACACACACACACGCACACACACAGAAGCACGGAAATCCAAGCTCTCTCCCGCCCTAAACCCAAGCACCCTTAAACCTAAATTCTAAACTCACACACACACACTGTGCACACACACAAATCCTCTCTCTCCGTCCCCCCCTCTCTCTCTCTCTCTCTCTCTCACACACACACACACACACACACACACACACACACACACTCTATGCCTCTCCCACTCTCTCTCTCTCTCTCTCTCTCTCTCTCTCTCTCTCTCTCTCTCTCTCTCTCTCTCTCTCTCTCTCTCTCTCTCTCTATTCCGCCCTCTTCCACCCACTCTAGTTCTGCGAACTGTCCGCAAGGGGCCCGCGGGTTTTTGGTTTTTTGTTTTTTTTGTTAAATAATTAAAAATACGCGTCCGGGGCCCGAACGCATTTTGGGCCCCGGACGCGTCCAGCCTTAAAAAAAAAAATAAAAAAAAAAAAGGACGAGTCCGACCCCGCGTCCAGGTCTGGACGCGGACGCGGGCCGAAGTGCCCGGACCCTCATGTATGATATATATATATATATATTTATATATATATATATATATATCATAGGTCCCGCAGTACTGGGTACCGCGGTACCAAAAAAAACAAAAAATTTGTTTTTTGTTTTGCGAAAATAACACGAGAAAAGCATGAATCATCTTGCACAGAGCAGACCATTTCTAACTAACCATTCAAATTGCACTTGTCATTCGTGAGAATAGCCGAAGCAACATGATGGCATTAAACTGATTGCATGCCATAGCACGAAAGTAAAATGATAAAGAGCATAGAAACTTCACAAAAAATTTACTCGCAAAATACCAAGGTCCTTTACATTATAGTAGTTGAAATTCATGTTGCATGTTGGATCTTTCCATGATTTAGGATTCTAGGCTTGGTTGGTTTTCCATGCTTTTAGCCCTCATGTTGTTTGCGATGCGTCGAACCAAACGGTTGTTGGTGTTGCAGTACACCAAGTCATTGCACCGCTCCTGCGTGAGGCGGTTCCGCCTGTTCGTGTGAACAAGGTTGAATGCTGACCACAAATGAAGTATGTGGGCTACATTGTGAATCGGCTGGTGAAACTTCTCCCATCGCCGTTGCCATAACCGCCTAATAGGCGCCAACCTGTGGAACATACCATGTGGAGGCAAAAATTACATAATTGCGTGCTGCGGCACCAACACGAAATAGAGTGCGAATGGAAAGAAAGTTTGCGAGATGGAAAAAGGAATACCTGGCCGCGTCCAGATCAGAACGCGCGAGAGACTCGTCTATGCGGTCCATGAACTCGTATATGAGGCCCATCGTGCACCCCTCGCGATCAACGAGCCTCAA
This sequence comes from Diphasiastrum complanatum, assembly GCA_029204225.1. Lineage (NCBI taxonomy): Eukaryota > Viridiplantae > Streptophyta > Lycopodiopsida > Lycopodiales > Lycopodiaceae > Diphasiastrum > Diphasiastrum complanatum. Next base: position 60,466,572 of record CM055097.1, read on the forward strand.
AACAGAATACATGGGGCACATGACATCCCCCTACCTGTCTCCCCGTATAACCTATGCCATGTGCCCAACACCGATATCATCTGCCTCATCCCACTCTGATCTGGTGAACACAACCCGAATCGGCTCATCCTCATCTTGCTCATCCTCTGACACTAGCTCATCTGCCTCATACAATGGAGGCTCTCGGTGATCAAGCCCAAGCTCTCTCTCTCTCTCTCTCTCTCTCATCTCGGCAAGCTCCCTCTCTCGCTCTCTGCCATCAACTGTGTTGCCAAGTCATCTGCAGGCATGGGATGGACGCTGTCTGTAGGCAAGTCAACCTGGCACTCCAAATCCAATATCTTCGTCTGCAAGGTTAAAATTGAGCATATTAGGGAAACAACATGATCAGGAATTGAAACCAACATATTAGGTAGACGTCAACCAACATGCTATAGGAGAATAGCCTATCACCTACAATGTGCTCATAATGGTCGGCAGTCTCCTGGTGAGACGTGCGTTGGTGCTACAGAGCACCAACCGCTCTAGCTGACTCATTGACAGCCTGTTTCTTCTCCTCGTGTGAATGAGGGCCCATGTGCTCCAATTACGCTCACAGACAGAGGTAGCACAATCCTGTGGTACGTGCAATCAAATAGTTTAGCACATGTGCACGGGTGGAATGTCAAGCAAACACACTAAGGGAGGATGAGATGAGATGCATACCTATGAAAGGACACATAGTGCAAGACGCTGTATGGAGGGATAGGTGCTACCGAACATGGTCCACCAGGTAATGGGGAGTTGCCTCCTCTCTGTATCCTGAGCAGCCGGGTGACCAAACGTGCCCATGCCGAAACGAAATGCAACTAGCTCCTCTATTAGGGACCCAACTCCCTTGGGTCCCAAACCCAAACTTGAGACTGGACGATGACTGGGCCTGTAGACTTGACCGGTGACTCGTGAACCTGCATGGTTGCCGCGTGTCATGATCTAGGTGTGCACATGGCTTGGAGTCTCTCTCCTTGGAGGTATACAAGGGGAGGAGGACTCATTTGCCATCCATTCTATCTACCTAGGAGGAGGTGGATTGATAGCGTGTGCACGGCCAGGATGTTTGATAGCGTGAGGCAGGCGATGGCTGCGAGCCTAGGTGGTGGTATGGGACGCTGTCTAGGATGGAGGTCGGATCCAACTTGGTAAGGTCACAGGCCAGGGCACGGTGGGTGGACCCGGATTAGGTCCTATGGCGGGGTGGAACGTGAATCGTTCAGTCTCTTGTGGTTAACCGGCACCTGGAGGTTTGCAGTAAGTAGGGATTGTAACATATGGTATCAGAGCCACTGCATGCTGAAAGCAGGTGCGTTGATCCGTAGTCTTGTAAGTTTCGGTGCCTTTGACGGATTTCAAAACGGGTTTAAAATGCGTTTTTTATGCGCCTTTTTGTGTTATTCTTTCCGCTATTTTTTTACAGAAATTGAAGTAAAAGTTAAAAAAAAAAAAACAGTTGGGGCCCCAAGGAGGGCCTGCCCTGTGGCACTGTCTAGGGTAGGACAAGTGGCGGTCCTTCCTACTACTTTTCCGCTCAGAATCGTGTGATTTTCTGGTCACGATGGGCCCTCCTCAGCAAATAACATAAACCTGAAAATTTTCATCAGAGTTTTGAGAACCTCAAATACTATGTAACTACAACGCGTATTCTACACATAGTGGATCCTAACAAGCCGTATGTACTTGAAACGGATGCCAGTGACTATGCTATAGGCACAGTCCTATACCAGGATGGTAGGCCGGTAGCTTTTGAAAGCAAAAAGTTGGACCCTGCTCAAAGGCGGTATTCCACCTATGACAAGGAACTTTTTGTTGTTATTCATGCCCTAAAAGTTTGGAGACATTATTTGTATGGCTCCCAGTTTACTATAGTTACTGACCATCAAGCATTAGAGTATATTAACGATGCGGTCGACCTTAGAGGTCGTAAGATTAGATGGTTAGAGATGCTCCAAGAATTTCATTATGACATTGAGTACCGGAAGGGTACTTCTAATAGTGTCGCGGATGCCTTAAGCCGGATTGGAGAGGTTAATCAATTAAGCTTTTCTGAGATCCAATCTGAGTTGTATCTGTCCTTAAGAGATTTGTGTAAGACCGATAGGTACTTCGGTCGTATTTGGCTAGACGTCCTGGCAGGTTCTTCTAGATCTAGTGATGAGCTTGGGATGCAGGATTCCAAGATTTCTCCTCAAGACAAGATACAGAGAGACTATTCTATTAGGAATGGGTTACTTTTCCAGAATGGAAAAGTTTGTGTGCCAGAAAATGATGATATAAGGGCCCAAATCCTGCATGAATGTCATGACAGCCCGTGTGTAGGGCATCCTGGCACTCAAAGGACACTTGACTTAGTAAAAAGGAACTTTTACTGGCCAAACTTAAAAGGTCAAGTGAAGGCATATGTTCGCAAGTGTGCGCAATGCCAAGTTAATAAAGCTGAAAGACTTAAGGCAGCTGGTTTGTTAATGCCCTTGGAAATTCCCGAAAGAAAGTGGGAAAGCATTTCCATAGAATTTGTGGTTGGGCTACCTCTCGGACGGGGAAGCAAAATGATGCCATTTGGGTAATAGTTGACAGGTTAAATAAAATGGCGCAGTTCATACCAATCAAGCAAACTGTCAAAGCTTCTGAACTTGCTCAACTTTTCGTTGTAAAGTTGTTCAGGTTGTTTGGTTTGCCGAATGACATTGTTAGTGATCGAGATCCAAAGTTCACTGGCAAATTCTGGCAAGCGGTCTTTGAGAAATTAGAGACCACTTTAAGTTTGGGGTCATCAGATCATTCTAAATCGGATGGTCAAACAGAGAGGACAAACCATTCTATGGAAGATATGCTTCGGATATAGGGGAAACAGGAAACACATTCCCATCCATAAACATGGGGAAATGGCATTTATCAAAACTATGACGTGAATCCAGTTGTTTACCTACACATATATTATAAAAAGTGGGTTACTGGTCTTTCAGAATTGTCTATAGCTTAATAGTTTATCAGGGTTGAGCTGTGGAGCTTCTTTCTCTAACTTGTTATATTTTTTTTTTATGTATGGTGTTCTTTTTTTTGTCGGAAGTTATCAAGCAAGATGGTTCATCTGTATGTACAAAACCATTTGAATTTTATGATGGAAGTAAAAGCCTGCTTTGCTCTTTCTGCCACCATTATCTCTATGGCATCTTGTGCAGTCAATGGTCATCAGAAAGTGCTGTCATATGGTGAGGTGGATGCTTTGGATACTCCAACAAGGGAGAGTAAGAGGCGGCATTATGTAATTTGTAGGTTAATATGTATGTGCATTGCCGAAACTGGAGATGGAGATGTTGTTTTGCAACTGTTGGGTCCTTGTCTCTGTGAAAACCTGGTAAGTAGAAAGGATATACTTTGAAAATCATTTTTATTCTTTTACATTTAGTGTTACTTTCCTGAAAAATACTTGAGAACAAGAATTTTCATTTCCTAATGTGCCATCAGTCTTCTCTTCTTAAGTTTTCTGTGGCATGTAGGTAAAGTTTAGGACACAGGTGATGCTCACTACAACAATGAGAGTAGTTGCAGCCCTTAGTGCAGGGAAAGAAAGTAATAAAAGACTGTTACCACAACCGCTTGCCAATCTCTTATCACAATCAACCATACAAGAACTTCTTGCATCTGAGGTGTGTAAATCCTACCTGCCGGTCTTGGTGTATTTGAAAAATAGGTGTTGCATTTCATGATTTGGACAAAATTACTAGGATGGTTGCTTGTTGGACATGTTCTAGTGTTAGAGCATAAAGTTAAAATGAATGCACCGCATCAACATGAGGCCAATTGAGTAAGCAAACACCAAAAATAAGAGAATATGAATTACCAAAGACAACCATCGAGCCAATCCACGCTCGACCCCAAGTTGGAAGTTGTTCCATACGCAACATGCTAGATCTCTCTCCCTTAGGGACCAGCTGTGGCGCCCCATACCACCAAAGCCCAACTCACTCATAGATTTGCCTCGCCTGAGTCGTAGAGGATCCACAGGCTCACCCCATATTCTAAGCCTAACCCGAGGAATAATGTTGACGAATGTGCAAACCCAACCCACTCTTGTATAGCTACAAACCAAGCCATTTTTTGATGGAGCTTTCACCTATTCGAAAGTCAAGATCAAGGCTTTGATCTTGGCTTGGCATGATTGCAAGAAAGGGTAGATTTCATGGAGGAAGTCATGTATGACAAGTTCTTGGATGCTAAGAATACTATGAAGTCAGGGTTCAGAAAATTGAGTAAACCAGAATCAAGTTCTATGGCAAGGAATGTTTGTACCAATGTTTTCCCTCATCTTGCAAGTACACCTAACCTGGTAGCAGAGGAGTGGCAGTCATTAGATTACTTGGCTTTTGGAGAGTTCTGAAATAAAGGAGCTGCCAAAGAAGATATTTGTTGGCTTGGGAAGTTTGATCTTGTATTTGATTATCAACATAAATGCAATGAGGCAACTGTTATTTCCTCTACACTGAAGTTCAAAAGTTTAGCTTACAGGTGGTGGTCAAGTTTTAGGTGACAACAAAAGGCAACTAACATGCCTATTCTTGACACTCGGGCTAGATTTGACGAGGTGCTTATTCTTTGATCACAAATCCTTTTCCACACACAAGGGACCAATTTTATTAACTCGTACTACTTTAAGGCACTTTGGCCTATTTCATATCCAATATTAAAGATACATTGTGAGTACACTTTATAACTATAGCTGTAAGAAACTGTCTTTATGCCAATAAGTTGGCATAACACGTGTCTTACTGACAACATACTTGAGCACGCTTTCTCTAGGTATTCTTCTGCACATGAATGCTGTGTCCACCTCTATTACATCTCATTGTCTATGTATCTTCATGTATGTATAAAGTGACTTTTTGTTATGTCAATTGCCCTCACTCACTGTATATTTTATCCTGCTCTCTGACTCCTCCAAAACTTTTTTATTTTGTTCGTTCTTTTGTAGTTTCACTTAAAAAAGAAAGCTTTCACCAAGTCGATCTTTAGATGATTCTTCTTTCTTCTTGTCATAGTAAGTCATCCTCCAAAAATTATCAACTAGTCGGCCAAGTTTACGACAATAGGTGCTCTTACCTGTGTTGTTGCTATTGTTATAATTTTTTGCTTGCTTCCTGCATTGAGAGCCACTGACTTGTGTCTTTGATGCAGTTCCTCTTCAAGTAATATGACTGTAACAAATTGCATTTCCATTACCTCAGTAACGTGGCGAAGTGCAGACTTTAAATGATCATAAGATTCAACAAAATTGTTCAAAAGAACCTTTGCAGCCTCCTCGTCACTTTCTTCCACTCCAATGGATGTAACTTGATCCAATATAGCTTGTAAATGAGTCAAGAGTTTAGTTATAGAATTTCCTTTTGATGTTTTTAGTGACATGAGTTTTTGGTTCACACAAGACAACCATATCATTGCTCATCTCTTTTGTTGATTTTGCCTTGCTAAGAAAACTTGACTGTGATTCAATCTAAGCAGTGAAACTGACTGTGCCTTTAATCTCCTTGAGCCCATGCTGCACTTTTTTCAGCTTCAAACGGTTTTTCTTCTTCACCAGATGCAATATTCCATAGATGCTTGTCAACAAGGACTGCTTTCATTCTCATTTTCCAGAGCTGTCACCATTGAACCTATCTACAAGAGTACATGTTTCCATCATGAGAAACAACACAATTGCTTTAAAAACATTCAAAAATTGCTTTTATAATACCATGGCTAGGTGTCATTGTCACTTCACCTATGCCTTGTACTTTTTAGTTAGTTAAATAGCATAACGTAAAATTTGTACAACCTTTAACAGTTTCCACATGAAATGCTAAATATTTTCACAAATTTTTGCATTTTTTAACTAAATTCTTGCAGCAGGTAGCTTCTTTAATATTAAAGTCTCCTTTTACGAACGGACATTCCCCACCAACACCATTTTGACCTTTAAGTTTCCACCAAAGGATTTCCTCCTTGAATTTTTTCTCGTTTTTTGGGTCTCTTTCAATGTGGATCTTGCCTTTCAAACAATGAATATTTAGGGCTTCAATCACTCTTCAAACCCTTGAGATGTTGTTTTGTTTTGTGAAATCTCTTGCACCTTCCACGTTCAAAGCTTCAATTTGGCCTACTGCCCACCTGTTTCTCATGCATGGCTTTCATTTTATTGGAGAGCTTCCTTCTTGAAATTGATCTGCATGTTTCCTTCAAAACGTCAGCAATCTTGGTGCCAGCGTCTCATGTGCTAGGTTCGTCATGCAGCCAAGTCTGCTGCTTCCAATGATCCATATGTCTGGTTTGTGATTTTTATGGCCATTTAATTGGTTCTTTCAAGCTACTGCACATAAATAAATGTACGGTGGCATTCATGGCCTTCCTGCAGGCTTTCTCAACGGTCCCTTCTAGATCTCCACAGAGTTTTTACTGACTTTGATTCAAGCGCTGGATGGACTGCTCTTTGTATTCTTTTGTGTAGGCTTCAGCCTCTTTCAGGGCTGGTGGGTCTGCAACAATTTTCCCACGCTAGGCTACAGCACATGTACTTCAGCTAGTTTTGCCTTTGAACATTTTTTGTTCATGCAAATTTGCAGTGACTTGTAGCAATTATGTTGGATGAAGCTACTCTGATACTATGATAAATTTTAGGGTGATCTAATGGAGCCATACATTAATCGCAACATTCCAAAAACAATTATGAAAAACGGTAACAATTACCTCCAAACCACCCACTTGGCAGCAAGTTTGACCTCGTTCTTTGTCTCGACTGTCAAGATTGGCTCCATGTACGACAACAAACCATAGAATAGCTCATCACGATAACGTAACTTGCTGTAAAATATTTCTCAAGCGAACGTGGTGCAGGCAATGAAACACCTAAATTTAGCACAGTTTGAATGTCACATAGGCATGTATGAATATTTGAGCACAAAACAACAAATGAAAAAACGGATGTAAATAACAATAAAGAGCTACTAAATTCCAATTAGATAAGGTACTTATGTTTTTATTTGGAGAGGAGAGAAAGGGCCCAAAGTATTCCTCTTGTACCTGCATCTAGCCCAAGTTGGCACATTTTAATGCCAGCTACGAGCAACTCTCACCCCTTGTGAAATGGGGGGAAGGCCTATTGGAGTGGCTCCGCCAATCAAAATAGAGTATTTGGGCCTTTTGGCCTGACTCCCCACTCCATGTGAAACCACCCTGAATTGACAATCTTTCGACTTGTCATTTCATAGATTGACTTGTGGACTACGGGTGTTTTCATTTGACAGGTTGTTCTCTACCTTGATGACACTCTCATTCAATTTATGTTGCTCGTGTCCATTTTGTTCTAGTCGCCCAAAGCTTGACAATATGTTACTTTTTCCACTTAGGGAGCTTGCAATAAAAAAGCCACCACTCACGATCCCATACCCCCCCCCCCTCTCCCCCTATTTTATTTTTTTAGTAAAATTTGACAACAAGGGTTTCTATTGGGCCAAAGTTTCTGTCGGAATTTTGAATTTGAAAATGAAATTTTGCATTGGACAAAAAAAACAAACACCCCATATATATATATATGTCTAAAAGCAAAGCAAAGCAAAGCAAAGCAGAGAGAGAGAGAGAGAGAGAGAGAGAGAGAGAGAGAGAGAGAGAGAGAGAGAGATTTTGATCTGGTGGATATTCCAATTGCCATCATTTCGTGGTAGCGAAGGGAGAAATGGTTAGGCGGGAAGCACAGAAACATCAGAAATTGCTTGGACACACCGTGCAGCCTACGCCCACGGATGACGTGCCTGATCCCACGCCTCCTTTGTGTTTGCAATTAGATAATGGATTTATTCAACCTGATACTAAACCTATCTTTACTAATCCTTTGTGACTAAGTTTGCTGAAGCAGGAGGTAAAAATACAAATCAAAGAGGTAGTAGATAAGTGATGTTTTAGACCCAATACATCATCTTATGAAGCACCCGTTCTTCTTGTCAAACATAAGGATGGATTTATGTGATGAATGTGCATAGATTGCTGTGAGAACAAGGTCCTCTTCAACTTTACATTGCACTCATAGAGGACATGGTGGCTGGTCTCTTGCTGAAGTAACAATAAAACCATTCAAATGAATAATGGGCGTAAGTAGCAATCAAAATAGGCTAACGATCAAAACATGACAAAGAATAAGAAAGATACATTTGTCTGTCATTGCGAAGTGCTAACACAATGAAGATAAAAAGCTGATGATAGTCAAAGGATGCTTGCAACTTAAAATTGAAAAAAAGACCACAATTAGTAGGAAGCATAGTGGCACGTGGTATCGCCATTATGGTACCGCGGTACCATAATGGTGGTACCGCGGTTATGGTGCCGCCCTCAGACCAGTGGTACCAGGGCGGCACCACAAAAATAATATTTTTTATTATTAAAAAAAAAAAAAAACCCTTTTAACAGGCTAAAACTAGGTAAAAACTAAGATGTTATTGTACAGGGGGACTGTACTGGGGGCACTGTGGAAGAGCGGGCCCAATCGGAGTGCGTCATGTGGGGGAGCAATACATGGGGCAGGTACAGTAGCACATGGGCACTGTGGGGGAGCAGACCATGGACCCAATTGGAGTGCAGCATGTGGGGAGCAATACATCCGGACAGGTACACCGTCACATGGGCACTGTGGAGGAGCAGACCATGGACCCAATCGCAGTGCAGCATGTGGGGGATCAGCACATGGGGCAGGTACAGTAGCACATGGGCATTGTGGAGGAGCAGACCATGGACCCAATCGGAGTGCAGCATGTGGGGGAGCAATACATCCGGACAGGTACACCGTCACATGGGCACAGTGGAGGAGCAGACCATGGACCCAATCGTAGTGCAGCATGTGGGGGATCAGCACAAGGGGCAGGTACAGTAGCACATGGGATCATCAACAAAAGCAAATTGGGAAACAGGCTGTGGGGTTAAATAGGCACTCACGAGACAGTGAGAGAGCCAGTGAGAGGGGGTGAGAGGCATTGTGAGAAGCTGTGAGGGAGAGCCAGTGGGAGGCTGTGAGAGAGAGGCATTGTGAGAGGCTGTGTGACAGACCGAGTGAGAGGCTGTGAGCCACTGGAGGAGCGTCTGTAGATGTGGGTGCTGCAAGAGAAGATCTGGGCACAGATGGTGGCCTGCCATGGACACCTGCTGTTGCAAAAGTGGATGGCGATGAAGTGGCTGCAGGCCTCAACGGTATCGGTGGCACTGGAGGTGCTGTGCGGCGCACATACACCCTCTGAGGAACTGGAGGAACTGCAGGCACCTCGTGTAGCTGCTCTGGCTGAGACTCTGTGTAGGGCATGCTGGCTAGAGAGGATGGGGGTGCCCTGACGCTCGGCATCTGCTGGGCCTCTGAATCCAAGTCTGCAATCAAGTCGTCCAGCTGGGCATCCGAATACAAATGCTCTGGGCTCTGGGACTCATCATGAGCACCATTGTAATAGATCCTAACACCACAGTAGGGCAAACACTAACTGATCCACCCAACCTTGCCTACTCCCTGATCTAGAGTAAGCCCCTCCTAGCCCAGTGTGAGGACTGGTAGCATGCAACTGCCAAGTGTCGGCCACGTGGCACTGACGTGGCCGACTGCACGTCGGGACCCAACTGGGGGCCCTATCCTGCTGACAGGGTCCCTAGGCTGTGTTAGGCCCGCCATGGCTATGGACCGTGCTGGGGCACACTACTCACACTGTCTTGCCCTGTTGGTCATGTACGCTGGACACGACCCTGACTGTGGTATCTGACCTATCTGTGTTCTCTAGGGTTCGGCACTGGTTACGGGCTCGTAACACTCCCTCCCCCTTAAGAACCGTCTTGGTCCTCTAAGACAAAGTCTGGAAAAATCTTGCGAAGGACGCTGCCTCTTTCCCAAGTGGCATTCTCAACAGGCTGATCATTCCACTTAACCAGATATTCTCGGTATAGAGTATGACGAGTCTGCGTCTCTCTACTATCAAGAATTTCCTCTGGTTCATGTGGAGGTTGTTGAGGATCCAATGGGAGAACTAGAACACTGTCCCCTACCAGATTATCTGATCTGGTTAAGGCTTTTCGTAACTGACTTATATGAAAAACTGGAAAAACCTTACTGCTGTGTGGGAGTTCTAGTTCATAGGTGACCTCGCCTAGTCTCCTACTGATGGTAAAGGGACCACAATACCTTGGAGACAACTTAGCACACACTCCTGATTTGAGGGTTTTAGAGTCAACTGGGACTCTCAAGTAGACTTTCTCACCAGTGGAGAACTGCACATCCCGTCTGTGTGGATCTGCATAATGCCTGGCTCGATCCTGGGATTGTCTAATGCTACGCTTAGCATGTTCTATCATCTGGTTTAGGTCTTCTAAAAAGTTTCTGGCTGCTTCAACTTTTTCTTGTTTAAACCCTACAGCTGTGGGTGAGCGTGGCTGAAAACCGTACATCAGCATAAATGGGCTGTATCCCGTAGCTGAATGTTTGGTACTGTTGTAAGCAAACTCTAATATCGAGAGATACTCCTCCCAATTAGTCTGCCTCTTGCTGACGTATGCACGAAGCATATCCTCCAGCACTTGATTTACCCTTTCTGTTTGACCGTCCGTCTGTGGATGGTCAGTGGTACTCATATTAAGTTTAGTATGGAGATGATGGAATACTGCCTTCCAAAAATTTCCAGTAAACTTACTGTCCCGGTCGCTGACTATGCCGGAAGGTAGACCGTACAATTTAAATAGCCCGTCTACAAACAACCTCGCTAACTCTGGAGCTCTAACGGTTGTTTTGGTCGGAATAAAATGAGCCATTTTGGTCAGACAGTCAACTGTGACCCATATAGCGTCATTACCCTTTTGGGTTTTAGGCAGGCCTACTATAAAATCCATGGAGATACTCTCCCATTTACCAGCTGGTATTTCTAAGGGATGCAACAACCCTCCTGCCTTTAAACGCTCTGCTTTATTTACTTGACATTTCTGGCAACTGGTTACATACTGGTGGACGTCCTTTTTCATACTGGGCCAGAAAAATTGCCTACGAAGAAGCTCATAGGTCTTCTGTATGCCTGGGTGTCCCGCGCTAGGATTGTCATGACATTCATATAGGACCTGCTGCCTATAATCCTCTGAATTGGGGACACATACTCTATCTCTATAGAGCAAGTACTCATCCTGAATGGAATACTGTTTCCATTTGAATCCTTGAGTCAACTGACCCTCAACCACTGGGGTTTGCTTGGGTAATACAGGCTCAGAATCCTCAACGTCATCTGACGACGTATACTCGGACTCATCATCATCCTCAACGGAAGCTGCCGTATTCTTGGATGAACTGGCACCAGCCCCGGGAACTGGTTCTGGAGTCTGTAACTGTCTGTTCTGGACTGAGTTCCAGATAATAGAGAAGAATGCATCATGCTGGCATTTCCCTCTCAAGGACTCGAGTAACTCATTACGAATCTGAGTAAAACTCAGCTCGTTTATCATAGGCATTCTGCTAAGGGCATCTGCTACTGTATTGAATTTTCCACGCCTATATCTGATAGACATGTCAAACTCTTGCATCAACTCTGCCCAACGAGCTTTCCGACCTCTAAGCTCAGGTTGATTGCAAAGGTATCTGAGACTCTCATGGTCTGTCAGGACCTCAAAGTTGGCACCATACAAATAATGCCTCCAAGTCTTAAGGGCATGGACTATAGAAAAGAGTTCCTTTTCATAGGCACTATACCTAGTCTGTGCTGGCTCGAGTTTTTTACTCTCGAAGGCAACTGGTCGTCCACCCTGAGTTAGCACAGCGCCTACTGCAAAGTCGCTAGCATCTGTTTCGACCACAAATGGCTGATTGGGGTCGACGACTTTTAAGACTGGTGCTGAAGCTAAGGCTGTTTTGAGAGCATCAAAGCTCTCCTGTTGTGCAGACTCCCAAATGAACTCCTTTCCCTTCCCCTTAAGAAGATTTGTCATAGGGACTGCTATCTGAGCATATTCCTTGACAAATCGTCTGTAATATCCCGCTAGACCAAGAAAGATTTGAAGTTCCAAAATATTCTGAGGTCTCAGCCAACTGAGTATGGCTTTAACCTTATTTGGGTCCATCTTAATCCCATCTGAAGAGATAATGTGACCCAAATATGCTACTTCTTCAACGAAGAATTCACACTTGGATTGTTTAGCATAAAGCTTATGCTTTCTGAGCAGTCGAAACACCTTTCTGAGGTGTTTTAGATGCTCCTTCCTCGTTTTGCTGTAGACGAGGATGTCATCTAAAAATACGACTACAAACTTACCCAAGTATGGTCTGAGGACACTGTTCATCAAGGTCATAAAGGTAGCTGGAGCATTTGTGAGCCCAAATGGCATCACCTTAAACTCATAATGACCGTGACGAGTCCTAAAAGCTGTTTTCGAGACATCTTCCGATTTTATACGGACTTGATGATATCCCGATCTAAGGTCTATTTTACTGAAAAACTTAGCCCCGTCGAGTTGATCAAACAACTCGTCTGCCCGAGGCATAGGGTATTTATTCTTAATTGTGACTTTATTGAGGGCTCTGTAATCTACGCAAAGACGCATAGACCCCTCTTTCTTTTTCACCAATAGGACTGGTGAGGCCCATGGTGAACTACTGGTCTGAATTTGGCCTTTCCCAAGATAGTCTGTTAACTGCCTAGTTATTTCTTCATCCTCTGTTCGGCTGACCCGATACGGAGGTTTAGAAACAGGTGCTGTACCTGGTACTAGGTTTATTACATGATCTACCTCTCTGCTAGGTGGTAAACCATGTGGCAAATCTTCAGGAAAAACATCTTTAAATTTAGACAATAAAGTTTCTAATTTACTGATTTTCTGCTGAATAGAACTGGAAATAGAAACTTCAGGAATAAACTGAAAGTCACATAAGAATACCTGATGGTCTTCGTCTCCGATTAGCTGACAGAGCTCTGAACTGCAGACCATAGGGCTGTTGGGAACATCATGCTCCCCATGCAACTGGATCTCTCGGCCTTTATACTGAAAGCTGAGGGTGTTCTCCTGATAGTTTCTGTGGAGGGAAGGTCCTAAACTGTAGAGCCAATCTCTCCCGAGAACAATGTCTGTTCGATCCAGGTGCATTATCTGAAAGTTTATTTGATCTTGGTACCCCTGAATACCAAGATTTAACTTACTTATCATAGTTTCCCATATTTTTTTATCTTCACCCTTAGCTAATGAAACTATGTACCTATGCTGACTAGGTACTTCTGGTAGTTTAAGCTTTTTAACCAGGGTGTGGTTGATGAAATTATGGGTTGCCCCATCATCAACCATGACTCTTACTGACTGGTTACCAACTTTCCCATGCATACGTACTAGGTCATGCGGCCCAAAGCTGAAGGGTCTCGCTAGCATTGCAGAGGTCAGCTGGCAACAGTGTTCATGATCTTCATGATACACTTTGATCTCGGAAGCTGCCGAGTCACTGGGGAAACATACAGTCTGAACAAGATGAACTTGTTTTTTATCTTTCTTATCTTTTTTAGTGAAAGGCCCCTTGGGACACTGTCTGACTGTGTGTCCCTTGCCCATACACACAAAGCACAAACGTTCTTGTTTGGCTTTCTCAAAATCATCTGGTTTTAAGGGCTGTATGTGTGAAGGGCGTTTCTGAGGAGCTTCACCTTTAAATTTATCTTCTTTCTTTCTTTTTAAAAATTTCTTTTTAAATTGAAAGTCTTTCTGAGGAAGCTGCTCAGAAAGTGGTTGCTGTCTCGCTCTCTTCCTACCCACTGAATCATCATAGATTTGAGCATATCTGAGAGCTTGCTCAAGGGTAGTAGGCGAGTTTCTCTGGACCTCTACTTTATATTCATCTTTGAGGCCACGGACAAATCCCCTGATTTTTTGATAGTCATCCATATTTTTAATCTTTAAAATTGCCTCTCGATACTGCGAGATATATTGGATGAGGGACTTGTCCATTACTGTTCTTTCCCAGGCTTCCCAGGCTCTATCAAGTTCATTCTCTGGTAGAAATTCTCTTAGGAAAGCTTCTTCAAAAGCTTTCCATGACCGGGGAGTCTGCCCAGTCTCCTGGAGATTTAACCACCACTTATAGGCCATAGGCCCTAAAGAAAGACTGGCCTCAATTGCTTGCAAATGGTCAGGGGTCTGTTTAAGAGCATGAATGTTCTTCCATTTGCTGAGGAAGGTTTGTAGAATATCTGCATTTCTATCCTTCTCTTCCCCATTAAAAGTAGGAGGCTTTAAATCTTTAAAAACACTGGGGTGAGACCGTAAAGTCTCACCCGAAACTGATGGAAGTGGAGAAGGGGATAACTGAGAAGTGGAGGGAAGGCTTCCTTTCGCGGAGCTCAAAATCAAGTTTTTGAGTTCAGCGAACGAGTCGTCCACACTGGACTTGAAATTGGCTAATGCCAGCTTCAGTTCATCCACTTCTGTTACCAATTGGAGGAACTGCTCCTTGGTAACCAGTTCGTCGAGTTCTTCGGCGAACTGTTCCTGTTCTTCTACTTCCATGGGTTCCTTCCCTTTTCTGTAAGCCAAGGCTTCTGTTTCAAGTTCGTCGAAGCCTCTCTCCTGGGGTTGATCAGGTCCCTGAGGAGTGGTCATCTTCGAAACTGAAAGAGAGCTACCTTAACTTCTGAAGGAAAAAAGTCTAAAAGACTAATTTACAACTGTACAAGGGAAAGGAAAGATGACTTAGCTGTTTCTGAGGACTGTACTTCCAAAGAAAGAATCAAGAAAAGCCCTTTCAGCTCTTCCTCCACTGCTTTCAGATCTGCTGTCCGGAAAAATCAGAGATCAAGGTACCAAGAAAAAGAAACAAACTTCTGATCGTCTTGGCCCCTTCCCTCGCTGTCTGAGGTGTATACTTTTTGCTCCAAAATTCCCGTTTTAGGACCCAAAACAGTTGCAAACTTGTGGTTCCTGCCAAAGACCTTCAGCGCTGGACCTGCACCCACGATTCTGTCTCAGATCCGCTCCAAATTCCAGAAAATTTCACTCCAAATTCGAAGTTTCCACCCAATTTGGCAGCGCTGGACCTGCTCCACGTTTTCTATATAAAATGTGCTCAAAAATCCACAACTGATACATAAAAATCAAGGGTAAATCCCTGATTTTTCAGCGCTGAGCTTCTACAAGGGATTGTGCCTCAAACAACTGTAAATTCCCAGCAAATTTCAAGGATTTGAAAGCTGTTCCTACAGCGATTTTCCTCCTCAATTCTTTCCTGAGAATCTGAGAAATCTTTCCTATCTTCTGATAGCTTTCTCTACTGCTGTCCTGAACTCCCTAGGATGGAGATGGCTCTGATACCAGTGTAATAGATCCTAACACCACAGTAGGGCAAACACTAACTGATCCACCCAACCTTGCCTACTCCCTGATCTAGAGTAAGCCCCTCCTAGCCCAGTGTGAGGACTGGTAGCATGCAACTGCCAAGTGTCGGCCACGTGGCACTGACGTGGCCGACTGCACGTCGGGACCCAACTGGGGGCCCTATCCTGCTGACAGGGTCCCTAGGCTGTGTTAGGCCCGCCATGGCTATGGACCGTGCTGGGGCACACTACTCACACTGTCTTGCCCTGTTGGTCATGTACGCTGGACACGACCCTGACTGTGGTATCTGACCTATCTGTGTTCTCTAGGGTTCGGCACTGGTTACGGGCTCGTAACAACCATCCTCTGGAACATCCCGTGCCTCATCCTGTGCACCATGCGGACCCTGCATGGCCTCCCAATCGGTACAATCAAAGTCATCTGGTGACTCCTCTGGTGTGCTGTCATAGAAATGCCTATGGCTCTGTGATGCACGCATCCAAGCTGCTGCGGAAGGTAAACCCAAATCACTCTGGCCCCTATCAAGAGCCTCCTCCATCATATCAACATAAGAAGGTATGCCACTGGCCCCCCCTGTGTGCCCTGCCCGTCTCCTGGTATAATCTGTGGCATGTGTCCCACCTCTACCACGTGATGCACCTGTGACCCCTGCTTTAGGCGTGTGCCCAACACCTGTATCATATGCCTCATCTCGCTCTGATCTGGTGAACACAACCCGAATGGGCTCATCCTCATCCTGATCATCCTCTAACACTGGATCATCTGCCTCGTACAATGGAGGCTCTCTGTGCTCAATCCCAAGCTCTCTCTCTCTCATCTCGGCAAGCTCCCTCTCTCTCTCTGCCATCAATTGTGTGCCCAGGTCATCTGCAGGCATGGGATGGGTGTTGTCTGTAGGCAAGTCAACCTGGCGCTCCAAATCAGATATCTTCGTCTGCAAGGTTTAAAATTGGCATGTCAGGGAAACAACTCTATCAGGAAATGAAACCAACATACCAGGAGTCAACCAACATGCTATGAAAGGTTAGCTTATCACCTGCAATGCGCTCGTAATGGTCGGAAGTCTCCTAGCGAGACGTGCGTTGGTGCTACAGAACACCAACCGCTCCAACTGACTCACTGACAACCGGTTTCTTCTCCTCGTGTGAATGAGTGCCCATGTGCTCCAATTACGCTCACACACGGAGGCAGCACAGTCCTGTGGTACGTGCATTGAAATACTTCAGCACATTGTCTTCAACGAAACACAACAATGGAGAATAAAATGAGATGCATACCTGAGAAAGGACACGCAATGCAAGATGCTGTATAGATGGGTATGTGCTACCGAACATGGTCCACCAGGTAATGGGTAGCTGCCTCCTCTCTGGATCCTGAGCAGCCGGGTGGCCGAATGTGCCCATGCCGAAACGAAATGCAGCGAGCTCCTCCATGAGCCTGATAGGATCCAAACCTATGTGTGGACCCACCCTGTGAATGTACTGAAGCCAATCGGCCTCGAGCTCCCTGTCTGCGATCTGTGTCGGAGAGAGGAAGAGGGGATGCAGCATGTGTGCAACGCTGTGGATACTCCTGTGGAAGTAGTTCCACCACGTCTCCCAGATGAACTTCAGCTCTGTCATCCTGCAGGTGAGAGGCATGTGGTGTAGGGCATTACAAAAAAACTTAACATTGACAGAAAAACAAACTAGCAATTACTAAAAAGATAAAGGCCAATTACATTACTATACCGCTTACCTCTCTGGCTACAAGATGGGCAGCTGCAGGAACTGTCCAATCCGGTCCATGAGCTCATATACCAGTCCAAGTGTCGACCCCTCGCTGTCAGCCATGCGGAGCACAATGTAAAGTGGTCGAAGCAGTCCTGACAATGTCTATGCATCCCTCGAGAACTGGTCTCCCCTCACCGTGGAAGAAAAGTGCTCCCCATCCTCAGTGCTCGGAAATGTACTGGCACACCAAAGATCACTGGCAACTATCTGTAGAAGCTGCGCCTTGCACCTGATCAGACGGTCGATGACCACCAAGTCGAATGCGTGTGGGGGCTGGCTTACGGAGGTCTAGATGGCTGAACACCTGGAACATGGCAAGAACACGCCTCTCACGGACGATGGCTCTAACCCAGGGAAGTGCACCTATGTCCCCCATCAGAAGGTCTATGCCGTGCGCGGCACAGGGGGTATGAACAATGTGAGGGAACTCGGCCTCTAGCAGTACACCCATCTGAATGCAGTTCGTGGCATTGTCCGTCACCACTGTGACGACATGCTGTGGGCCTATGGACAGGATGGAAGACCTGATGACATCAAACATGAACTCTGCAGATATGACTCTCCCTCCCCTGCTGCAATCCACTGCCCTCAAAAACTGTGTGCCCATGCAGCTGGAGGCCAGTATGTTGAGGATCGGCCTCCTCCTGACATCAATCCAGCCATCGGACATGATGCTGCAACCGTAAGTGGCCCAGTGGCGACGTAGAGGCTCCATCTCTCTAGACAATGACTCGACCCTATCCCTCAGCATGTGTGTGCGGACAACTTCTGAACTAGGGACTCTCCAGCTAGGGCTGACAGACTGTGCAAGGCGGAAGGCCCTTCTGAAGGGCTTGGAGTTGTTGATGGCAAATGGAAGGTTCAGCTCATAAATCAGGCTGGCCACGGCCTGTGTGGCCTCTCTATCCATGTGCGGCTGATGCGCGCCGCGAATGCTCTGCTGCCTAAGAACTCTCCCAGCTGGGCGACGGGTAGCGGACCTCCAGCACGGTGCACCAAACATGACGGGAATGGATGATGACGCGACAGGCTGGACACTAGTGGATGCATCAGCTGTAGACGTGGAATGGAGAGAGTGGGATGCACTGGCCGGGATGGGTGCAGCAGCGTAAGTGGGGTACACTGGTGGAGGGTGGACATCTGGCATGGGATACGAAAACTGCTGGGTAGGGAGGTCATCTGGATGTGAAGGGAGGGAGGAAGGGATATCCTCAACATCCTGGAAGGCCTCGTCACTGGCATCCGGGGCTTGCTCCTGCTCGGGAGGCGGAGAGTCCATGAGAAAGTCATAAACTGGGGGAGTGCGAGCAACAGTAGGTGGTGGTGGAACCACAGTGGCAACTAGCGGACGCGGTGGGACAGGATCCACCGGAATGGGTGCAGATGGGGGTGCGTGAGGCGGAACTGTCTGAGAGGGACGAGGGGCAAAGGGACTGGACGAGGATGCACTCCCTCTCCTCGTGCGTGCCAGCCAAGCAGGCAGCAACTCGGGGTCAATTACGTAAGGAGCGGTGCAAAGCCGAAGAACACCCTCCGAAATGGTATTCTCCCCCGCCACAAGACGTGGCCCGTAGGTATCCAAAAGTCGCTGCCTAACGGGAACGGACATGCTGGCACAGGGGGCAGCATTTAGTGTGCCACCATCTCTCGCGCGTGCGCCGAGTAGGTGACCTTTAAGGCGAGAGAGGGTGGCAACGAACTCGGTCAGGCAATATCGACAACGCACTATCCTTGCACCGGACTTGTTAGACTTGTCGGGAACCCGCCTGACAATGTCCACCTCGTTCCACAGATCGGCAAGGTTGGAATGCACCATCTCTGTAGAAAGGACTGCGGAAAGAAGGCAGAGATCTCTGTGGGTGCGATAGGAGTCGGAAGGCTTGAAAAAACCACAATAAAGGCCGAAATAGCAATAGCAGGGGAGGACGCGATCAGTGCAATGCGAAGACAATCGGGAGGGTGCGGACAGTAGGGCGATGGGCATACAACAGAGAGGGCGCGGACAGCAGGGAGGGCGTGGACAGTAGGGCGACGGGCAGGGAGAGGGATGAAGTGAGGGGGGGGGGTTAGGTTAAAAAAGAAAATATTAGTATATTAAATATTAAAAAATATTATATATTAAAAAATAATATATATTGTGGTACCGCGGATCAGTATGGATCCGCGGTACCACACTGGATCCGCGGTACCGGGATCCGTGGATCCTGGTACCGCTGGATCTATGGTAGGAAGCAAAAGCACAAGGATCACCTTACTCTAAGAATTGAGCTGCAAAAGACCTAGGAAAGATGTGAAGGTAAAACAAAGCCACAGAAAAGAGTTCATTTCAGACTTTCCTTGGAAAGATTGACTAGAAGGCTGAATTTGTACCGGATATGTGTGTGTGTGTGTGTGTGTGAGAGAGAGAGAGAGAGAGAGAGAGAGAGAGAGAGAGAGAGAGAGAGAGACTTATATCTTTCAACCACCTCAGAAGGATGCACTTGATATTAAAGATGAAGGAAGGCAGATACTCTTTCAATGCTGCATCACATTGGTGTTCAGATATCAAAATTTTCCTCAGTGCTTGTTTGAAAAGCTTCTGTTGAGCATGCACTCAGGTTCACTCTTTATTATGCTTTCAAA
Organism: Diphasiastrum complanatum; assembly: GCA_029204225.1. Lineage (NCBI taxonomy): Eukaryota > Viridiplantae > Streptophyta > Lycopodiopsida > Lycopodiales > Lycopodiaceae > Diphasiastrum > Diphasiastrum complanatum. The sequence continues at coordinate 60,486,338 of CM055097.1, forward strand.
ATATACGGCTTGCTGTGTTTTTGTCGTTCGATTGCAAGTTCTCTCGTACTGAATAATTTTTTGGAAACCCTTCGCAGACTCACATGTGGGAAATTTGAAGGGTTCTGACCTTTTATGCGCTGCTTCAAGGTTATTACTGGAAATCTTTAAGCAAGCTGGTATTGCGCATCGTCTGTCAGCTTCCGAATCGATTATCAAATCTATTTTGCAAACATTACAATTGAAGGTATATGCTGGGTATACCAATACCAGTAGCCTATAGATTTCTGTATGATTCATTTTTTGTGCCACATGCTTGGCATGTCTTGCATTTGTATACAAACATAATCAATCGAATGGAGCATGTAAGTAATCTGCTTTAAAAATCGCTTACAATTTCCAAAGTCAGAAAGGCTTGGCAGACCCCAATATTTATGAACATAAGTCATCCTGAAGCCAGCAGACCGAGTATGTAATCTTCTAGACATCCTTAAAGCATGGTTCTCATTAGGAGCCTTTGAGGATAAGCAGTTTTCCATTAAAGACTGTTGATCCTTACACAAGCATGATCAAGAATCACTGAACACTGTTCATGTGCCACGTTGATATGAATATGTTAACACTAAGATACCACCGAGCGAGAGAATGTATCTCTAAAATTCACACGGCTCTCTAATTGGCTACAGTTATGCATGCAATAAATGTGTTATGACCCTCATGGAGCATCGATAACGTTATACATGGTACAACTTGTAGAAATTGTCGTTCCACAGGCCCTAAAGGTTTTTCATTGCAGGACCTTCTGCAGCAATGTGTAAGACTTGGTTGTTAGAGTTCAAAAAATCTATCTAGATGCCTGTTATTCACATGCATGCTTGTGGAGTCCTTTTTTTTTGCACATGAACAGCCTTTATGTTATCAGGAAGTGTGAAGAGACCTTAGGAACTTTGACTATAATAGTCTCACGTGTTCAGTGGAGCAGCATAGTGATGGATGCAAATTGGCATTGTTTACTATAAAAGAAAGTGATTGGTACTATGGGTAAACTCTTTCATGCACAGACTATACAAAATACAAGCATTGTAGCAAAGCGCTGAGATTTGACATTGTTGTCTCAAATTTTTTTTTTGAGATTATGACTATCTTGAGGTTCTTCTTGTATTTTTAATTTCATGTTGCTATCTATTTATTGATGTGTTTGGGTTTATCAGTTAAGCTGTTAAAGTCTGATATAACATGCTAAAACCTATTTTCATCAACAGGAAGTCTCGTCTTCTCAGCAATTCACTCTGAAGCTTCTTCACTGTTTTGGAAATGTGCACCTGTCTTTTTTCAGAACTGCCTTGTTAACATTTATACAGCTGAAAGGGATTTTTAGTTTAAAAATAAGTCTATATGTGAGGAATTACGATATGTTGCAGCTAAAATCAAGCATATAGGAAAGTATGGTAACGAATTGAGACCTTACATTTTGGACCTCATATTTTCACACCTACCTACCTCTTCATTTTGCCTACACCCACAATAGGCTCGAGTATGTCTCACCGTCAACATGATAAATCTGAGTTGAATCGACTAGCAAAAATCAGATGACATAACTACCAGTGATTGTTTATTTGAGTACAATCCTGTTCCTGTGTAATTACTAATGCTAATATATGGGGCACAGCTCTTGTTAGTGTGAGCCATGATGTTGATGTGTCTGGTTGAAACCTTTCCAGGTTGACAATGGAGCGACAGAAGGCTCTACTTGTCAGAGGGAGCTAAAGGAACTATTTAATCAGGTCTACATGGCTTCATGTGCCCTTTTTGGTTGGAAGATACCAAATTCAAGTGAAGTTGTGTGAACAGTCAGCATGATCAACTTAGAAGGCTCTCATTGGAGATCCCAAAAGTTACATTGGCCACCCGAAGTGGAGAAAGGTGATACTTGAGCTTCTAGGAAAATTTTTTAGCTGATTTATTTTGCCTAGTCACAGGAAAGGAAGCAGAATACAATTGGTGAGTGGCATGTCAGATAAGGAATGTTTTGGCTTTCTAATTAGGATTTTCACACTCCTTACTTGTCTACAATATGGCTTAGCCTAGGTTCTTAGGCTTGCTTGTTGTAAAATGTGTTGAGTCTCTTAAAAGAGGATGTTTGGTTAGGTCTTTTTTTAATGTGCTCAAGGAAGTATGCTTGAGCTATTTTAAAAGTTCTTTGTTCTAGTTGCACATTTTTATGGCACATCTCACTCAAACAGCATAATATCAGGGCATGTTGCATAACAGAATCCCTGGGAAGCTACAAGAAATAATCTCAGTTATGCATGCTTGAAATTGCTGCTGTCAGAGATCTGGCAATGCCTTTATTGGGAGCAGCAGTTAGGTTATTCATTTGTAAGGTCTTTGGTCTTCCCTTTACAAGACGCAGACTTAATTAGCATTTCTGTGTTGATCACTGTCGCTGAATGTAATGGAAGTAGGTGAAATGTTCTCACTTGTGGTTCTATGCTATATCGGCAGGTGCGTTTAAAGACACTCGTCTGGATCTCAGAAAAGTGACAGAAGTGTCCATGCTGTACTTTGGAGTTGACAATTGGCCTCTTGTTCTTGAAAGTCATCTGTTAGGAATGGTCTCTACTATTTGCTTATTGTCAGCCATGTGTTTAGAAGGTGACCTTAAAAAAACGGATTAGGAAAGGTGCCAGAGTCCCTTCAGAACACAATTACATATCTTCAACTGTATCTGAAAATTGAGAAACAGCTTTCCGCTTCCTTTGATTCAAAACCAGGTTTCCTTGTTGTGAATGTCTTTCTCGTTCAAAAGATCAAGTTACAGTTCTCCTCTTCAAGGCATTGTATAAAATGCTGGAAATTGTAGATTTCAAATTTACTGGAAATGGTTACCCTTTATCAGCAAAATTCACTACCTTGACCATGTAGTAGAGTACAAAGTAGTATTAACTTGCAGATACTCGAGTACACCATTCTCATAATCGTCTGAATTTGCAGATATTTGAGTCTGCCACCCTTAGGGATCTGAATTTGAGGGATCTAAAAGTTCCAGTCCTGAGAAGATATTTTAAAGAAAGTGAGGGCCAAGTGTGTCATTGCGTTTCCAACTTCATCATGGCAGCTGAGTCCTTTTGTTTGAAACATCTTGTATTTTTCTGCCTAGTCCATTTCTTCCAGGTTGTTGTGTCCTTGTACAGATGATTTTATTCAACTAGTACTTGCTTATGAAATGCATCTGTTACACCCCAAATCATGAGTTACAGTACTTTCATTTTGCGTCAATTGTTAAACACATTTATTATGGTAGTTTGTGCACACTTGGTGGTATTATCAATTCCATGTGTATGATGTATACCATTGAAATATGGGGATGACGTAACATTTAGCAGTTTGGCGTGGGTGAATAAGTAAACTAGAGACCCTATGCAATTGAATGAAGTGTGAAGAAAAATAGGTAATAGAACTCAGCATCATCCATTGAATTATTGAAGGCTCAAATCAAGGTTAGCACGGAGAAGCCTGACCATCCAGTAGTATTAAAAGAACCTTCAGAACATCACGAGCTAGGCTTCTCATGCCCAAGTGAATGCTTGTGCATTGTGTAACATAAGTAATGAATTGAACCACCACCGTTTCAAAGTTCACAGGACTTGGGAGACATAAAAAAAAAAAAAGTAAAATAGATTGAGCAATTATCAACCTGGAGCTCAAACTTGTACAGTGGAATTCCTGAACTCAAAACACTCTTGTGCTGGTAGTGATGCATTCTGATTACTTTAGCCTCCCTGCATCCTATGCTTGAAAATGGACACACAAGTTTTTTTTATTTAGCCTCCCTACGAGGTGTATGAAGATGGATTCACCTTCCTGCCACTATCTGTATTTTGTTTATGCTGCCAGATACTTTAGAGATTTGCAGATTTTCACTTTTCTTTTGTAAATATTTGCACAAAATTTAACCATCTCGTTTCACACTCAATTTTCACTCAACTTTATTTTATTAACAACACAAATTATCGCACTGCTACAATTGTAGGACATGTGTTTGAACCTAAAGAACATAGCCTATAATTATTTTCTAAAGCCACATTTTAGATTGTATTTCTTGTTGATATTTTTGAATTTCAACATTTTTAATGGTAAAGGTCAATGCTGGGAATTCTGCAACCTATGGTTTTGATATCAGATATCCATAAAGATGTATGAATTGGCTCCATCTGCATAAATGACCTGCAAGCCACCTCTCCAAGAGTATTTTGCTACTCATGGCCATATGATTTGAGTGCAGTGTGGACAATAACTAATTTTATCAGTACTTAAGCAAATAAAAACTGAAAAGCGTGATCAGTACACAAGTGGATTTCAATGCAATAGCTAAATGAATGACCATATTCAATTTTAATAAATCAAACAAAACTCTTAAGTATTTCAAGCTCAAACAACACATTTGGATAAGCTCTTTGTGATTATGAGACACTTATTGGAGAAAAAGGAAGGAATCATTTGAGTAAATAGGATAGTCACAAATTTTGTTCTTTTAAAGCAGACATGAGGGTCCGGGCCGGACGCGGCCTTTTCTCGTCTGCATCCGACGCCCGGACCTGGACGCGTCCGACCCCCGGATGCGGAGTCGGACGCGTCCAAAAAAAATTTGAAATTTTTTTGCTGGACGCGTCTGGGCCCCGAACATGTTTTTTTTAAAAAAAAAAACAGAAGGGCGTGCGGGCAGCGGACTGTTCCGCAGAAGCCCGAGAGAGAGAGAGAGAGAGAGAGAGAGAGAGAGAGAGAGAGAGAGAGAGAGAGAGAGTTATGGTGTTTGTGTGTGTGTGATGAGTTGTGTGTGTGTGTGTGTGTGTGTGTGATGATTGTGTGTGTGATCATTTATTTGCATTTGCTAGCCTTGCTGGATAGCTCACAAGATGTTGTGATTATCATAGATTGATATTGTATTCTTGCTTCCAGAAACTCGTTGGAAACTTCTACAAGTGGGCATTGTCTCAAGAGCAGTCGTGAACATATCTACAAGTATGATATTCATCCTTTCATATAGTTTATTGTCTCTTGACAACGAACTGGCACATAAGGTTTCATATCAACGGTGTATACGTGAGTTGTACCTATGCACAGTGGTTGACACAGCGTATCTTAGAAGGGCCAGTGGTTCGCTCTTCCATTTGCAAGAAGTTGCTTATTGTTTGATTTTTGATGATAGTACGCTGCACCATGCGAAAATCACGGAAGGCAGCCATCTAAAATGCGATTCCAGTTTGTCTCAATATCACTTTTTGATATCGACGACGTACTTGATGTGTGCTCACAATACTTGCAATGCAAACTGTCATCTCTGGACATAACTATAAGATGTTCTGTGAGGCTTTGATAATAGTATCAGCTTTGAACACGAGGATAACGTAAAATGCAAAAATTGGTTGGATGAATGAGATTGGACAACATACCTGTGAAAGAACTCGGAGCGCGAGCGTCCTCAAGTCTGGCTGTCCAGCGTCGTAGCTCTCCCACCATGATACAGGCAAAAGCCTGTTCTCTCGGACACGTGCAAGGTCCTCGCCGAACAGCCCTAGACAGTGCCTACAATTGAGCAGCAATGTGCGTGAGTACACATGAGCCCGCGCAGAAATTGAACGAACGACAGCGTACGACAGAGCAAGAGTTTACCTGTAACTGAGCCTCTTCTCCTCGAGCCTGCTGCGGATACTAGTGTCGCTGCTGAGGAGGCGGATGTATGAGAACCAGTCCGCACGCAACTCTGCTTTGTTGTACTGCCTTTTGCTCTGAAACAACGGATGCAGTATGTGGGCCACACTGTGAATGGGCCGGTGAAACTTATCCCATCGTCTCTGCCACAACCGCCGAATAGGCTCCAACCTGTGGACCATACCATATGGAGGCAACAATTACATATCATCGTGTTGCGGCAACGAGACGAAACAAAGTGTGAATGGAAAAAAAAATGGTGAGACGGAAAAAGTTATACCTGGCCCGGTCCAGCTCAAAACGCTGGAGAGACTCGCCTATGCGGTCCATGAACTCGTATATGTGGTCCATCGTGCACCCCTTGCAATCAACGAGCCTCAGAACAAAGTAGATGGGGCGCATGACGTCTATCAGCTGCTGCATATCCACCCAGAAAGGCTCCATGAAGAGGATGTTGTGGAAGGCCAAGCCCTCTAGGGTCGTGGACATGTCCATGGCGGTGAACTCTGCAGAAGTAGCCTTGTGCCACAAATCACTCTTGAGCTTGTGTAGCCAAGCATGATGAACTTGTAGGAAATAGAAGCCTAAGGACCCTGAATCTTAACTATTCAATCACACAAAGCATTGTCAAAAGAAAGAGAGAGATGGCTAGAAACCCTCTTGTAGAAACTCATGGACAGCCAAGGAGAATAGTCAGTATTGCTTACAAAAGTGTCTCATACAAATGAGATGCACACATATATATATATAGTCCAAGATGACTATTGGCTACCCAACTACTTGACTATTGGCTTTCCAACTACTTGACTATTGACTATCCAACTTTTTGTAAGTTACATAGAAAGAATAAGGTACCTCCAATATGTCAAGTTGGGGTACTTAATGTCACAATTAGGCCTAGGGAAAATCTTGATTTTGCTCATAATTGGATGGAAATCCCATCACATATTTATACATGTAGAGCTCGGATCTGAGCTAATTAGGGATTCTATGTATTCATCACAACCTAACCCTAACATATAACCTAAAGATCCACTTGATCCATCCTATTTAGGTTCAATACCTCAAGATCCAAAAACAATGAGAAAAATGCTATTTTTAGCTCCTACTTTTTCTCTACCCTATCTATGCACTCTTTGGACATATCCCAAAGGTACCCTTCCAAAGCTAGGTTAATGATTTGACTTAGAATAAGGTATCATTTGGTTTTGGCACGTGTGACATCCCACAACATGGCCTCAAAGTCATTTACAAGTGGTAATTATGCAAACTAGCTTGTGTAAATTTAACAATTAAAAGCTTTATATTCAATAGGGTAGCCAATGAAGTTACATTTAGTAGAAGTTACATCTAACGTCTTCTTAGTCTTTTGAGGCACTTGTAAATAATAAGCATAACCAAAAGCTTTCAAGTGGCTAATGTTAGGCTTGATTCCAAATCATGTTTCATGTGGACTTTAATTATTGACAAATTTTGTATTTGAAATATTTTGCAAAGAACACGTAGCTATAGCTTCTACCCAAAATTTTGTAAGCAACTTGGCATGATTTACCATTGATTTGGTTGCCTTTAATAGGGTTTTTTTTTTTTTCTCAGCAATGCCATTTTTTCGAGGTGAATAATTTGATGTAAGTTGGTGAGATATGTCATTAGTTGAGAGATAGGAAGTCATTCGAGATTAACTCTCTCCTCCATTAGTTCAAAGTGATTTTATTTTCATACCAATTTGAACTTCAGATTTACTTTAATTAATTGAAAGCATTTGAATGCTTTAGATTTATGCTTGATAAACATAATAGAATTTCTCCTAAAAAAATTCATTTATGAAGGTAATGAAATAAATAGCTCCTTCTAATGATGGAGTTTGCATGGGGCCACACGGGTCTTAATGTATTCATTCAAGTACATCTTTAGCTCTAGTAGCTTGGCCTTTAGTGAACCGACTTCTAGAATGCTTTCCAATATTGCAAGATTCACAAGTGAATTGACTATAAGATGAAATACTAATATGCAAGCCATTCACTAAAGTGTTGTGAGACATGTGCAAAATAGACATGGGGCCACACGGGTCTTAATGTCAAATGTCTAGATCATGTCCTAATCTATGACCAAGAAGTAGGCATTTCATTTGACATTAAGGCATGATCTAGACTTAGAATATACAAGTATCCATGTCTTACTCCTCTAACAAGAACATTTGAATTACAATGTGTTTAGAAATATAAACAAATCCTTATGAGATCTCATATACTGTGATGCTCCATTGTCCAAGTACCAACATTGGCTATCTGATGCTTTCTTTGTATCCACCACATATAAATTTGGTGCATCTTTTTTTCTTGTAAATTCTACAACTGAATTGTATTGTTCTGGTGTTCATTTTGTTTTGACTCAATTGTGAATTCAGATTCTACAATCTCTAATGTCATGATTAGTTCTCTCTACCACTCCTTATAGATCTTCTATTATAAGTACAGCTTTGATTTTGAACTTCTATATGTAGAAATTCTCACCATTGAACGTATCAATGATTCTAAGATCCATGAATGACTCTATACTTTTTTGCAAGTGAGATGAAGTACTGAGAAACTGAAGTTATGATAGTTGAGTCAAGATTCTAGACTATAAAACCTTACAACTCTAGTACCATGTTAGAAATTGGGGCAAAAAATGCAATTGGCTTAGTAGGTCTGGTTGTCTGTAGGAACTTGTAATAGACATATGTGAAAGCCATATTTACAACTCAATGTTTGTGAGAACCACAAAATTGCAGCTCATAATCTATAGATAACTTCATAAGAAAGTAGCTAAAATAGAACTAGAATTTATGCATTATAGATATAATGCTTGAAGGTTGTTAGAAGAGCGGAAGGCTCAAACTCAAAAGGTCCTTGACATCTCAATACAATTTTAAAGTCAAGAACCATAATCATTAAACAAAAGATTTTGGTGGGAGAACTCATCAAAGAGAAAATGGAGCCACAACTAAGATTCTACATTAGTAAAAACAAAATCTAGCTCTATTTCTTGCAAAAGCTCGCTTGACAAAGATTTATAGATTTTGGCAAAGCTTTTGAACTTCTACTTCAAGAAGAACTGAAAAGGATAATTTTCATCTAAATAATCTTCAACTTATACATTTATTGCTAAAGCCAAGAAAAAAATTTCATAGGAACTAGATTTTTAGTAATAATGCAGGTCAAAATGGCAATTCTTGTGAATGGCAACAAGAGCAAGAAGCATGGTGCTTGCAAATATTGTGGCAAAGAGGATCATTGGGTCAAACTTTACTACATTCAAAAATTTGATCAAAAAAAGATACTCTAGGGCAAAGAGAGGTTAAAATTGGAAAAACAAATCATATTGATTTCTTGGCTTGCTACAAATGTTGTACCATGAAAGTATGTGGCTCATAGATGCAAAATGCCAAGTTTGGCCTATATAGAACTCGAGCTACATGGTTATGTAATGTCTAGATTGAAGAATACAACTTTCATATAGTTTGTAGACATAGAATTGGCAAAGTCATGCTTGTAGAAACTCGTGACAATTCACATGCATTAATTGTAAGTGATCCATAGTGACATGCAAGGCATGCACAAAGTGTAATAGACACATGCATGATGATTTGTACTTTGTTAGTTAGAACTAGTACACTTGTAAAAAGTTGGTAGAATTTCATGCATGGCAAGTGACAAATGTCACATAGACTCTAGATGTCACTTTAGTAGTCATTTTGGAATGGATGGATGTGGTTCTACCTCGAGCTACCTCAGACTCCATAAATATGTGTAGCTCTCCTCACAATCAATGATGAAGAACCCTACCTCATGCCATTTTGGATCTAAACTATTTTGCTTGTTATCTCTCTAGCTTTCTCTCTCTAACTCGTGTTGAAGCTAATGCTAACACACTGAAATCTTGTACTTTTGTTCATTCTTTGATTCATTACTATCATATTCTGATGCTTAGCATGCTAGATTGTGGTTAAGCCATTCCTTCTGAACTAGATCTTGCTAAACAATCTAGAATCAGGTTACTGTGCTAATCACAAAGCTTAATCAAGATCAATCATACTTGTGGACATTCTCCACACGTGTGAATTGTGGAAATTTTGTCATGGTATCAAAGCCAAATTAAGCTTTGCATGCTAACATCTTTGATTGTACAAGAAACTGAGAGCTAAATCAAGCAAAAAAGTAGTTTTGCACTTTTTCTCACCTTTCTCTGAAGTGTATTTGGATCAAATCGGATTGGAACTGAATTTTCAGACCTGAAAAGTGGTAGTACGAAATTCTGGAATTCTGCACGTGTGAAAATCAGAAATTTTCAATCCCTTTGTTCTCCTTGCTAATAGATCCAAAGATAGTAGTGTTATAGCTTAATGGAAAGCTTATGATCTGTACTTTCCATAGAAATTGAAACCAAATCAATCAATCTGATGTCTCTAGCAAGAGTTATAAGCTCTTAAAGAAGATAGGGATAGGTCCAAAATCCGAGTGACAGCATTTTAATTTGATTCAATCTTGCTTTGTTCTGAATCCATTGTTTTGAGCATCCTATACAAGAAACCGAAGATCAAGACTGAGTTTGAAGTAATGAACACATTTTGAGCCTCCTGAGAGTCGATTGTGTTTTCTTTTGAAGCATTTCACACGTGCCAAAAGTAGGATTCAAACTAGCCAAAGTGTCTCAATCCACTTTGTGTGTTTGATCTAGATAACTTGTTTTGTGGAATATTTGAGAGTCATCTAATCTCTCTTTTCATATTTTGGCATCATCTTTTGCTCACTTGGAAAGTAATAATATCATAGCTAGTAGACCTCACATTGAAGCTATAAAAATCATATATGTGAGGGTTGACCAAGACTTGGTCAATAAAACTTCTCTATGTTGCTCTTATTGGAAAGCTGCATAGAAAAGTTTTATTGACCAAGTCTAGATTAATGGGAATGTATTTCATTCATATGTATATATGATCCTATGCAAACTATTCACTTGGGTGATGTTACATATTTTCTTATCTTATTGATGACTTTTTAAGATATTGATAGATCTATTTTCTCAAGCATGTAAGTGAAGTTTTCAGTTATTTCAAATGTATTTGAGTGCCCAACATCTAGTTTAATTATCACGATACAATTATTGATCATGATGCAACTAAATTAAATGTATGGATTGATGCAAATACAATGTGAATATGACTCTATTAATGGGATTTATTGCTTTAGTGATTATTGCAAATACCAATTTAAGTGAATCATAGATTGTCAACACCACTAGAAGGAAATCATGGATTGTCAAAATTTTGATGGTGATGAATTTGTTGATATTACTATTTATTGCTAGCATGGTCATTGGTAGCTTAACATATTTAACTACCACTAGGCCTGACATCTCTTTTGCAATTGAGTTTCTAAATCAAATTCTGGTAAAACTAACAAAACAGCACAGGAATGCATGCAAAAGAGCTTAAATATCTCAAAGGAAATTGGATCAGGGCATTACATATATTTGTTCACATTCTAGGTGTTCAACTTCAGAATACGTGTTCTTTATTGGTATTGATATTGTTTCTTGGCTAAGTGAAAAGTAGCCCTTTGTGGCATTAGGTTCAATGTGAGCAAAATATAGGGCCACTTTGCAATGTTGGTATTGATGTTGTTTCTTAGCTAAGTGAAAAGCAGCCCTTTGTGGCTTAAGGTTCATTGTGAGCAAAATATAGGGCCACTTTGCAATGTTATATGTGCGAGTCTCTTACAAGCACGGGGCATTCAGCCGGGACCAGGTTCAACGCCTGACAAGTGTCCCCAGGTGGCTCCCTTATGCTGCCGGCCGCCCTGCCCGAACCTCTTCCTTGCTTCCTTGCCACGTGAAATCCATGCTTTATCCCATAATATTTTAATATAATTGATTCTCTTCGCATATATACTCCAAATGCACATTTCCTCCCACGTGTGTGCATAGGATAGGCTTGCCAGCCCAGCTTAGTTATCCTAGCCCCCCAACCCTTAGCGCGAGTGGTCCTGGCACCCTGGCGCCAGCAACACCAACGCCAAGTGGTCTAGATGCCCCCCAACCCTTAGCGCGAGTGGTCCTGGCACCCTGGCACCAGCGGCACCAACGCCAAGTGGTCTAGATGCCCCTTTGCACGCAATCCCCACGCCCCGACATTTATGTTCCCTGCCTAGACTCCACATGTCAATCGCTTATTGGTACGAAGCTGTCCCCGTGCCACCGGTGCCCAGCGCCAATGCCAAGTGGTCCTGACGACCCTTCACACGCAACCCTCACACCCCGACATTTATTTCCCTGCCCGGACTCCACATGTCAATCGCTAATTGGTACGAGGCCAACGCTGTCCCCGTCCGTGCCAATAAGTGACAATGGTGTGTGAGACCATTTATACTATTATATGTTGTAATAGTCTTTCTATTAATTAACTTGTGATGAATACAATTTTGCATGCTAGGACTACGCATATTGAGATCCAATGTCGAACATACCAACATGTGTACTCACTCAATTTATCAATGCCCACAAACCAAAATAACAAATGCGTAATGGATTCTTTGTGAGTATTCTGCCCATTTTTTGGGCTCCTTAAAAAGCAGAATGTCACTGCTTTTTTCAAAAACAATCTGCCGACCATTCTAGCCTGCCTGCACATCAACCTGCCATGTGGCAGTTTTTTACTGGTCAAAAAAAAAGTTGGAACTGCTGATTATGGTTTATAAACGACATGTGGAAAAGTCAAAGAATCCATTACACTATGGAATGGGCCGAGCACAGGCCATTCTGCACGGTAAGGATTTCCAAGAAAAATTTAGGTGAGGGGCCAGGCACAAGCCATTCTGCCCGGTAAGGATTTCCAAAAAAACATTTAGACTCCTCGCCTAACAAATTTCTGGAAATCCTTACCGGGCAAAATGGCTTGTGCCCGGCCATTCCATAGTACATAAAGGTTTTCACAGGCTGAGTCATGATGAAGCTTTTGAATGAGCTTGAACAGGCTCAGCTAATTTCTGCAACTTTGACACTCGGTCCAATTTGGGACTAGCAAACACAAACATTAGACCTTTAATAAATGGGCAGCACTTGTAGCTTAATGAAATTCAGCAACAATACTATCCAGCATGACACTTTCACAAACACTAAAAACAATCAAGAATCCCCATCGATCATATCATTACATGTCAAAGCACCAAGAACTCCATGACAAGAGAAAACATGCTAATAAATATCTGCTCCAAAATTTATGTGAGAAGTTTCGAGGTTGCATCACATTCTCGTAACATCTCAAAAGTGTACATATCAAAAAGATCAATTCAATCACGACTGTATATCAGCTCACTTCACTTTGTTTGATTTGCCAAAAGCTATAAGAATTTCTTTACATATCCACCATTTCTCCAGAACCTGCACTAAATTTCATCCAAGCACTCTTGACACTAGATGAACAACTTGTATTTCACTGCTGTGCTGAAAAGTCAAAAGGTTTAGAAGATAAAACACTTGAGCATCGATTCATAGGGAAACAATCCAATAAGAATTACAATCTCAGGTAGGCTAGAATAGGCAAAGACAGGACCGCTGCAATCAAATGGCTGCTAGTAGCACGCAGTGGCAGCCCAAGGCTACTACTGGGATTGTTGCTACCATTAGGATTGAAAGTTTGATTCCCTCCACTACCAGATCCACCACTGCAACCAATCAGCAAAATTTAAGTTTCAACAAAGAATCTACTTCTTAGCAATTGACGGTGATTGGTGTTAGTCCTCTTTGATTCAAGTAATGAAGGATTTTGAGTGGTTGAAGAAATCATTTGTGAAATTACATCCAGATTTTTCATGGGACGCAAAACCATTCATACAGACATAAAACTATGAAAAAATAATCGTAACCAATCATTTGTGGCCATGCATAATAGTTTAGAAGCTGTAATACCTTGGTGGGAATGTGCAACCTGCATAACCTGCCATGCAGAGCAGATGAAAAAAATCAAGTCAAGAATCACTAATACATCCTCCTTAAAAGTACAGTAACCCTTTGAAACTTCACTGAACATGCATATCTTCCAGGAGCAATTCCACTCAGTCACAGGAAACTCTTACGTGTGTGGTCCCCCTTTCGGGAAAGCAAACAAATAATATGTTGAAAAAAGCACCCAGAGTCCAACTTACTTGGGTCCGTTGGAACTACCATAGCAGATCCTCCAAAATCACATGCAATAGCTGTCTGTCCATTCTTCTGATAGTAGCTGTTAAATGCATACGATGCATGTGATGAATATGTGTTCGGATTGTAACATGGCCCACCATTCTGGATTGGTCCACAATCTGCATTGCCTTGTGGACCACAAGCCCAGTTTAAAGCAGTTGCTAATTGAGTGTCTGGAATCCCATTCTTTGCTATACACCAGCTTTGGGATCCATTCACAGAGTCTCGGGTGCTAAATCCCAATAACTGGCGATAATTTAAGGGTTTCTGAGTATTAGATACAAACATTCTCCATTCGTATTCAGATATAATCCCAGCTTTTTTAGCTTCACTAAAAGGGTCAAACATGTAAGTGTGTATTTCAGCATCAGGTCTTAGAGGGGTTCCCTTGTTGTTAAGAATATGTCTGACTAGATTTGTATTGAATATAGCAGCATTCTCGGGAGATGCCTCCTCTGCTGCAGTACCTGCCCAAGGCCAACCAGTTTCACTCACAACAATGGGTAGCTCGGGATGGTTCATGGCTCCCATGGCATTGAATGCAGCATCAACTACAGCATCAAAGAGGTTCTGATAGACAAGATTTGCATTGGCATCAAGAACTCCCTTGTTAGAAACAAACAAGGCATAGTCCAGGGAGGAGTTGTGGCTGGATTGCAGATACAAATCTATTGGATTGAAACTAAGCATGAAGAAGGACTCGGTTGCAGAGAGAAAATCCAGAATAGGCTGGACCCAAGCAGAAAAACTAGCTTTGAAGTGGGCTTGAGAGGGGAAAAACCCACTTGAGAGTATTGAGCTGGAGTGAGAAGTAGACACCTTGATTTGCTTATCCAGCTTAGCTGCAACCAATGCATTGTGAATGTTCTGCATTGCAGGAAGAAGAGTTCCTGCAGCCCAGCTGAACTCAGTAAGCACTTCATCGCCAACGACCAGGCCCGTGATCTTTACGATGGGAAGATAGGCCAACAAATTTTTGTTCACCCAGCCATATGCAAAAGCTTGTGATGAGGCAAAAGCTGGAATCAAATCATTTGTGATGCCAACAAGAATATCAACATCGGAGTATGCAAAAGCGCGAAGTATGGAAGAGTTGGCATCATGTAGCCTTACATGTTCCACCCCCAAGTTCTTCACCAACTCAACAACATGATTTGGCACAACAGAGCTGGAGACGTGTGAACGAAAGTTAATCCCAACAAAAGTCCCTGCATCTGAAAAAACACACTTTTGAGAAATGGTTATTCTACACAGTTAAATAGTTCCTTCTCATTAAGGAAAGCTGCAAAAAATCCTCGAAAGAATGAAAGTATATAGAACAAAATTGTTAACTCCACAACTCTACAAGGGAACGACTTTATGTATACGGGTTCTGATCGCTGAGATGGAGGTCGCAGGATAAGTGATCAATGATAGGAGTTTTTGACAGGTTTTGTGATGATAAAGTTGAAAAATTTTCAGTAGGCTTTTCAGACATTGATATAGATACACATTGAAAAGATGTAGTAAAGCACTACTGCCAGAAGAAAAGATTACATAGTAGACAGCTTCATAGAGTGCTTCGAGATGAAAGGCGGGGATCGTACCTGCCGACGATGTTAAGAATGAGAGGATACACATTCCCATTGCAAGGACGCCCCACTGCAATCCATTCCTTATTAATTCCATCATTGACGCTGACAAGCCACTTCACTATTCAAATAGATTTGTGGGGCCAGCTCATTGACTATCGGACAAGATCTCTCTGGTAATCTCGCACCAAAAGCTGCACTTAGCTCAATGGATCGTGGTTTTGGCAGGCGTATTGCTATTTCTGCTGCGCAAATCTATCAACACAGGGAAGTAGTTCGTATCCTGCTTATGACGATCATTGCAAAATTAGTCACTTAATGCAAGGGGGATGCGATCCCCACCCCACCTGCTAGCACACTAACGCCACACAAAAGATATGATCCCAAATCCTGCCACTCAATGCGGCACTTAAAAACTGCTAGCCACAGCAGAAAACTGGACTTTATATTCTGAATATGAATGAGATCATGAGTGTGGGAAGAAAGAATCACCTGACAGAAAATCTGGAAGAGCCGAGGTGACAGACCACAATGGCTGTGTGTCAGCTGAGAAAGCTGCCAGAAAACAGAGCGATTTGAACGGAGGACTCAACGATCCAGAGGGGTGGAAATGAAGCAGCTAGGTGAGGCTTGCGATCAGCATCGATGGCACAAAAGGATGAGCGAGAGAGAGTGCAGAGCCAAGGAATGCAGATCCGCCCACGATCAGCAGTAGATAAGGAGGAAGAAGAGCTGATGAAAGGAAGGAGCACGAACTGGATTCTCCCAATAAAACCCGAACTGGGGATTTCTTTTGGCACTGGTATGAACGGGGATTTTATTGATCCCCCCCAAATCAGTGCTCACGAAGAAGTGGACAAAATCACAAGGGCTTAATTATTAATCACTCTTTTTATTTTTATTTGAGATTTTATGGAGCAATTTTCTAAATAGCGAGAAATTTTTTAATTAAAAGGTCTATTTTTTTTAATTTAAGGAATTTGATGGAAGTTGAAATTTGAAGGTTAAAGATGGAAAACCCTAAAGGCATCCATGTGAGGAATGGAAGAAAAACATCATGTCCCCACCCTCTCCCCCAAAATAAAACCCCCATGTCTAGAGCCTTTAAAGGGCCCCAATCGATATTGGGGAAGGGCCGGGTCGAATGAATTTAGGCTAAGAGGGAGAGTGAAGGGATTTAAATTCCTTTTTTTTGGTTGCCTTCGTAATTAAGCAACTAGTGGTTGTTATATATAACATATATACAACCTGGCCAAGCTATTTACGGAGCTGGGCTCGTTAGATGCACCACACAATGGTCGGGATTCCAGCCTGCACCTTTTTGGTGGCAGTCAACAACTCTACCCCTAGACCCCACTGCATTGGATAGGATTTGAATTCTTGGATGAGAAGGTGCAACCAAAGGGTGAGTGTGCCTTCCCATACGCTTCTCTCCAAATTTGCACAAAAGTTCCATAGATAGATACTTGCATATGTATGTTGAAAGTCCTTTTGCACATATTCACCTAGCTAACGAAAGGGACCTCTCCTCTTACCTTTTGCAAAAGTAAGTTATGAGAACATGTTCAAGCATTTTGGTTATTTTGCTAGTGGGATATATTTTCTAAATTTATCACATGGCAAATGCTCAAACCAAGTACCTTTTGAGCAATTTGATGGATGACCTTTAATAAAGGTGATTTTTGAGACAAAAATATGAGAAAAAATAAATGGGCAAATTAGAGATTTTGAGTTACTAGTGGTGCTACCTATTGTTTAGGAATCTCTAGGTGCAAAATGATGCAAGTGCAATGCCATTCAAAGATCTCTATGCTTTTAAATAAAGCAAAACTTTTAACCAAATTTCACACTAATGTCAATTCTATGATTTGCCTTTAGAGTTAAAAAAGTTGAGTGAATAGGTCAAACTTCAATGGCTTCTAAGCCCACTTATGTATGTGTTTTGAAATCTTTTGAACATTTTGAAAGATGCAATGATGAATGTTTGTTTTTTCTTTGTATTTTGCAATCACTTCTAGGAGAATTAGCACTATGTGAAAACTAAAACATTTCATGAAAACTTTTTTTAAACCTTTTACGTGGACACTTAGTGTCATACAGCCACATAGCACATGAATCTTCCAATGTTGCGTGAGTAGTCATTCTTTATCACATCATTGTTTGTGAAAGGTCTAAACATTAAAAAAAAGGAACTCCCACTTGAGCATTGTGCAAGGAAAGGCCTAAGCTTGAGGGCATTCTCCAAAGTCCTTCCCTCTCACGTGAAATCGAATAGTTCCTCAATTTCTCGAAAGAGTTTACACAAACCTCACCAAATGAACTATGATCAACACTAACGAAAATCTTATTAGCCTTCTGTGCAAAAGTCTATGTAATTTGCCATGTGCCCCAAAAATTCGCGTTGAGAAAAGCTCCTAGGTGACCATTTCCCTGGCAAAAGGGCCTTAAAAAATTACTTTCCCCCTAAAAAAATGAACTGCCCTACATTACCAAGGCAAATGCTCTTTCCATGCCTTCATCTCCAGAGAATGTACGCCTATTAAATTTCAAAAAAACAAAAGGTTTTAAAGAGGACAGAAGACCGTTGGCAAATTGCAATGCTACTACGTTGCTTTTGGGAATCCACGCTGCAAAGAGAGATTGAAGATTCATTCGTGAATTCGCGAAATCTCTTCCCTCTCAGCAGATGAGTCAGATCTCTCCTTCCCTTTCTCTGTCTCTCTGCTTTCATCACTTCATACGGTACTAAAAATATTCTGCCCACAATGCTATCATCTCTCTATCCATCGTATCCTTACGCAGTTCTGCCTCTGCACACTGCCAGTTTGACCGTTCCTCTTTCTCAGAGGCTCTACCTCTACTCGTGAGACGGAGCTTGGCTGCAACACAATGATTCTGCATTGGGTTAGTATTTTTGTGCCATTGGAGCCATGGTATACTGGAATTACTCACTCATTACTTTCCGCTTTCTGGGTTTCACTCACACAGAGCTTACACAGAGCTTGCAGCCTTGCTGCTTTATGCTTCGATAGAGTAAGTACTGAATGAGTGTGTTTTAGCTCCGGCCCTGTCAATTCCTCCTTATTTTAAATTTTTCTTCTGCAAAATCGAGTTGTCATTTCACCCTATCTCTATCGGCCCCCCCCCCCCCCCCTCGGCCTTCGTCCCATCCTTACATCACACAGTTTCTCGCACCCCGCCCCCCGGCACTGTCTTCCTCGCTGCTCAGCCCAAAAAAAAAACAAAGCACTTGTCTGATACTCGAGAATCGACAACGACCAACCGCGACCATCACCAGCGACTGTCGTGCGACAGTCATTCGGACGGGTTAGGTAACCCTAGAAGCCAACTACAGTTAGGTGGCCGGAAGTCTGGATTGTTCTCTAACGGCGAATCGCTAACGGCGTCTTATTAGTACAGCGAGCGAATCACTAACCCGAGTTTAGCTGGCCTAAACCGGGGTTAGCCAGTACTAAGTAGCTTGAATGGTCAGAGGTGATTAAATACAAAACCTCGGCAGTACAAGAAAATCATATCTTTTCAGTATATAATTTCCAAAAAAATTAAATATATAAATTCGGAATAAAGCCAAAAAAGTGGTAATAGAAAATTCAAAAATGGTTCAAAAACCCCTTTCATTTGGCTAGCTGCTTGAAGGCCGATTTTCTTTTTAAATTAAAAAGTTTTAAATATTAAAATGTAAGGGGTCCTTTTCGTGGCCCCCACATGGCCACCCGCTTATTCTATAATTTCTCGAAAAGCGTGTACCCAAGGCAGTGCCCCCACGAGCCAAATAAAGGGTTGAGTTTACCATTTTTTTCTGGTTTTTTTTTCCCTTCACTATCTTTTTGGAGGGGTTAAGAACAATTGATGTTTGATGTTGTAATTGGAGAGGGGTAGAGGGGTGGGGGCCCCAGCCTTGGTTGAGTGTAGTCCTGTCTTTCCCTACCAGCACAACATCACCATCATCATACATAAATGATGGTCTTGCTTCTCCTAGCATGATAGTAACCTTCCACCAAGCTTCCAGTTTAGACGTCCTATAGGAAATGACTTGATAGTACTACTACCTTCCACCAAAGTTCTCATTTTAGCATCCTATACGAAATAACTTTACATTAACCTTATATTTTAGCATCCTATACAAAATAACTTTAGGTAACCTTTCACCAAAGTTCTCATTAAGACATCCTATGGGAAATAACTTGATGGTAACCTTCCTCCAAACCTCTCATTTCGACATCATATGGGCGACTGACATTTCACCCTAAACCCTATGCAAGAATATTCATATGGATAGCCAATTTCCAGGTGCCATATATGTGAAAGCTTATCATTTGCTTTGGAGATGAAAATTCTTGGAGGATTTTAGAAACACAAAGAAGTAATCAGCTAAAATTTAGGCAAAGGTTTCTTGCACGTTTTCCACTGTGGTCAACCCCTTGTCTTCACGCTCTCACTCTCCAACCAAAGTTCTCATCTAGACATCCTATGGGACATTGACATCTCACACTAAACCATAGGCTAAAATCTTCATAAGAATAGTCAATTTCTAGGTGACATATATGTGGAAGTTGATCATTTACTATGTAAATGAAAATTCTTGGAGGATTTTTAAAACGTCTACAAAAAGAAGTAATCAACTAAAAACAAAAACTTGGGCATTACGCACAGGTTTCTTGCACCTTCCGCCGTGGTCAATGCCTTCTCTTCATGCTCCCTTCCACATTAGAAGGCCCCTTGGCCTAGGCCTCCAAACACTCCCTACACATAAAGCCAAATGTTTTGTGTGGAGATTACAAGATGCTTGGAAAGTTGGTATTTCAAAAGTGATGAGAGCAAAAAATAAAATTAATGTTTGAAAGAGTCTAAATTTTGATATTTGTGATAAATGTATTCTAGTTATTTTGTTGACACTATCTAATTTATTGAGCATCTTTGTGTACAAAATATACACTTTACGTCACATAGTAAGGCCAAGCCAAGGAGTATCACAAGGCTCCAAACAACCACTCTCAAACCACCTAGGATTAGAACATGCACTTACATGTGCGTGTTCTTCCAACTTGTGGACGCGGTTTCAAGTCTACTGCTATTCAAGACATCATAGATGTGAGGCTAGCACAAGGGTCACAAGGCTCCAAACGTCAACTCTCATAATATCCAAAATTGGAGAATGCGCCTATGTGGCCGCAATTGCAGTTCTTATTAGATTCGATTACTCCATGTGCCATCATATTTACAGGATCCTTAAGAGGGGGCTAAAGACTTTATCTGAACAATGACAATATTGAAATACAAAGTTTGGTCAAACATTCAAATAATAATTTGTTCCAAACATTTGGAGAGGCAAGGTCCAAAAAAACAAATTGTTGTTAGTATATTTTGAGAATTCAAACATTCTGAAGCCTCATTTAGATAAATCTATAGCCAAGGTAGTTACAGTTCATTTGCTTGGAATACTTAACGCATCTTGGTTTCCAAGGGGGGCGAACCTGGGACCAAAGAAACTTTGGATGCCAAGCTAGCCGACTGAGCCACCTTGGATATTGGAATACCTAATGGCATAATATAGTATTTAAAGGATTCTTACCCTTGAGTTGTACGATTCTAAAAGGTAGCAATTTTAAAAAATCAACGACCTTCCAAATTTGCAAGAATTTTGAGTTCATCTCTAAGGAGGTTTCTAGAGCACCAGAGATTACATCCAATATCTTGCATTTTTTAAACTTGTCATTATCTTTAAAATGTTGCCATCTAAATACTACACCTCCAAAGGCCTACTAATTCATATCCTTGAACTACATGACTTTAATGCTCATAATGTATTTCTAGCACGATGACAAAATGAACAACAAAATCAACTCACCTTACTCAGATAAAATCTACCCACAATAATTAGAAATCCAGATATTTCAAATATTTCTATTATTTGATAATCTACTCAAATGAGCATGCATTTTGTAACTTTTCCAACCCTCACAAGCCATTTGTGTTTTATAGAATTTTTGTTTGTACCAAGTGATTCAACTATTGATTTTAGACAGGATGTGCAAGAAGAATAACAAAGAAATCCACTAGTCACTCAAATAGAATGGCCTCGAGTTTATTGTGTACAACCGAGACATGCCAGATTTGGAGACCCTCATAACAATTATATCAAAGAGCCAAAGGGAGAGCAACAGCTCTATATACATGTTGTTATCAGGTGAAAGAGCTAGACAAAAGATAAAGCCAATGCAAAACTCGAGCTAATGTGTATGACATAAAGAAAACAAAACCTCTATTGTGAGGTGATAAGGGTCTAATGTCTACAAGATCTAATTGCATCTAGTCCAAATCATCCATTAGGGCCCTTTTTGAAATCAAAAAGGGCCTCTTCCTTGCCTAAACAAGTTTCTTAAGCAACCATAAGTTGCTGTTGTTGTTGTGCTGCTTGCTCTGCTTTCTTGAGCTGCTCGGTCAATTGATGGACCAGCTCCTGGCTCTCTTTCCTCTCTTTTTCTCTTGCTTTATTCGACTGCGCGACCTGATCAGTCAAGGCCTGCAGTGTTTGCCCCGCCACCACTTGTTTGGTCGTGAGATTGCTCAGTAGCTCTTTCAGATAGCATATGATAAAGTTGATTTTGGAGGCTCGTTAAGGCGGTCCATCAACTCAGTGCCTGAGTATCCCAACTGGCCGATGGTGGCAGAGTTACGAGGGGTGGCTGCAGGGGTGTAGTGGCAGAGATGGTGGCGATTGGTGAAGAAACAGTAGTGGTAGAAATAGGTGTAACTATGGGGTTGACAACAGAGGTAAGTGGAACAGCGACAGTAGAAATGAGAGTGGGGAGAACAAGAGACGAAACAAGTGGAATAGAGACAGATAGGGGGACTGAGGTGGCGATGGCAAGAGTGGCAATGGCAGATGCGATGGGGCTTGAGATTAATGCGATGGCAGATGCAATGGGGCTTGAGACTAGATAGATTGTTCACCAAATTGTTTGGTCTATTCAAAAGCGGTTCAATGTGTCCTTATTGCAACAAGAAATGTCGATTGGTAGAATATCAGAGTGGTTTCGTACTTCTTCTTTTAGTTCAGATCCCAGACGATGAGGAAGTTTCTGTTGTTGACCCTCCTTCATTATCCTCTGTTCAATCAGCCATTAATAAAATCAGTCACTGTCTTATCGACACTCATGATAAGGAGAGTGACTTTATTGATGTAAATACTGATTTTCTCCGGGATTCTTTTATTGGCCAAAGTTCATCTGCTGATGAATTGATCCCTATAGAGGAGTCTAAATGTCTTTTCAATTTGCATGTATATTATATTAATGACGATATATATTTTACTACTGCTGATTTATGTAAATTTTTTGACTATCGTGAAGATGAGATTCTATGTTTATTATCCGGCACAATTTCCGAATTCTCCGACTTTGTAGATTTTGAAACAGATGACCTTGTTTCTGGTACTGATTTTGATGATGAGGAGGGCTTTATGACCGGTGAAGAATGCCTGACTAAGACTTTATCAAATAATGCTGAGGATGGGCGAGGCAGACCATCCGATGAAGAATTCACGGCATTTCAATCCCAGATGGGCTTTATGACCGGTGAAGAATGTCTGACTAAGACTTTATCAACTATTGTTGAGGATGGGCGAGGCAGACCATTTGATGAAGAATTCAAGGCATTTGAATCCCAAATGGGCTTCCCTCGTCCATCATTAATGCACTTCACTGATTCCACTTCCGTACGTGGTCATTATATTGATCATCCTGATCTGGTTGTTGCTGATGATGAAGAATGTGTAAGTGTTTAAACTTCCTTTCATTAGAATGTTTTTAATCACTGAATGTGTTTTTGCTAACATATTTCCTATTGCAGGATGCTCTCATAATTGATGATTTTGCTGCAAGACGGTGGCTTCAGACAACACGCATCCTCGTTCTAGAGGGATAGTGGACTTGGCCACTATCTTAGGCATTTCCTGAAGAATGAGATCTATATTGCTCATTCCAAGCTGAGCCCAGTTGGGGAGAGTCTTATAATGGCAGTTAAAGCTTTATCATTTGACCTAGGAGGACATAAATTTGTTAAGGCAAATAAGATCATTTTTGTCAAAAGATCTTATGTTTTGAACATTTTAGGTTTTACTGATGGGAATGTTTCTTTAAGGAGCTCCCATTATTCATTGTATTCCACTTATATTGAACTTAATGGAAATAAGGATAATGCAGATCTATTAGATGCATACGCTAGCAGAGAATTTTTTCATGACAATACTGCCATAGAATCTGACACACGATCTGATGATGAATAGTTGACATTTTGTATTTTGTTATAATACAATCAATACATTTACATTGAGTATTTCTCCTCTCTTGTTCAATGAATTTGCAAAGCAATTCTAAACATGTCATGATTTGATGACAATGATGATTTTCTACTTAGCAATCATCTAATTTTCTCTTATTATATAAACTTGCATGCTTTTCTAAACTTGTTGTATTGTGTGGACTTTGTTATATGTCGAATCTGAACTCTGCGGTAGAACCACTGAAACAATTGACAAATGTAGTTTCGTTTTTCATTGGTTCCTCCATGTTGTGTGTTTCGATGAAATGCTGCTCGTGCTTGCCAGTGTGACTTCTCCATCCCTTGTGATGGCCATACACTCAAGCTTTCATATGTGTTTGCAAAAAATGTTGTATGATCTCTTAGTATGTGTTGCATATGTCAAAATCATAATGTTAGTCTTATGTTTGGATCTAAATATATATGAAAAATTGAAAGCATCTTGAAAATTTTATACTAACCATGTAATGAGTGATATGATCTTCTCCCCATGCTTTTGATACTGCATTAACAAACTCGACACAAGTCCTTTTGATAGCTTTCTTATCAATATCAGAGTATTTTTCTTTTCTTAAAATAGCAATCATACTATCAAGCTTCTTCCATACATCAACTTTTAGTACTCTGGTTTTGCCGTCTTTCTCGAAGTCCTGAGTGGCAGCAATAATATATGTCCAGACTGAGTGTTGAATATTAGAAGCCTTACTAGTATGATTTGATAGAAAACAACGCGCTTTTGCTCCTCCTATGTTTGGCTTAGTTGGCATGTTCCCATTCTGTCCTGAAAGCTTTTCATCTTTTTGAATTTTGACATGTCCCTTATGGAGTCTTGCATTTGATAAAACATCTTCTAATCGAGAGATAGCTTCCTTTGCTAATGATGCTGGCTTAGTATTCCAAGCAAAAACTATATGAAGATAAATGATCTTTTCTATTAATCTAACTTTTGCATGAAGAGTGCAAACATGCACATTTTTCAAGGTGATAGGCAGCGCAAGCTTCCAGTTTGGATCTGCATATTCTCTAGTAATTCCTGTATTCCTAGTTACATCTTTTGCCATTTTCATGCAGTACAAACAAGGGTGTTTTGATGTAGCACCATGAGAGACCATATACATACATTTCAATGTTTTCAAATCACCTGCTAAGTCCCATTCAATATTGAAGTCTCCAACTCCTGGAACATTGAGCAGTCCTCCATCCATATGGTCCTTGATGATCCTAGGATAAGATGTCCTTGAGAATATCCATGATAATATATCATGATCCTCCTTTAGAACCTGTCCAAAAAATTAAGCAGACTTAGTTTACAATGAATCAATACTATTCAATGAATGTAATGTAGTAATGAGGCTAGTTACCTGAAATATATCATTTTCTGATTGGACACTGAATCTGAAATCTTCTTGGTTCTCTGTTCGTGATAGAGCACCATTCATGAGAGTTATACTAACCCTCTCCATCTTCTGCCCTTTCACAATTTTTGACTCATCTAACTTAAGTACTATGATTATTTTGCCATTCACCTTTTCATAGGTTATATCATAGAATGTGACGATGTATCTCAGCAAGTAATTAGATCAACAAATAATTTGTTTGATGAATTATAGAATATCGATCTTCCATCAATTTCATACACCTCCTCAAAATGAAATGGAGTTCCAATGATCTTATGCATACCTATGTTTGATGTATCCCTCTCTTTCTTCAAGTGATATGTCCTAGGGATTGGGACTTTTCTAATTTGAACATGCTTAAAAGCTTCTCTAATTAGTTTAATATTGTTGCATATTCTTCCCTACTAATACCTGCAAAATCACAAGCACCTTGAACTATATTCTTATCTAAACTTTTTTGAATGTCCACCATCAAAGACTCTGCTATTTTACACTTTACATTTGAACTCCTATTGTTCATCATGATACGCTCAGTCGATTTGCAAGTCAATATTGTGCCCAATGACATTCCTAGTGAAGCATTGTCTTTAATATTATGAGGAACTACTAATGCAGATCTGCAAAAAAAACAGATAGTTAATAGAATATCACCATAGCTGAAATTAAATCCAAATGTCATTGAAAAACTTACAAAAATCAGAATATGCTTACTTGAATGCACAGATCCTTCTATTTCGATAACCTCCTTTTGAAAGCGTTTGAATATCCTTGCAACTTTGTTGCTTTCGCTTCTTACTTTCAGCCTTCTTCTTTGCCAAATCCACATCCTTCAATAATTGTAAGTTTTCAATACGAATAGACTGTAAGACTGATTGCATTTGCTCTAGTTCTGATTTGATATTGATTGTTATCTTCTGTAATGATTCATTATTTTTTTTGAGTTGTTTATTTTATTTTAACGTCTTTTGGAGATGACAATCTTTATTCTGACAATAAGAGGATATCCGAATCAACTCACCTTCTAAATAGTGAACTTTATTCATATAAAGTTGTTTTCCATGGTTCTGCAATCTTTCACAATATCCTAGTAATCCACTATGCCCATTGCATGTCCGTGTAACTAAATGAGTTATTGAAGAGAATGTGGGATGTGTCAAAGTGCTTGGATCTTGTGGATATAATGTTCCATCTGTCCACAAATCCAAGTTTTTTTTTTCCTTTTGCCTTGTAACGAGAACGATCCTCAACAGAATTCCTTTGCCTCCTCTTCTCTGCAAAGGTGCCAAATCAATAGGGATATCCACATGTAGATGATACAATGTCATCATAAAAAAACAATAGAGTAATTAGTTGCATCAAAGTACTATGACTAGATTCTATGAAGCAAAACAAAATACTCATCTTTGATTATATTATATACTATGTACGATCAATCCAATCTCCATGCTTGTATGCTTGATTCAAATTTGGAAATGCCGCTCATTTTTTCATTCCAATAGGTAGTTGGCGCTCATATTTTCATTCCAAGGTAATGATGGCGTTCATAATTGGAGATGGCACCCATATTTCCATTCTCGTGGAA
The DNA here is from genome assembly GCA_029204225.1 of Diphasiastrum complanatum. Taxonomy (NCBI): domain Eukaryota; kingdom Viridiplantae; phylum Streptophyta; class Lycopodiopsida; order Lycopodiales; family Lycopodiaceae; genus Diphasiastrum; species Diphasiastrum complanatum. The sequence continues at coordinate 60,513,142 of CM055097.1, forward strand.
GGAATGCATATGTAAACATTTTGCAATTTTTCCTGATTCAAATTTGGGAATGGCGGTCATATTCTAGATCCAGGGAAAATACTGCTCTTTTTGTAACCAATGGAGGGAATATTTTTGAATTTAGTCAAGTTATACTGCGAACTGTTTATAGTTCTTAACTGTGACTATAGACACTATGGTTAGATCATTGGGGGTTGGGGAGGCCTCGGGAGTGGTGGGGGCAAGCAAATAAACAATATCGTTTTTTTATTTTGATATTTTTTTATATCCTACATGGCATTCCTTAAAGGGTCTTTTTGATATTGAGAACTCCTCTAATGGCTTAGACTTCGTCAAAGGTGCCGAAATCCAAAATAGCACTCGGCCACCTATTGCACAAGAAATTGGCACACAACAAAGATTGATCCCAAAATGCATCTCTCTCGCTGCTGATTTCAAGTGACGCTCTTGCGATGAGTTCTAATTAATGTTTGTACTTTACAATGGGATTAGGGCACCATGTGCTATTATCAGTCGTCAAATATTCAAGTCGACTAGTTGATATGCGACTTAGTCGATGAAGTTGGATAAGTCGATGAGTGACCAATGACGAGGAGTCGATGTCGGACTAATGGTTGATGTCTATGAATGGTCACAAATGGTTGATGTCTTTGCAATCGATGTCGGTTGAGGCGATGAGTGACCAATGACGAGTAGTCAATGTCAGACTAATGGTTGATCTCCGACGAATAGTCGATGTTGTTGTAGCCGATGGAACGCTGCCATCAATTTCTTTGTATTTTCGCAGACTGTGCGACTGTACAAGTATTTACATATAGCAAATGAATGGATCTAGATTAGTGATGAGATAAGGGATGGAGAGGATAGAAATCCAACAGCTGCATCATCAAATGGGACATTAGAGGAACCAAAAACAACAATGCTAGCCAATCAGACAAGAAAGGAAGACATGGCCTCACAACAGAGTCAAGAGGCAGAACCAAGTGCCACATGTCACAAAGTTGACCAAGACTATAAAAAAGATGACCAACATGAGCCTTAGGCCTGCAGAATAAAAATTATTCAATCGGACCAATGTGGATACTGTTATAGAGATCATGCACACACTGAATGTCCAGTACAAAACCCTTGCTTAAAAAATCAAGGGCATAATGCAGAGCATAAGGTTGGAGATCAGAATAAAAAAAGATCAAACTTAATGAAGAGCCAACAAGAGAATCATTCAATGGATGTCAAGAGTTTTGTCTTGAGCACATCAGGACAGTCCTTAACCGAAAAAGGTGGGTGGAAGTCTTGGTAATATCACCAGGCATGTCCTTGAGTTCAGCTGAAGACCATAATAGCTTACCAGTCTACTATGTGGAAAGTGAGAAGGAACATTTGTTACATGTGTATGCTTATCGCCTCCAAGGGGATGGTATTTTGCGCATGGTACGATGTTTCGGATGTGGTGGAAGACATTGTTGATCAAAATGCCCACATCAAGATGACCCAACAGTCTTTTTACCTTCGTGTTCACAATGTGGCGTCAACCATCCATGTCTAGATTTTCCATTGAGGCAATTATGAAAAGCTAAGATGACATTATCTTACAAGGACCAGCATCTACCATGTCATCAAACAAATCCAGTCAAGATGCACTACAAACGAAAAATTTTATTGCCACCTAGTTTTGAGACAAGTGAACTACACGACAATCCTCCCAAATCCAATAAGTGCACAAAGTCACCTCAGTCTCAAACGACTACAACATAGAATTCATCAAGCAAATTGCAACAATAGAAATTACAAGAATTCTACCCAGCCTTCTACAACATTTGGTGGATGCTACATTACAATAGGTACCTGTGACAAGTGGAACTCTTGGCAGAAAATCAGCATAAGGCTTGCAAGCAAGCATGGTCACACAGTCTTCAAGACCACAAGACAATGGGAAGGGAAGGGCTAAGGTCAACCAACTCCCAAATCATCAATTGCCAACACACAAGACAATGGGAAGGGAGGGCTAAGGTCAACCAACTCCAAAATCATCAATGGGCAATGTTCAACCAAAGTCTGATTGTTCGACAAAACAACAGACCACCAACATAGTGCCAAATCCGGGTATAACAATGCTTGAAAGGCCAAATCCAAGGATTTCAAGCCCAATAAGGTCATTTGCACAACAAGAACTAGCACCTACAATGTCTACGCCTTGTCCTTAATTAATAAGATTGACTATCGAGGAAAGTCTTCAGGTTCGAGCTTACCATGAATACATGGATAGAGAAAGCAGTCAAGCGAGCATGTCTTATCCACATTATGAATTGAGAGAGACCACGACAATACCACTAGAAGAAGTAGTGCCGATCGATGAGGATCAATATCAATCAGCTTTATCATGGGATCCTCTGATGGATGGTGTCGACTACCCATTTGTCGATGAACACAGTTATCAAGAATGGCCGCTAGACCCATATGGTTATTTTTGAAAACCTGGCAAATCCATGTTCTTGTTGATTGTCATCAAATAAAAGCCTTAGGTTTTACATAAGCGAACTCATACCTACACTTTTCCTGGATCAGAAACAAAATATATATCTATGCTCTCTACAATTTTGACAACGCCAACGACTCATCATTACCAAATGCTACCATCTCAAGGACTAGTTAGAGGCAGTGCCATGGGACTGGCACCTGTTTGGCAGCAGGAAGATGTTGCCCGATTCTGGGAACAACATGGAATATTCTAAAATATGGCAAGAGGCTCTTGCATAAAGGAAGTAGAGAATCGGAAGTGTTAGAAACGGGCGACCATTTGGCATCTTGCGTGTGTGAGTCCAACATTGGCCCTGAGGCTAATAAATGTCATAAGTGCAATGACAATGACATCATGTGACTATAAGCCCAAACCTATGGGCACTATTTTAGATTTGTAGACTAGGAATAAAGAGACTTGGGGCATTATTTATATTAACATCATAAAAAGGCCTCAAAGTCAAGTTAGCTAAGGTTCTAAATTTAATGGAACTCACATGAATTATGTGAAGGGCACATTTCTAAATTTTAAAACCATTAGATTTTGTAGGAAGGGCTTGGGTTAGAATCTTTGCCAAATTTTGTCCATCGTCCTTAAGTTGTCAGTGATAGCTTAATGTGGGCAGGGAATGTCCCAAAATACAAGAAACCACAATCAATTCCATCTACAAGACAAAGGGGGCCGCTCACCTCATGTGCCACATATTAAAATGGGGAGAATCCATTTTTTCTATAATGAATCTATGGTGGACCTCACTTTGGAATAAAAAGGGATTTGGAGAATTACCACTTTAATTTGTTGCAACAGCTATCATGATGAGAAATGTGATGATTTTCTCAAAGGTAGCATGCCTTTTATTAGGTGAGTTTGAGTTGCAAGTTTTTTTTTAATCCTTTTAGATTGCAAAATTTTCCTATTTTTTGTTCCATTTCTGTTGGACCGCCATTCAAAGATGCTCTCAATCTTTCTATAGAACTTGGTCTTCACTAACTTCATACCTATCTCTTCATTTTCTTATGAGGTAGAAAAAAGATTCATGATAGCCTCTTATGAAAATCTAATACTTCATCAGCCCCATTGTGGTGTGGTGGTAAAGGGTTCTTGATGTGAGATTGATCACCCAGGTTCAAACCCCGCGCACACATGGGCAGTGTCCAAAAAACATGTTACTTCCAACATGTTACGTAGGAAAATGTTAGTTGCGAAGGTTACCATTAATCAAAAGTAGGCATCATTGGTTACAAGCTTTGGGTACCATATACTCCTATGTATGTAGGAAAATGTTAGCTCAGTGCGTAAGCTAGAAGGTTAGCATTAATCAAAAGTAAGCATCATTGGGTCATCTTGCCCTAGGCATTTCTATGGCAGGATTCCCCAATGGAAACGACATTGTGGAATACCCATTCCCCTTGCAAACACAAAAGGATTCCCGGCCAATCCCAAGGTCAATGAGGAATCGATTTGTCCTACAAAATAAAGGATTCCTCAATGGAAAGTTCACGCCTATTAAAAAAGAAACGACAAGATATATTGAAACAATATTTCGTATGGACATACAAAGGATTGCATATAAAGTTACAGCAAGCTGCTTGTTTTCTAGGCAGCAGTCATAGGTGCATCAGCTTGTAGTTAAGCATCAAGAGAAAAGGTAAGCATAAGATTGTTCATCATCTCTGTTATTTAGATCAATCGGCATTATCAGAATGGAAATTCAAATGTTTCAGCACTATTATGCAGATGATCAAGGCTGATGATGCACTTACTAAGAATCAGTATTAACGATCCAGCATCATTCTCGATATAACCAGTTCTTCGTGTTGGAAATTGATTGCAGGTTTCTGTCCTTCAGAAGAACTAAGTGACGACTGATCAGATAAACTAGTTCTTCATGGCGAATATTTCTGTTTTTAACTTAGAGGTGTTTGGGGTTGCCAAATGGGTAGTCGATGTCGTTGTAGGATTGCTTGCAATTGCTTGCCTGTGCATCTATCAGTTTCTGCAACATAAGAGCTCACCAGGTCCGAGAGCATGGCCCATATTCGGATCCACCTTTGAACTGTTGGGCAACTTAAACCAGTTGCATGATTGGATCCTTAAGTATGCTCAGCAATACGACACCTTCAGGGTCTCGACCTTCCTATCAAATTATATCTTCACTGTTGATCCCGTTATTATGGACTACGTATTCAAGAAAAACTGGAAAAATTATGGCAAGGTAACAACATCGTATGTAATTATCATTTTTATTGCAACAGGAACTCATTTCGTACAGTTTTGTACTCTTGTCAAATTATAATGACGACTCAATTTCTTAAGGTTCTAAAAAACATGATGAAACAAGACAGCTATAAAGACCTACTTTGGAAATAGCTACTGGACAAGTGAGTCACCTAGAACATTTTCCAAGGAACTGAAAGAAGCCAAGAAATACTGCATGTAGCCTACGCTTCTTAGATGTCAGAAGCGTAGGCTACGATATACGTATGACATAAGTCGTGAAAGCAAATGTCTAGTCGTGCTCTAAATAAGATTTTTAATATCAACACTATTCCTAGCTGATAAAATGTTGGAAGCTTTAGTGTATTCAACAATTTCTGCTTATTTTGCAGGGGAAAGTTATATCTTCTCAACTAAGCGCTTTCTATGGAAATGGTATATTTATATCTAATGGTGAACAATGGGAGTGGCATCGCCAAATATTACAACGCCAGCTCTTTTCTAGCATCCACACAAAATACAACCTGGATTTACACATAGAAGCGGGTATTGAAGTTTCTTCCATGCTCATCCAGCTTGCTTCGAAAGGAACAAAAGAAATCGAAATGCAGGTATTGACCCTAAGTTTCCGAGAGTGTAAATCAGGTACTTCCATATATTAGGACCCTTGCTTGCCTCTGTGAGAGAGAGAGAGAGAGAGAATCATGATATAATCGATCATGTTTTGCAGAATGTTTTCAGACGAATGGCATTTGATACTATTTTTCAGAATGTCTGTGGCGTTAAACTGAAGAGCCTGTCATCTTCATTTCTTGAAATTGACTTTATAAAAGCCTTTGAAACTGCCAAAGTTCAAACTAATTGGCGTACTTATGATCCTTTCTGGAAATTGAAAAGGTTTTTCTTGCTTGGACCCGAAGCTATACTGAAAGAGAATCTCACGTTTCTGGACGAATTCCTCTATAAAATCATCGAGAGACGGAGAAATGAAGTAAAAGATCAGAACGACGCTCTCCAAGACGTAAGGATAGAATTACGAAATTGAGAGTTTATCTAGGTTTGTCTTTTATTTGCATTCTTATATCACGCTGCCGCAATAGAAAACCAAGTGATTGCTTATCACCTTATAGTAGAATGAACAGTAATTGCCAATAAGTATTTACGCCTTAAGAATAGCTTTATACAGGTGAATGGGGACCTCTTGTCAAGGATATTGCTTCTTTTTAAGGATGATCCCAAGGTGGACTCCGACCAGAACATCAGAGATGTGATTGTGAATATTATTGAAGCAGGCCGAAGAACCACGGTAGAAGCCTTATGCTGGACTTTCTTTATGATTTGCAGTCATCCGCATGTAGAAACTAAAATCTTGCAGGAATTATCCAAAATTATGGAAGACAAGGGAGTTTGTGTTCCTATTCAAAACGGTCACAACACCAAGGGAAATGAGTTTTTTATGAACAACGTTGCAACATATGCTCATTTACTCAACCATGACAATTTGAGCGAGATGCACTATCTTCATGCTACCGTGACGGAGACCTTGAGGTTGTACCCTTCTGTTCCATGTGTAAGTTCTGTCACTCATCCTCATGTTTTCTGTTATTTTATTCTTAAAAAATTTCATTTATCTTTTCTAATATCACTATAGTGATAATGGCTTTACTCAAGGGAAGGTGAAGTTATAGGGATCAGAAATGGGTGGCATAGCTTTGAAAAGTCCCCCAACGACCCATAAAGGCCAGCAAAACTACCATTCCCTAGAGTTGAGAAAAATTCTTGCTCTTCCGAGTGAGATTTGGTGCAAAAGAAAAATTAGATATCTTTCTTGCTAGATAGATTAAATGCATCGACATATTTTTACTTATAGTTAAAACTCTTGATGGGTATGTGAATATTTGTATGATGGACATTTTACTTTTATGAGGATGGGAACTTAGTAGAAGAGGCATTGCCTCCATTTTATGGATTTCTATCTGAGCTCAAAAGTTTGAGAGAAACCTTTAGAAACTCATCTTCAAACTTGAGACTCTTCATTATCGGTGAACCTAAACTCTCGGTTCTCTATTTTAGTTTTAGCTTCCAACTTGGCCACATAAGTTTAGGCTAGTCATCTTTTAGTAGTGTTAGAATGTCATCTTGTTTGTAAAAACATATGAAAAAGTGCCCAAAAATCCATCAACATATTTGAAAGACAAACTAGTATTTTTGTTGAAGTACATGATGTTTATATTGATCCAAAAGATTTCTTGTTTCAAAGATAATTTTATTATTATGCACTCCAATATGTTGGATCTTATAGGTGGATGGCACAACTTGTCGATGGGTGTAGTAAAATGTATTTGTTGCCATATTGGACATCAAGAACTGTCACCAAACAATGAGCCCAACATCCTCTCTATCTCCATTTCTTAAATCCCATCTCTCTATGTACATGATTTTGAAGTAGATCACAAGTTATGCATATATTACTACTTGAGAAACTTTGGGATTCTACACACTAGACAATATGTCATTACCTAAAATTTTTTTAGTAAAACATTTTGAAGCCAAAAGTTATAATCATGCGTATAAAGGAGATGTATGTGAACCATGTCATAAGCTTATTACAGCTGAAGCTAGTCATATTTTTGGTATAACCAACAAATGATTTTGTCTCAGATTGCGAAAGAAGCATTATCTTATGACAAACTTCCAAATGGAATGAGGGTGAAGAAAGGGGACTTTGTGAATGTAGTGCCATATAGCATGGCTCGAATGCAGTTTCTATGGGGACTTGATGCGACTGATTTTAAACCTGAACGATGGCTGAAGGATGGTCTTTTTCAACCAGAATCTTCTTGTAAATTTTCAACTTTTGGAGTAAGTGAACTACTGCCTACTTACCATTAATCTATTTCTTAAGGCTATAAATTGATCACAATAAAAAATCAAAGCTATATAATTCATCTACTACTTTTTGATCACTTTCCAAAATTCAACGCGAGAGAGAGAGAGAGAGAGAGAGAGAGAGAGAGAGAGAGAGAGAGAGAGAGAGAGAGAGAGAGAGAGAATGAAAGAGAAAAAATGAGGGTAGGATCCATCTTTGTAGCTAGATCTAATTTTGTCATATGAAAAGGTCTTCAAAGTTACATGAGGAGTGGTGGTTGAGTTCATTGCAACTCAAGTGCACAAAAGATATATATATATAAGAAAGAAAGAAAAATAGTCACACTCGAGAAAATTTTAATACTCTACAACTTTTGGCATATTGTTGTATTTCAGGTTGGTCCCCGTTCCTGCATAGGAAAAGATGAAGCATATGTGCAAGTGAAAATGACGATTGCTATTCTTCTATGGTTCTTCAAGTTCAAGAATGTCGTAGGTCAAAATGTGACATATCAACAGGCTTCGACCTTGAAAATGTCCACAAATGGATTGCTACTTGAGTTTGAGCCCAGAGATTGGCAAGACCTTTGTGGATCAAAATATGTGAAACTAACTAGTGCTACTTAACTTTACAATAGCATTTCATATTAAAAATAGAATCAATGGTAATGATTTGATATGTTCATCAATGGTGGGACACAAAAATTGAGAGGGAAGGTAAGAGAACACTGTAAGAAAAGTGTGATAAATAGGTTTTCACAAGGATAAAGTGAGATGAAAAAATAAAGATAATCCAGAAATAATAATTGTAAAGGATTTCCAATTTAAGAGAAGACAATGGACATGAGCATCTATCAACTTCTCATTGATTACTAGAGCAATGTGAGTGAGTGACAAGTTTATTTAGTGAGAGAGATGGTTATTTTCTAAGAGACTATAGTAGTTTGATAATTTTCATGTGTCATAAGCATATGTGGATTCAATTGTGCAAATGACTCAAGATAATATGACAAAGTGAGGTGATGTAAGTCACAATGTGAAGGGGTATCATATGTTTGATTTTTATGAATATTATAAGTGTGGTTGATTTCATTGATACATATTCACAATTATAGGAAATGTATGTTTGATTTTTTATATAAATGCTACTTGTAGAATTGTACTGCAATAGTGTGGCAAGAAATCAATTTGAGAGCCACTATGTGGTAAGAAACCAATTTGAGAGCCACTATGTATGAGAGGTAGATATCATCTTTTTTGGATGCGTCCAAAGTTGACAAAAATTCTTGTTTTTACCATCCATGTAGTATTGTACAGTATTGCATCACGTAAGAGTCATATGTACTAATAAAATTTCATCAAGGCTCGCTCACATGTCATGGATTATAGAACATAATGCTCACTTTTCCATGCTTGCTCGATGGATACTTGCTTGCTTTTTCATGTTGGCAAAAAATCTATATTCCTCCATGTATAATATGTTGCTAAAAATTCCTAATTGTGCTGAATTTTGTGTATTGTTGCAGACTTTTAAAAAAAACTTGAATATTTATGCAAATTTGATAGGTCCTCATTAAAAGGAATCTAAGTGATAATTCTAACACTCCCCCTTACTGAGGATTTGTAACTTTTTGATTTTTAATCTAAGTAACCAAGAACCAATCTTCCATTGCTCTTTCCTTCATAAGGCTCCTGCTCAATGATTGCATCATAAGAAGTAGAAATCTCAAAGACATTAGAAGCCATGAAAAAAATGATTAATACCTTCAGCATAAGGATTATTGAAGTATTCTCTTTTTTCAAACAAAAACTTCTACTCAATGATTTAGGTAATGACTCATATGATAATGATTCTTCCTCACTATCACTCACAATGACATCATTCAAAGTACATCCTACTTTGAACTCTTCACATACTTCTCTTCTTCTTGACTTGGGACTATCTCCTTCACCAAGTCTCTTGATAGAACCATTTGATCTACTCTCTTTATGAAGGCATGTGACTCCACTTGCTAGAAAAATGACTTTCTTGGAATCATCAAAGTAACGTAGAAGAACCATCTCCTTTATAAATGAACCTAGCAACATCTTTTTCCATATGATCAAAGAAATCATTAGCAACAATCTTTTCCAAGGAAGAACCTTCACCTCCATTGATGAAGTTAGCTCTTTCCTTACCTTTTGCATGCTTGCACTTGCCATGAAGAACCATTGAAACACCATCATTATCCTCAAGACTAGCCAAGTTAGCCCAAAGATGAACATCTCCAAGAAGCATATTAGATCTAGCATAAGGAAGCTTGTTAGACTTTGCATAAGATCCGCCGATCTTATTGATGCTAAAAGGGAGCTTTGAAAAGTTGAGACCAATCTCCTTTTCCATTCCATCCTTTTTGTTAGCCATAACAAAAGCATCAAGCTTGAAAAGTCTACCTTGTCTATTGTCGCTAGCAACCAAGATTTCTTCCTTTGAAATGAAACAAGCATCACCACCAAACTTTACCATGTATCCTTTCTCTATCATTTGACCAACACTTAGCAAATTCTTTGAAAGTGAAAGAATGTGAAGAACACCATCCAGTCTTGCTTTCCTATTAGTAGAGAGACAAATAGGATTTGAACCAATATCTTCAATCACACACACACCACCATTGGCCATGTGAATTGCTTTTTGGCTCCATCATAAGTGACCAAAGAAGTAAATAACTCCTTGTGATTAGTCATGTGTGAACTAGCTCCACTATCAATCCACCATGAATCTTTGTCACCTTCACTTGATATTGGACTTAAAGAACACATCAAAAGAGAATCACAACCACCTAGATCCTCACCATAAGTAGTAAAGTTGATTTGCTTGCTACCTTCATCTCTTTGCTTCTTCAAACATTCATTTGCATCCTTTGCCATTTCCCTTGAACTTGCCTTTGATGAACATAGCATCCTCTTCATACTGAGATGTTGATGTAGATCCACCTCCTCTTGATTGAAGCCTATGCTCCTCATTCACCAAGATCTCTTGCAAATCCACAATAATTGGCAAAGTCTTTTGAATAGCAAAACTTTGAACAAGATTAGCATGATCATCCAACAAGCCATTAAGTATAACTTGAACAAGTTCTACCTCCTTAACGCTTTCATCAATACATGCTAACTCATGAATGCTTTAACCCTCAAAACAAAAGCATGAGTACTCTCCTCCTTCTTTTGAAAACTTTAAAATATTGGCCTCCTAAGAGTAAGCACTCTTGACATAGACTTGGATTCATAAAGCTTCTTCAAAGCTTCCCAAGCCTCCAAAGATGATGTGCACTTACCAATCTCCTTGAGGAGTTCATTGGTAGCCCTTTTGGCCCTCTTATCATACCTCATTTGATCTTGTTGAATTGTTGGTCTCTCCTCCAAACTTACAACAACATCCAATACATCATTCATCTCAAGAAGTGATTCCATTCTCACTTTCCACAATGAATAGCTACTTGAGGTAAGCCTATCATTGCCTTTCAACATGAATCCACCACTTGTAGCCATGTTGCAATGACCTGATCTTCTTCTTTCAACCTGTTCCAATGCACAAAGCACTCTCTTCAATGTCAACAAATGAACTCAAAAAGAAAACATAAGAGATAGACACACAAGCTTGATGCAAATTCCACTTCATCTCTTGATTATTCACATCCAAATGAGCTCCAATTTGGAGTATAGGTAAAAAGGAGGGAGCTGACCTAGTTTACACATGTGAGATAGTAACTACACTTTTCCTTTTGCCAATCATAAAGTCTCACCCTCATCTAATGGAATTGCACCTCTTGAAAAAAGATAGAAATTGGGAAATTTGCCCTTTGGCTAACAAACTTGACTTTTTACATACATGGTTCTTGATATCATGTAAAGCCACTCTATGCTTATGATTCACACATGGAAATAGACTCCACACATGTGGGATTACATTATAACAAAAATTGTCCTACATCAAGCTACGTTTTGCATTTTACATAGTTGGCAACAAAAACATTTACTTGATGTCAAAAGTTTGACTATAATCTCAAGCAAACTAAGAAGATACAAGTAGAAAATGGAAGATTTGCATATATGTAAACTAAGAAATGACCAAAACAATAACATGGACCAACAGTCTAACTACAATTGTGATGTGATCTCTTTTTCAAATGTTTGTCAAAAGCATTTGAAAAAAAAGACCCTCTTGATTATAAAGGGGATGACTAACATATAATATCAAAGCCAAGCAAAAGAAAGCACCTACTATATGTCACAATTGAACTAGACTGCTCAAAGAAATAATAAATGTACAAAACATATCATAATCATATCCATGCAAAACCAAGCACCTAGTTACATGTTATTAGAACTTGAACTAGAACGCTCAAAGAAATAAATTGATTGATTTACAAAACATATGATAATAGCCATACGTTAGAATTTGTAGAATGACAAACCCATGTGGAACCTTTTATTATACTATCCTCTTTCATTGAAAAGTTTTTTCTTTTAAAAATTGACTTGAAAACTTTTTTAAGAGCATTGATATATTATGCGCTTGTAAAAAATGTGCAAGTAGGCTATCTAAGGAGATTATGTCAGAAGGTGGGATAGGTGGAAACATAGAAGTTTTTGTGTTGGTATGTTCAAATAAAGGTTCACAAAAAAGCTTTTAGAACATTAGTTTGAGAGAGGTCATATGGTCAATGGTAATGGGCTATAAACTAGGTTCTAGTAGTATGATGCACATATCTTTTGAAAAACAGTTTCAAGTTTTGGCTTTCAATATTTTGGGCCCATCAATGCACAAGCTTCGACATTATATATAAACATAGCCATTAAGATTCCATAGTATGTATAAAAGCATTGTAATTGGATGATCTCTTACATGATTGAGTGTTTTAAAAGTTTAGGACTACATATAATGTCATTCATAGATTCTTCACTTATTATCATGGTTGACAATTCTTTTACATTTTTTTAGGTTTAAATTTATCTTCACTTTTTTCGTCTTGAAGGCACACTATGTGGGGAGGCAAAAATAATCACTATATAATATGTACAAGTGTAAACCATATATAAAAATTGAACCATTTAAAATAGATACTCGTGAGCACAAGGTGCAATACATTCACACCCCAAAGGATGAACAAGAATTAGCTTTTCATTCGTAAGAGTAGGTCTTCATTGCAAATTATGAGATTGAGCTAGTGGGCAATAAAACTTCAAGGACTTGAAAGGAGGACAGACAAATGACATAATGATTTTACAACTTCAAAGTTCTCACAAATGCATACATAAATTTGAATTTTGGTGGACAACCACAAGCCAATCTTATCAATCATGCTAACCATCATTGAATACGTTTATGCACTTTTCATACTATTTTTTAAAAGCTATCATTCTAGATATTATACCAAATTCTGTAGGAGTAACAGATTGTTGCACGTAGCCTATAAAACACTTACCCAATGTATGCACAATAGTTTGGCACAAGTATATATTTAGATGCATTTGTGAGTTCCACATTTGAACTTTAGTTGTGTAATACATTCTTTACTAGCGAAGTGTGCATGTCGTTGATGGGCGAGGATGGGTGACGGCCGATGATTAGGATGGCGGTCGATGGTTTAGGAAGAAACCCAATGGTCGTTGACGGGGGGTGGCCGATGTATGTGTGTGTATGTACGTGGCTGAAGTGTGTCCGTCGATGGCGGGTGGCCGATGAGGGGTGTGTGTGTGCGCGCGTGCGCGTGATGCAGAGAGAGAGAGAGAGAGAGAGAGAGAGAGAGAGAGAGAGAGAGAGAGAGAGAGAGAGAGAGAGAGAGAGAGAGAGAGAGAGAGAGAGAGAGAGAGAGAGAGAGAGAGAGAGAGAGACCTCACACATCTCGCATCTCGAATATCTCACATATCTCGCACAACTTGCATATCTCACATACTCAGAGAGAGAGTCCAGGTCAGGGAGAGGTCGAGAGAGACCTTCGGGACCTTCGCATATCTCGCACATCTAGCAGTTAGAGAGAGGCCGAGGGAGACCTTCGATACCTTTGCATATCTCGCATATATTGCATGATATGTGTTAGGGATTTTTTCGACAGGGGATTGGTCCCGCCAGAAAGCCCCAACGAGGGAAAGGGCCCACACTGCCCTTACGCGAATGACTAGGGTCAATTACCACTTTCAACCCTGGGGGTCATCCTAGTCACCCTGTACTCCCCATTCAATGAGAGTTTCTAGGCTCTCAAAAGTATGACTGCTGGGAGAGGTTGCTATCTTCACTTGGTTTCTAGGTACAGGCTCTGATTCCTAGATCGTCCTTACTTGCATATGGGGGCTAGTAACATAATCATTAACAAGACTCTCATTGGGAGTTCCTAGAACCAATTCAGGGTGTTGAAACCATGCTCTTCTAGGATCATTCACTATATTCCCGTTGTCACTGTAAGATGCTACAGATGAGTGTACTGGTGGCTCAAATATTGGTGTTTGTGTAAGAGATTGTGTTATTTCTGCGTATCAAGTGGAGGTGGCATCTGTCAAATGCCAATACTTGTCAATCACAAGCTCGTATACCTCTAGATAACTATGTTCTCCGCGGTGTTTCAAAGAGGTTGGATCCAGTTGTCAACTTAGCAACTTCATATAACATAGTAATGACATGCTTGCTCAACCTTGCTTTTCATTCTAATAACCATCAATAACACCATGAGAACTAAGTAGCATCAACTGATTGCTTATCAACAGAAAAACAGCTTCTTTATACAACTCATAACACATACAATAGTGCCAGTGATGTAGGTAGCATGCTAAGGATAATATGATCCAAGCGTCCAACATGCATATCATCCCGTTCTATCCAAACCATAGATCATGTTTCCCCATGCATAACGTGTCATCAGAAAAACACTCATAATAATGTGAGCCAGCATCTCACATATTGAGATAAGTTGCAAAAATACCTTAGTGATGAGCTAGATAACCGATTTGTCGTGAAAGCTGCTTAGTCATGAATGTGGAGAGCCTCCTCTTGTATCGCCTTCAAAGATAGTTGCTTAAACCCTTCACAACTGGGTGTTTGATAGGAACCGTTGGCTAGCTTTCCCAAGGTGTGAATCTTTGCACTTTGAAGTTTGATTTAGTGTTACAGAAAACAGTACTTGAGCCTATTATAAGATTATGAGTGAAAAATCCTCAGAAACGGTGATTTCTTTCCATATAGATCAGCCATTGAGTGCTACACAGTTAACGCTTGAATTATGTGTGGGGGAGGAGAGCCGACATGCCGCTGAAACTTCAAGTTATAAATAGATATATGGAGGCTTGAAATAGTTGGAAGTCACCCTTTTAGTTGAATACCTTCTACCATCTAATTGAATAAGGCAAACAACACTCGGGCCGCAGCCACTAGAAGTTGTTGTAGGGCCATCGATCTGCTGTAGTTGTAGTCCTCCCACCTGTCAACAAGGGTTAGATCACTAGATAGGCACCTAACTATGCATAGATGCTACTTTTAGTCAGTTCCCTACTTTTCCTAACTCTACCACCACTAACACTACCCCCACTAACTCTACTCCCCTAAGCTACCTTCATCATGATTTGTGGTGAAAGAGAGGTAGAAAGAGAGAGAGTTAGATGGATAGGAAGAGCATAGAAGATAGAGGAATAGAGAAATAGAGTGAGAGAGAAAGTGTGAGGGTGGAGGTTAGCTCAAATGCTCCTTATGCTTGCTAATGGAGAAACATTAACTAAGACAACCAATAAACATGAAATTTTAGAAAGCAATGGAAAACACAATCAAAAGTATTAGGAAGTAGTGAATAGCAAATGAGGATGCTTCTCTCCAAAAATTGGTCGAGTTTTCTCCTTCTCATTAAGCATGGAAATAGAGTACAAATGGTGCCTTTTTATAAATGGGGAAGGCCCTTGCCCCAAAATCCTATTGGCTAATATTTACATTGATCCTATCCACTCATCTTGGACCCAACTTGATCCAAGGGTCCACAAAAAGTACATTGGAAATCACAAGATTCATGTGAGTCCAAAGTTGGACCCAACCTTAAAAAAGTAAATTCTAAGTTTAAAATTGACTTTGGGCCTCAAGTTTTATTTTAATTACAAAGGTGCCCAAGTCTATTATTTTATTTACAAGTCAACTTGCGTGCTCAGTGGGCCATGGGCTTATACACGTAGGATGCCATGCCCTCGCAACACATTTTATTGGCCAATATTATTTATTTACAATTTGTTGGGAATACCCCCAACAAGACCCACGGCCTGAAGTAGCGCCAGTCCCTCGGCACTTTGTCGGTTTAGTAAAAAGTCTTCTTGGCCCGCCTTTGGTGGATCAGGTAGCCCGTGACATCTTCCATGAAAGTGATTTTGTCCATTTTCTTCAAGTCCTTGGGCGTGTGAAGGGACTTGTGGACTCCAGTTAGCCAGTTTTGGTCGACCCACGCTTGGAATCAGCGCGTCCAGGGATCGCCAAGGAATGCAGCTTGGTAATAGACTCGAGCGACTGGTAGCTGATCTTCGACTTTGTTGGAGGCTAGCGCCTTATTAGGATCAAAGAATATGGGGAGAAGAAAATTGTCCCACTTGGTTTCAATCCCCATTAAATGCTCTAAGTCCTGGGCATAAGTGGCTGTCGCGCGGATTGTTGGAGAAGAGGAGTGACAACAGAGACAGAAGGAGGAGGTTGTACAAAAGAAGAAGTGGTGGTGGTTGATGGAGTGGTTACTGGTGTGGTGGTGGTACGTTGTCTGGTGGTAGGTGGAGATGAGGAGGAAGGGGCAGCGCCACGCATTTTTTTGCTCCCTTCATGTCAGTAACTGCAGGTTGGGAGGATGTGGATGCGACAGATGGCGAGTAGATGTTAGTGTGCGACACAATGGAAGATAGAAGGCTGGAGCGGCGAAAACCACACACTTTTTCCTCAAGAAGTGCGTAGGAAAAATTACACAACAGGGGATGTATTGCGATACGCTCACGGGTGTTGGGTGTGATGGAGATGGTTAGTTCGTGAATGAGAAAGGCATGCCAATCGTATGGCACAAACGTGGGGCCAGGGAATCCTAGGAAGGACTCCACTATCTGACTCAGTAGTGTGGACTGGATTCTGTCCTTGTGAGATGTTGAAACAACTAGAAAGCTATTCAACAGATGCGCAGTCGTCTGTATGACTAGTTCCGTGATAGCCTCTATCAAGTAACCATTGTTAGTTTGGATCGGAATCTCTGGTGCAGTCTAGACGACGAAAGATTTGATCAGGACTTTTGCTTGACGATGGGAGATGGGCTGACTATCACTGGACATAATGTCGACGATGACCATCGAGCCGACATTAATTCGTACCTTGTACGTGGTACCTTGGTATAGGAAGTGGAAACGTGACTTCGGCGCTTCCCAGGTGGCGTAAGAGTGAAGGGCGAGGGCCATGTTAATGTCAAAATTGAAAAGCGTCGGTGAAAACCCATTGCCTCAAGAAGTGAGCTAGCAGTCTGAAGCCATGGTTGAATCAGAGTATTAGAAGGCAAGGGCCAAATTTGGGTGGCTGGGGGTATCTCGCGCTAGATCACCTGCTTGGTGCCAGAGTCTTCAAAAGATGAGGAGGCCATGTTAACAGTGATAGTTAAAGTGCAAAAACGTGGAAAAAATGGTAGAAAAGGTAAAAAGAGGTGGGAACGAGAAAAACAGTGAATAACAAGTGTTGGATGATAAGAACAGTAGTTCAGAGTGCAGATCTGGGTTCAGAGTATGCAGATGATAGGGGAATTGCCTTGCAAGAGCGATCCATACTCATGAATATCTCACTCACAAATTCTTTGAAAATATGGCCATCATTGACTATTAGCTCACAACATAGAGGCACGCTTTGGCCATTCTTTACATTATGCTCACATGTGTTGAAATTGAAATATAATCCATCTTGACTTTAGGCTTGCTACAAACATTGTACTATGCAAGTATGTTGATTCATTAATGTAAATGCCAATTTTTGGCCTAGATAGAACACGAGCTATATGGATATGTCATATCTAGTTGGATAATTACAACTTGCATATAAATTGTAGACTTAGAAATAGCAATATTATGCTTGTAGAAACTCATGGCATATCACACAATGTAACTGATCCATAGTGACATGCAAGGCATTTACAAAGTGAAATGGACACATGCATGATTATTTGTACAATTCTAGTTAGAACTAGGACACTTGGTAAAAGTAGGTAGAGATTCATGCATGAGATGTGACAAATGTCACTTAGAATCTAGTTTTCACTTTAGATGTCATTGAAAGGTGGATGGATGAGGTTCTACCTCGAGCTACCTCAAACTCCATAAATATGTGTAGCCATTCTCATAATTTGTAGCTATCTCATGCCATTTTGGATCCACACCATTTTTGCTTGATGTCTCTCTCTCTTTCTCTCTCTAACTCGTCTTGAGGCTAATGCTCCTACACTAATTTCTTGTACTTTTGCTCATTTATGATTCATTGCTATCATTCGCTGATTTTTAGCATGCTAGATTGTGATTAAGCCATAAGTTTTGTACTATCGGCTAACGTGGCGACGACCACTGGATAGCATGGTCCCCATACGGCGGACCCAGAATCTCTGGCTCAGAAAATGTTCTCATTTTGCTGGTACATCATAAGTGCCCTGGTCACAGCTTCGGGATCAGCACCCTAGGTGGGTGATGCTAAGTTGGTTTGTTGTAATTCAGCTTCCAGCAGATCTTCGATCTTCGTTCAATTTGGTACCTTCGTTCCTACAACACAACACCTCATGACCTAATTGGGAAATATGCACACACTCCCTTAGAAGAATATGCCCTTTTCAGAACCTTTCAGTTTTGGCATGCAAAATGCATCTCTCAAAAAAATATGACATTATGGATGCATATGGTGGTATTGTGCCTATTGGAAGTGTGTTGTGTCTTTTTTTTTTTATCTTATGAAGGATGGTGTCAAGTTAGTGGTGATGGGGAAAAATCTTCTTAGCTTTTTGATGTCAATGAATGGTACTGATTCAAATGTATACATTCGTTGCAGATCATCCATCTTTCCCAGGATGATTGAAGTTCTCCCAAACTCTTTCCTCAAATTGATCCCATTCACCTCAAACTCCACAAGCATAAGTGGCGTTTCACATCCTTCTGTCTAATTTGGCTATGTGTACAAAGCGTAAATATCTTTCAGCAATTGTTCGCTCTTCAAAGGAGTAGTGATGTTTCAAGTTTGTTATCTCAACGCATGTATAACTACCATGTGGATACTTTTGCTTGTCTTTATTTGTCATGCTTTTGAATTCTTCAATCATGTCTTATCCATTGGGTAATGGGGTCACTCCCCACCCCACTAAATTGTTTCTATTTCCAATTTTTCTCTCTTATACCCCCCAATTTTATGCTCCTATTCAAACACAGATGCCCGTTACAACAATGCATGATGCCCTATGCAACTGAAAGCATATGCGTAATGTATGGATATGGATGTATTACAACAACCTTGCAATCAATTGGTCCAATCACACTGTGACTATATGATGCAAGTGCAGTGGTTGTGGGTGCAAATGATCTTGACTTTTGGATCATCTAATTCTTGCACTTTGACAAGGATTAGCAACAAACGTCATTTTTAGGAATAAACTTTGATTTGTCTCTTTTTTTTGTCTTTCCTTATTTGTTTTTTCCTTTCAATAGAAAAGAAATTCACCAAACAACAAGATTAGCAAAGTAGAAAAATAAACAAATGAAAATAAACATAAACTTCATATTCTTCCTTATCCCATAGGCAAGATCAAGAACAAGGGTGTAGCTTGTCATCATATCGTCTACCCAACATCGATCTTGTAATCCTTAATTATCCTACGTGTCCTAGAAAACCTCTAAGCTCTCATAGATTAGTTGGTTCTAATAACTCTAGAATCATTTTTACTTTTTTGATGTCGGCTTGTATATTGTCCTTCGAAATTTTATGTCCTAATAGGATGCCTTCCCTCATCCCGAAATAACACTTGGCCGGATGCAATTTAAGAGATGTCTCTTGAGATCTTCTCAATGTCTTCTCTAATGCGTCTAAGTGGTCTTTAGTTGATGAATAGACACAAAAGTCATCCATGAAAATATCTAAACATTTTCTTAAAAATTTTGAAAAATGTTCGTCATCATACGTTGGAATGTGGCAGGTGCATTACAAAAACCAAGGGCATTTGCGTATACTCGTACTATAAAAGTGGTCTTGGATCTATCTTCCTTTTTGATAAAAACTTGATTATAACCTAAAAATCCATCTAAAAAGCTATAATGTTCATGACCAGCTACCTGGTCAAGAATAGTATCTGTATAACGCAGAGGATGATAATCCTTTGCTGTATCAGCACTTAGTTTCCTAAAATCTTGGCAAACTCTAATCTTGCCCGTCTTCTTCTTAGGTACTATAACTATTGGTGACACCCACTCACTGTTTAGTGTGAAAAATGCAAAAATATGCTTGGTAGAGGCCAAAAATCTTGTATATAGATAAACACACATGTGTGGAGCCTGTTTTCACATGTGAAAATAGTGTACTTGTCATGTACCATAATCATATAGGTTGTACATATGATTAAATTCAAGTTCTAGTGGCTAAAAAGGCCAAAAACTAGTTTTCTAGACATATGACACATGACATCAATCTATTGCTTGCATGAGCCACATCCTTTGGTTAGGTGTCACATCCCATGTGTAGAGGACAGCTCACATGTGTGGAATAAGCTTAAGTAGACGAATTTTGACTTCTAGAAGATTTTCAAGTAGATTTCCATACAGAAGGAAAATGGACCAAAAGTGCTTAAAATAGAAGGTTTTGTCCAAGTGTCAGTTTTGCATGATGAATCATCATATGACAAAGCACCTTCACACATGTGGGATCAAAGGGATGATCAGTACCATGAGCTCCCACTTATTGTATATATAGAGCCACATTTGGCCATAATCAATGTGAGACACCAATCTTGGTTTTGGAAGCAATTTTGAGTGATTCTCTCCATTTGTCTACATTTGTTTTGATTGTTTTGAGGTTCTATCAATGTGTACTTGATTTTTAGGTTGGAGTCCGTACTTAGACAGTGTTTCACACGTGTGAAACCATAAAGTACACTTACCTTCAATTAATGATTGTTCTTGTTAGGATTTTGTGTCTAGAATTGATCTAGATTGATCTTAATCTGAAGTAGATTGATAGATCAAGTAATCTGACAACCAATCCCTCTTGAGGATCAAATTAGGATCCACTCTTGGTCCGTTTTGTACTTTTTGTACATGGTATCAGAGCCAAGTACAAGAGTTTTTGTTGAAATTGATAGGGTTAATCCAAATTAAAGCCAAAATCAGCAGTTTTTTGGAAACTAGTCAAATTTTGTGTAGCGAGTTGGATTTGATATCTATCCTCAAAATTTTTGGTCCAGATCTTGTTGTGTGCTGTAGGAACCCTTTTCATACGTGTGAGGCCATACAGCTCCGGTTTTGGCTGAGAAAATTCAAAAATTTGTACAATTTGATCACACACCCATTTTGAGAGATTTTTAGTGCAAAATCAAGCATTTTCTATAGAGAATCTAATCCCTTGATTAGTTCTTGGATTAGATCAGCCAAAAAATTAAAATTGAAGCTTGAATTAGGAGCATTAAATGATTTTTTTTGATTTTTTGAGTGTATGTTGAAGTTAAGAGAGATTTTGCTAAAAATCATAGATTAAGGAGTGATATGCAAGGTGAGAGGTTGAAATCCATTGTACCATCACTCTAGATTTGTTCAAGAGTGATAGGGTCAAGTTTAGAAGCATCAATTTGCTAGAAAACATCTTTGGATCTGTCCTCCAAGTGAAACCTTTGAGAGTTTCTAGTGCATATAGAGCATCTATGCAAATCTTTTGTAGAATTTGACATAGATTGGCTTAAATTGAGAGTTTTAGAAAAGAGATTGAGATCCAAGTCACATTATTCAACCCTACTCAATTTGTTTGAGTGATTGTAAGGTTTTAAAAGAGTCATTACGGTGTCTATGACAAATGTGTAGAGAGAGATCCAATTTTCTAAGAGTTCCTTCCTTTGGAGAGAGCAAGATCTAGAAGCTCATTATGTGTTGTCATTGGTGAAGAATTTGTCTTCTCCTATGTGATCAAATCTTTCTAAGTGGCATTAGCTCTTTGAAGCACAATATCTTAGTGAGAAAAATCACAACTTTTAATTTTGAATTTCATTCCAAGTCTTAAAAGGTAGAGTAATTGGTGGAATCCAATAGGAGTGATTGAATTCAATTTGTTGAGCAAAAATTGACATAGTATGTATGAAACTCAAATTAGTTCTATTCACCTTTCTTTGTGAGAGTGTGAGGGTCAATTTGTGATCCCATCGGATGTCTAGAATGAGGAGGAGTCCATATTTGAGTATTCATGCATGGTTGAGATCTTTGTGAATCTCTAGTTGTCTAAATTTTTAAGCTTTGTAAAAAAATTGGTGGTATAGTTTGTTGTCAAATCAAATCAAATTCATTCTAAATCTCAAGTGTGAGATTATTTGGGTCAAGATTGAGTCCAAAAGAAGTGATTAACTTTGATTTTCATGTATTTGAAACAAAACCCATCTTTTGTTCAAGAATCTCAAGTGAACTAGTCAAGTGAAAAGGAAAATCTAGGTGTCAAATCTTTTTCATATCCATTTCAAATTTCAAAAGAAAGAGTCATTGGTATTTGATGAGTTCAATAGGAGATTGGATCTGATTTCTTTTGTGATTTGATTCAAAGATTGTGTGCTTTTGTCTTAGTGATCAAAGCAAAGTTTCTAAGTGACTAGTCATTAGTGTGAAGATTGATTCTTAGGTTTGTGAGCTAGATCTTTTGTAGATCATTCTAGATTATTGAAGATGTTCAAATCTAGTCTCTTGAAAGTCACAAATTACATCTGTAGAATCATATCACATGGCATCAATAGGTGGCATCCTATTGAAGGAAAGAAATGATCCTAAAAGCAACCTTTGTGGCAAGGGAGGCTATATTTTCTCAAGATGCTACAAAAAGAAGACCAATCCATCCAAGGAGAACCAAGGCAAGGGGGCCGAGGTGAAGGATGGAGCTTCAAGTTTGAAATACAAATACAAGAAAGACAAGTCCAAGGAAAGGTGTTTCCTTTGTGGAAAGGTGAATGAGGCTTGGAGTCTCATAAGGACTTGCAAGATTTGTCTTCAAGAGTCCATCACAACACATGTCAAATCTTTTTAAATTTTTCATTTGGAAGTACATTGTTTGGTTCAAGATGCAAAGATAGACGTCACTTTCATGAAAGTAACCTGGATTTATTTTATGTCCTTGGAAAGTATTTTGCTTGGAACTTTAGATAAGTTCAAACTTATTGTTATGAGCCAAGAGATATCAATCAAGAATAAGGAGCATCAATCACAAAATGAAAATAGTTTCATTTATGCTCTCATGTCAACTTATGAAGATCTATTTTGCTTTCAAGGTATTTTTGTATCTCAAAGGTGGCTTAAGGCAATGCCAGTTGAGTGTCATGCCTTAAAAGGTAGCAAAATATGTTTTCTTTGTAAGCTTACATTAGTTATGAAGTCAAGGAAATGGAAATATCTTCATAATGTAGGATCTTTTGGTTTCAATAAGATCATGAATGATGTGTTCATTCATAAAGATGAAAATTGTATGTTTTCAATCCTAAAGGCAAGTTGCAAACTTCTTATGAGAATAAGTGAAGCATCCAAAGTGGACACTTATATCCATAAGCAAGTAGTTAGCCTTATTGAGATGGAGATACCTTTTGATTTCAATATTGGAAAAATCATGCCAAGTTGTGGTGATTTTTGGACTTATGTTTCTAGCATAAGTAATCTTGATAATCATAGGAAGTGCATATTGAATGGTCATACTTGTTGTGATCATTATGAGACATGGAAGTCTCGGATTTCCATCAAGAAGGAGCATCATGAAGAGGATATTAAGGAGTCATCTCAAGGTTCAAGTGTGCCAAAGATTGAGGAGGATAGACCTTCTCAAGTTGTGATTCCAAAAAGAAACTCAAGAAACATGGTTGAACCCATGTGGCTCACATTTCAAGGGAGCATATCTCATGTGAAGGAGCAAGCCTCGAGGTCAAGCATCTACATGAAAATTGGAAGGAATCAATTTTGGAGGTGCTAGGATGGTGCAAAGCTCTCAAGCTCATTAAAGATGTTAACATCAAAGAAGCACTATCATGGATATGGTGATTTCAGATCAACATCAAGCTCATTGGCTGATCTTCACACATTTTGAACCAGCAAAGACCAATTCAGCCCATGGAGTCCAGTTCAAGATCATCATGTTTTCCATCAAGCTAGATTTACCAAGCTAGATTTTTGAGGAGGAGTGTAAAAATGCAAAAATAAGCTTGGTAGAGGCCAAAAATCTTGTATTAGATAAACACACATGTGTGGAGCCTGTTCCCACGTGTGAAAATAGTGTACTTGTCATGTACCATAATCATATAGGTTGTACATATGATTTAATTCAAGTTCTAGTGGCTAAAAAGGCCAAAAATTAGTTTTCTAGACATATGACACATGACATCAATCTATTGCTTGCATGAACCACATACTTTGGTTAGGTGTCACATCTCATGTGTAGAGGACAGCTCACAAGTGTGGAATAAGCTGAAATAGACGAATTTTGACTTCTAGAAGATTTTCAAGTAGATCTCCATATAGAAGGAAAATGGACCAAAAGTGCTCAAAATAGAAGGTTTTGTCCAAGTGTCAGTTTCGCATGATGAATCATCATATGACAAAGCACCTTCACACATGTGGGATCAAAGGGATGATCAGTACCATGAGCTCCCACTTATTGTATATATAGAGCCACATTTGGCCATAATCAATGTGAGACACCAATCTTGGTTTTGGAAGCAATTTTGAGTGATTCTCTCCATTTGTCTACATTTCTTTTAATTGTTTTGAGATTCTATCAATGTGTACTTGATTTTCAGGTTGGAGTCCGTACTCAAACAGTGTTTCACACGTGTGAAACCAGAAAGTACACTTACCTTCAATTAATGATTGTTCTTGTTAGGATTTTGTGTCTAGAATTGATCTAGATTGATCTTAATCTGAAGTAGATTGATAGATCAAGTAATCTGACAACCAATCCCTCTTGAGGATCATATTAGGATCCACTCTTGGTCCTTTTTGTACTTTTTGCACACTTAGAACATGATATATAATACTTGATCTAAGACATCTATCTAATTCGTCTTTAACTAACAAGAATACTTCGAATACTCTATATTGTCTTTGTCTAACAGGTATTGTTCCCTGAATAAGATCTATTGTATGTTCGTCCCATTTAACTGGTATTTCTATTAAATTGTCCATCGACCAAGAAAATATGTTTTGATATTTCTGAAGAAGTACTATATACTCTTCACATTCCTGGTCCAATTTGTGTTTATATAAATTCAAAATTTTACCTTTATTGATTTTTAATTCTACATAATCTATTTTATCTATCATCCCTTCGGTCAGACTTGCTCTGGTTCCACCCAGAACTTCCCTTGAGTCAGATGTTGTTGGTATTTTCTCATCCTCGTCAATCTCATAGCATTCTATGAAATTGATCCAGGATTCAGTAGGTCTGGCTAACTCCTCACCCCATCTCAAAAGGTGACCCCCTATTGGACTGGCTGTGAGAATGCCTGGAAAAAATATTTGTTTGGTAGACCAGTTTATAATAACATCTGCTTGATATAACCACGGTCTTCCAAATAATATTGAATATGGTGGTGTATCTACTGGGCTTATGACAAAGAAATTCATAACAAACGTCTCTGTCTCTATAACTACACTAATAGCCTTTAGCTCTCCTACTGGTATGCATTTGGATGTGTCTGCTAAATGGATTTCATGGTAAGTAATAGGCTATATCTGTTTTTCTAGTCCTAATTCCTTAACCATTTATTCTGTTATTAAGTTGATATTGGATCCTGAGTCTATTAGTTCTATCTATAGTATGATCTCCATAATAACACTAATCTCTGGAACTCCACAATCTTCTCAATCTACATATTCTACTTTATTACTGTATGCAGGTATACTTAGTGTGACAAATCTCTCCCCTTCTTCAGTCCTTACGGACTGAGGCCCTTCATCCTCCAAAGTATAGCTCGAGGATGATGTAGGTGTCTCACCTTCATACTTATCCATTTCCCAAGATATCATAATTCTTTTATGACTTTTCTCTGTTGGTGTCTCCATCTGAAGGTAATTTCTCTCTTCTTCCAGTGGGTTATGACATCGGCTTGGTAGAGCCATGGTCTTCCTAATAATACTTTATATGATGATTCTCTTGTAGTCCTTAATATAATAAAATCCATTAGGAACTTATGGTCTCCAATATAGACTGTAACTTGGGACAATTCTCCTATTGGTGATCTTGTAGTTGCATCAGCTAACCTTAAATGTCTTAATGTGGGTGCTATTCTATGGTGAATGCCTAACTCGTATGTTGTTTCTTCAGTCATTATGTTCACACTAAATCCGGAATCTATGGGCACACTATCTAAAATGCAGCCATTGATTACTACCTAAATCTCGGGTTGACCTTCATCACCGTAGTTAACTAATCCTAAATTGACTAATGGTAACTTCGCTTTTCTCCTCTTTTTCCTTTGCAAAAATTGCTTAATTTCTTTCTTATAATACTGATTATCCTCTAATAACTATTTAAAAGTTATATTGTGCACAAAATGTCGCGAGTTCTAACATAAAAGTGAATTTACAAAGGTGCAAATAGGCCTTTACATGAATCTAGGCACTATAGCACATTTACATGTATAAAAATTGGAAATTTGTGTTTGGATAATGTGGGATCATGAGGCTCCACATCTGCAAATACTGTAAGAGGACTAGCCACAAAATCAAGGACTGCCAAACTTTGAAGTACAACAACAAAAAGAAGAAGCAGTTCTAACAACAAGCACATAGTGCTACAGCCAGTCACTCAAATCA
Organism: Diphasiastrum complanatum; assembly: GCA_029204225.1. Taxonomy (NCBI): domain Eukaryota; kingdom Viridiplantae; phylum Streptophyta; class Lycopodiopsida; order Lycopodiales; family Lycopodiaceae; genus Diphasiastrum; species Diphasiastrum complanatum. The sequence goes on from CM055097.1 coordinate 60,539,771, forward strand.
GCAACAACAAGAAGAAGAAGATGAATCAGCTTTCATGACCAAAGTCAAAGAACAACAGGATATCGATTCCTGGTATCTAGATTCTGGAGCAACTCAACACATGACTCACCATCGTGACTGATTCAAAGACTATAAGTCATTCACCCACTCTTGAGTTGTGCAACTTGGAGACAACTCATCGCATTCAATCGAAGGTGAAAGAACAGTCAGAGTTGAATTCAAAAGAGGACAAGTTGTTGTCCAACGTTCTCCACGTTCCCAATTTGACCAAGAATCTGCTCTCAGTTAGCAGAATCACCGATTCAGGTCGGAGGGTTGAATTCGATACAAAAGGCTGCACAATTCTTGACAAATTCTGAAAGCTTCTAGCCTACAAAAGAAGAAGCGGCTATCTGTACAAACTCAACCATTGCTATTCTTCTAACATTCAAGCTCTTCACACAGCCCTGATCAACTAATATGTTGTGGCATTTCAGACTTGGCCATCTTAACTTCAACGGTATTCAGCAAATGTCAGCTCAGAGTCTAGTACAAGATCTGCTTTTAGTCAGCAAGCCAACTTCTCCATGCGAAAGCTGTATTATCAGCAAGCATGCTAGAAGTCCCTTCAGTTCAAACTCAGTTCACACATCCAAGGGCTTGCTTGACCTTGTACATAGTGACATTTGTGGACCGACGTAGACTGCTTTCATAGGGAGAGCTCTCTATTTCCTAACTTTCATCGACAATTTCTCTCGAAGGACTGCAACCTACTATATGAAGAACAAATCTGAAGCATTCAAGTTCTTCAAGCATTTCAAGGCATCTACAGAAAACCAAACCCAGAGGAAAATCAAGGCTCTATGCACAGATGGAGGGGGAGAGTAAATTCTCACAGATTTCAAGGAGTTCTGTAAGACCAATGAAATACTTCAACAATATACAACCAGCTACTCACCTCAATCCAATGGTGTAGCTGAGCGGAAGAATCGGACACTCATCGAGAGTGCCAAGAGCATGATGGCCCATGACTCTCTTCCAAAAAAATTCTGGGTAGAAGCTGTTACTACAGCCGCCTATTTGCAGAATCGATCCATCACCAAAGCCCTGAATGGCAAGACACCTTATGAGGTGTGGACAGGATCAAAACCATCACTCAAACATATTCGAATGTTTGGATGCATTGCTTTCGCTCAGATCCCTGAGGATCTAAGAAGAAAGTTGGATGATAAGAGCAGGAAGACAATTTTCATCAGCTATTTCCCAAACCACAAGGCATACAAGCTCTACAATTTGGAAACCTAGAAGACATTCACCAGTAGAGATGTCATTTTCGTGGAAGACCAGTTCATCGACCACAAAGGAAAAGTCACTAATAAATCCGATCCAACGATCAAGCAACTAGTCAATTCCAATCCATAGATTCAACTGTAGAACATTGACATTGACTCAGACAATGAGTCAGAACCTCAACGAGTCAACCCACATCAGAGGACCAAAGTTCAACCCAGAAGGTCGAACAGGTCCAGACAGTCTCCATCTAGATTTATGGATGATCCGGACTGCTACTTTGTGCAAGAACCAAACACAGTTGTTGAGGCGATGTCTACTCCTGATGCTGACCAGTGGAAAGTAGCGATGGACACCGAATTCGATTCTCTTATGGAGAATCAAACATGGACACTCATTGAGTTGCCAAAGGACCGGAAACCAATTCCATGCAAATGGATATTCAAGACGAAGTACGACGCTGAAGGAAGGCTAAATCATTACAAGACCAGGCTAATCACCAAAGGCTTTTTCCAGATTTCAGATCTGGATTATTCAGAGACCTTCAGCCTAGTTGTCAAACATGCCTTGATTTGCCTACTCCTCTCCTTTGCAGCCGCAGCAGATCTTGAAGTCCACCAGTTGGATGTCCAGCCCGCTTTCCTCAATGGAACCATCGAAGAGGAACTACATGATGCAGCTAGAGGGATACGAACTCAATGGCAAGCAACAACACCTTGTATGCAAAATCCACAAGGCGCTCCACGGGCTGAAATAGTCACCCAGAGCTTGGTTCCAGAAGATCATCGCATTTCTGATAGAGAATGATTTTATTTCAAACTTAGCAGACTCAAATGTCTACTTCAAGTCTGTGTCAGATTACTTCATCATCATCACTCTCTATGTAGATGATACATTGTTATTCAGTAACAATCTGAATCTAGTGAAGGATACAAAATGCATGCTGGCCTAGGAATACAAGACGACTGACATGGGTCCAGCCCACATTTGTCTTGGAATTCAAATTCAACGAGATCGACCTAGTAGACTGATCTTTATTAGTCAACAACGATATCTCAACAATGTGTTGGAGAAGTATGGAATGGCCAACTGCAAACCAAGTCACTTTCCACTCGACCCTAGACTAAAGCTATCAAAGGAATAGTCTCCTCAAACTGAGGCAAAAAAGAAGGAAATTGACAAAATTTCCAGATTTCACACGTGTGGGGAATGTCCACAAGTATCATGGATAATTAAACCTTGTGATTAGCACAGTAACTTGATTCTAGATTGATTAACAAGATCTAGTTCAGAAGATATGGCTTAACCACAATCTAGCATGCTAAGCATCAGAATATGATAACAATAAATCAATAATGAGCAAAAGTACAAGATATCAATGTTTTAGCATTAGTCTCAACACGCGTTAGAGAGAGAAAGATAGAGAGATAACAAGCAAAAAATATGTGGATCCAAAATGGCATGAGATAGCTACAAAGCTTTGGTTCTTCATCACAAAATATGAGCGGAGCTACACATATTTATGGAGTTTGAGGTAGCTCGAGGTAGAACCACATCCATCCATCATTTAATGACATCTAAAATGAAAACTAGAGTCTATGTGACATTTGTCACTTCTCATGCATGCAACTCTACCAACTTTTTCCAAGTGTGCTAGTTCTAACTAGAAATGTACAAATCATCATGCATGTGTCCATTACACTTTGTGCATGCCTTGAATGTCACTATGGATCACTTACAATTAATGCATGTGAATTGCCACGAGTTTCTACAAGCATAATTTTGCTAATTCTATGTCTACAAACTATATGCAAGTTGTACTCATCATTCTAGATGTGACATATCCATGTAGCTCGAGTTCTATCTAGGCCAAACTTGTCATTTTGCATTTATGAACAACATACTTGCATGGTACAATATTTGTAGCAAGCCTAAAGTCAAGATGGATTATTTTTCCATTTCAACACTCCTCCTAAAAACAATTTATATTGACTTGAACATTGATCTTGGTATTACTCCAAGATTGGCTCTATGCTTGATGAAGGAACTTTTGCTCAAAGGTTTGGTGAGCATATCAACAATACAAGATGATGTGTCGATGTGTTCGAAGTAGATTTCCCCTCCAATGAGCTTCTCTCTCATGAAGTGATGTGCAACTTCTATATGCTTGCTCCTTGCATGAAACATTGGGTTGTTGGCAAGGGCTTGGGCTGAAATGTTGTCACACATGATCATAGGTAGATCCTCTTCCATGATTATCTTTAGCTCCACTAGTAACCTCTTGATCCAAAGCACTTCCTTTGTTGTTGTAGTGAGTGCCTTATACTCGGCTTCACACGATGTGAGTGATACAATATCTTGCTTTTTGGAAAGCCAAGATATCAAGTTGCCTTCAAGATATATGACATAAGCACTTGTAGATTTTTGATCTACTCTATCACTTGCAAAATCCAAGTCAAAATAACCACTATTAGAAAGATCTTCACTTTTATACAATAAACCATATTCAAAAGTTGAAGATATATATCTTAGCATTCTCTTGGCCATTTTCCAGTGATAAATATTAGGATTTTGCATAGCCTGGCTCAACTTATGAACACTAAAGCTTATGTTAGGTCTAGTTAATGTGAGCCAAATTAAGGAGCCTATAAGACTCCTAAAAAGTGTGATGTCCGCGAAGGATCTTTCATCACCTTTGTTAGGGTCTTTTACATTTTGCTCTATAGGAGGTTCTATACTCTTACAATCTAACATATTGAACTTTTTTAACATTGAAAGAGCATACTTGGATTGACATACAAAAGCTTTATCTTTAAGAAAGTCAATCTCTAATCCTAGAATGTAGTGAATTTTTCCAAGATCTTGCATCTTGAATTCTTTTCCAAGTGCAATCTTGGTTTCCTCAAGTAACTTGATACAACTTCCTGTTAGAATGATATCAACAACATAAATAAGAAGGATGACAATATCTTTATCAAAAACTTTGACATATAAGAAAGGATCATAGTTACTAAGATTAAATCCTAGTGACTCAAGAAAGGTGTTAAGTCGAGAATACCATGACCTTGGAGGTTGCTTTAGTCCATATAAAGTTTTGAAGAGCAAGCAAACTTTGTCTTTGTCATGGATGAACCCAATAGGCTGATCCATATAAATCTCTTCTTCTAGATATCCATTTAGAAATGCATTAGAGATATCTAGTTGAAGAACTTGCCAATTGAAAAAACAAGCAACAGAAATTATGAATCTAATTGATACCATCTTTGCAACTGGAGCAAAAGTCTCCTCATAATCAAGTCCATAAACTTGAGCAAAACCTTTAGCACAAAATCTAGCCTTGTACTTGTTGATTGTGCCATCTTGATTATACTTGACTCAAGAAACCCACTTGCAACCAATGATGTGCTTGTTGGATGGAAGATCCACAAGCTCCCATGTCTTATTGGCCATCAAAGCATTATATTCCTCTTTCATGGCAAGGTACCATTCCTTCGAGTTGAGGCATCATATACATCCTTTGGCTCCTCATGAGAAATAAAATAAGCACAATTAGTGGAGTTGATTTCCACTTGCTTGCCTCTTTCTTCATAGGTAAGCCTCCTAGGCTCGGATCTTTCTCTTTGAGATCTCCTTGGTGAAAAGATTCGAGGTGACTCCTCCTCAATTCTCGGCCCCATCTCTCCATGATAGTCTTCAAGGGTGATGATTGGAGTATCTTTGTGAGAATCTTTGAGCTCAGCCTCCTCAAAAATGTATTTTTGATCCTCATGGCATTGTAGTTGAGGTAGAGGGAACATAGATTCTGTAAGCTTTCTTGTTGGATGAATATCCAACCATGATCCCTTTAATTGAATTAGGATCATCTCTTTTCCTTGTTTCCAAGGGCACATGAACAAAGCAAGCACAACAAAAAATTCTCTACCTTAGGTTTCTTCTTAGAAAAGACTTCAAAAGGTGATTTTCCAACAAGTGCATTGTGCAATACTTTTAGAAGAAAAAAAATGTACATCTGAGTGTATAAGTTCCAAAGGATGAGTAGTCTTTATAAAAGACTTCTAATATGGCTTTTTGTGTGATTTTGCAATAGCACAAGCCTCACAAGGCTTGAAATCTTTGGAAAGAGATTTTGGAAGACCAATTGCCTTCAATTTCTTGACCATAGAAGACATAGATTTAAAGTAAGGATGCCCCAACCTTCTATGCCACAACTCCTTCTTAGATAACAAAGCAACTTCACAAAGGTTTGCATTCTCATAAGAGTTCAACTTAAAAATTCCACCACATCTAGATCCATCAGCTAGGATCTCATCATTTTTCTTGATAAAGCAAGTATTGGAGTTGAACTTTACATCACAACTATTATCAAGCAACTTTCCCACACTAATCAAGTTCTTTGTAAGTTTTGGAATGAAAAGAACATTAGAAAGTGCAAGAACTTTTGAAGAAGAAAGTTTCAATGGAATGTTGCCAATTCCTTCTATAGAGCACTCATGATCATTAGCAGTGTAAATAGATCTCTTAAGTCCTTTGTAAGGTACAATTGAGCCAAAAGACTCCTTTGAATAGCACATATGTGAAGAAGCTCCACTATCTATGTACCAAGCTCCATCTTTCTTGAAAGGTGATGAAGAAAAATTGGACACCATAAGTGATCCTTCTCCATCACTTGCAACAGAATCTTCTTCAATCTCTTTGGAGAGATTAGCTTGCTTGAGTTGGTTTTTCTTCTTAAAGCGATTAGAGGCATAGTGCCTCTTCTTGCCATAGAAGAAACACCTCACTTTCTTCTTCTTGGTCTTTGAAGTAGAAGGATGAGATGAATCATCCTTTTCACCATCTTTGTCTCAATCTTTGGCTTTGGCTTTGTTGGATGCTTGAGAGAACTGGTTCTTACTCCTTCCTTTATGCTTGTCTTTGACAAAGAGGGCTTTGTCACTTCAACCATGCTCAAGTTTGTTCATTTTGGACAGTTTATGGCTTTGCCTAGATTCTTCAGAAATAAGAATTCCTTGGAGAGTTTCTAGATTAGGCAACTCCTCCTTAATGGCAAAAGACTGAACAAGATTATCATAGTCATCTCTCAAGCCATTTAAAATGACTTGAACTAGCTCATCTTGGTTAATAGTAACACCAGCACAAGAAAGCTCTCTATGTAAATCTTTAACTCTCAGAACATAGTTTGATGCACTCTCTTCACTTCTTTGAAAAATCTGATTCCTAAGAGTGAGTATTCTAGAAGTATTCTTTGCTTCATAGATGGACTTAAGTGCATCTCAAGCTTCTTTAGATGTAGTGCAAGATCCTATCTCTCTCAGAATTTCATTAGATACATTCATCTTAATGAAATGTAGAGCCATTCTAGCTCTCGGACTAAAAATATCTGATTTTCACACGTGCAAAATTCCAGAATTCCGTACTACCACTATTCAGGTCTGAAAATTTAGCTCCAATCCAATTTGATCCAGATACACTTCAAAGAAAGTGCAAAACTGCTTTTTTGCTTGATTTAGCTCTCAATTTCTTGTACAGTCAGAGATGTTAGCATGAAAAGCTTAATTTGGCTCTGATACCATGACAAAATTTTCAAAATTCACACGTGTGGGGAATGTCCACAAGTATGATGGATTTAATTAAGCTTTGTGATTAGCACAATAACCTGATTCTAGATTGATTAACAAGATCTAGTTCAGAAGATATGGCTTAACCACAATCTAGCATGCTAAGCATCAAAATATGATAACAATAAATCAATAATGAGCAAAAGTATATCAGTGTATTAACATTAGCCCCAGCACGAGTTAGAGAGAGAAAGATAGAAAGATAACAAGCAAAAAATGTGTGGATCCAAAATGGCATGAGATAGCTACAAAGCTTTGGTGCTTCATCACAAAATATGAGGAGAGATGCACATATTTATGGAGTTTGAGGTAGCTCGAGGTAGAACCACATCCATCCATCATTTAATGACATCTAAAATGAAAACTAGAGTCTATGTGACATTTGTCACTTTTCATGCATACAAATCTACCAACTTTTTCCAAGTGTGCTAGTTCTAACTAGAAATGTACAAATCATCATGCATGTGTCCATTACACTTTGCGCATGCCTTGCATGTCACTATGGATCACTTACAATTAATGCATGTGAATTGCCATGAGTTTCTACAAGCATAATTTTGCTAATTCTATGTCTACAAACTATATGCAAGTTGTACTCATCATTCTAGATGTGACATATCCATGTAGCTCGAGTTCTATCTAGGCCAAACTTGGCATTTTGCATTTATGAACAACATACTTGCATGGTACAATATTTGTAGCAAGCCTGAAATCAAGATGGATTATTTTTTCATTTCAACAAAGATGAAGCGCTACCCATTTCAATCTGTCATTGCTTACTGATGTACGCAATGATCTGCACATGAACAGACCTTGTATATTCGATCAGTATACTTAGCCAGTTCCTGTCAAATCCAGGCTTAACTCATTGGAAGACACTAACAAAGGTCATGAAGTACATCCAAGCAACGAAAAGTCTCAGCATCTACTACGGAGGCAGTCACACTGCCAACATCCTTCAAGCCTACACAGATGCGGATTGGGCAGGAGATGTCGACACCAAAAAATCAACTTCTGGATTTGTATTCTTATACAACCAAGGCCCAATCTCATAGAACAGCCGGAAGCAGACCTCAGTTGCATTATTATCAATGGAATCCGAATACATAGCTGCCACCAATGCAACCAAAGAGGCAATCTGGCTAAGGCTACTACTTGCAGACCTGAACCTTGCACAACCACTTCCTACAACAATCTATTGTGACAATCAAAGCACAATAGCGCTATCTCTCAATCCAAGATTTCACTCTCAAAGCAAACATATAGAAATCAGGTGTCATTACCTTAGAGAGAAAGTGCACAGCAAGGAAGTAGAACTAGTTTTTTATAGAACAAACAACATGGCAGTAGATTACTTCACAAAGGCTCTATCAAATGAGCAACATCTCAGATTTAACGATATGTTAAATCTGAAGATCAAAGGTTTTTAGGATCCACATTAAGGAGGAGTATTAGATTTCTTATGTTCAGCCTTAATCAAATCGTTCAAGTAATGAGCATCCTGAAAACTGAAGGCTGACTACATCTTTTCGGACCTTCACATTTTTCTCATTTAAATTTTTTTGACTTAAACATTTTTTAGGCACCTTAGCCTTTTTCGCACCTTAGCGAGAAAAACGACACAATGGCCAAGCGGCCAAAATGCCTTAGAGACCATTCTTAAGTCACCTTCTTCTTTTTCGTCTTTCTCGCCCCTTCGCAAAAAATGCGACAAAGTGGCCAGAATGCCTTAGAAAACATTTTCAAAGGAACCTTTGGCTTTTTCGATTTTTTTGCTACCTTTAGTCTAAGGCACCTTCGGCATTTTTGTTGCCTTTAGTCTAAGGCACATTATGCTTTTCACTGCCTTTGGTCTAAAGCACCTTCGCATTCTTCACTGCCTTAGTCCAACGTCTTTTTTCACCTTTTAAACCTTCTTCGCTGTCTTAAAGGCACAAACTAGATGTTCTGACACCAGGTGGTGGTGCTAGTAAAAGATGCAAGAGATTGACGAAAGAGTTTTTGGATAACATGGTTGGAGAAAATTTTCAAAGCACCAAACATATGAAGCATTTCATGAAGGGTAAAGATTTGATGCAGATTGTGGAAAATGACACGAGTGATTCACTTCGCTTAAAGATTGCAAAAAGACTTGCTACCAAGTTTAAACCAAATCCAAATTCTAGAGAGATAGTTTATGCATGTGATCAAGGTGGTGTGAGTCGAAAAGGGTATAGAGCATTGAAAAAATTTATGAAGAAACCAAAAGAGATTGAAACGTCATCAAATATTAGTACCTACTTACAAATTGCTTCAAACTATGAAACGAGAATGCAATTCACTCACAGAAAATGAATTAAGTGAATATTGATTCTTCCATATTCATGATGCTTTTATAATATCCAGCAAGCAAAAGGGATCTATCTTTTGTTTTCATTATAACCAATACAACAATATATTTTCGAATATAGAAAAGGTACAAGCATTGACGATACAACACTACAATGTCAAAGCAGATGGTGGGTTCGTTTCACTTATTTTTCTATTTCTCGTCAGCAAACATTATTGTGTGTATGTGTCTCTTTTTGTACTGAACAGGTTACTGATTTTGGGTCTTCTGTGACTACTTTTGATTGTTGTCAGTCTGTCGGACAACTTGCTTCATTTGTTGCTTTCTTGTGTTCTTTTTCGAGAATAATGCTTGTGAGTCATTGATGGAGGACGAGGATGCTCCATTCCTTCTTGTTTCCTCCAGCAGCAGCATGATCAAGACTCTGGACAATGTTATATATGAGTGTGTGGAAATCATCATCACCCAGTTTTGGATCTTTTCTTTGGATTTCTCGAACAATTTTCTCGTAAGTCTTGCCAGATATTCATCAATGCAGCCTTGGCACACTTTGTATTCTCCTTCCTACTTTTGAGTGTTTCCTTAGTTCTTCTCTCAGTCGAAGTCTCGGTCTCATCGACACTTTTGTCTCGACGAGAAGAGGAGAGCCTTCAATTGGTAGGTTGCACACACCTTGGGTTATTAGTCTCTAAGGGTGTTGGAGGGTTTGCGGATCTCAAGGCAACCCTAACCCTGGTTAATAAGTGAGAGGAATTTGGCACCCTGCATTTGTAAGTCCAACCCGATGATCACAAAGTTATTTGATTGATTAGTTAAAAGCTAATAAAAGGACTTTAGGCCTTTTTGTGGAACTTTTAATGTCGCAAGGCCTAAATGTCAAGTTAGTGAATAAAGTTGGGTTTCCCTCCAATTTTGATGGTTCCCACACTTTTTTGAATTTGAATAAAAAGAGAGGCAAGATTGGACCAATAGGATTCAGAGGCCATGGTCCTCCTCTCTACTATAAGAAGGGACCAACTCGAGTTGCTCCTCATGTTCATTTCCTCATTTCAATAAAGCAGATTGGTTCTCTTCAGAAATGGATTGATGAATGTCCTTGCTCTCTATCACTTTCCTCCATCTCTCATGCTTATTTGGATTTTGCTAATTGTTGGATCTGAGTGTTATTGGGATTGTATGTTATTATACTTTTTATGAGAGAGAAAGGGAGAGAGAGAAAGAGTAAGCTATCTTTGTTGTGGATGTGCAGTGTTAAGAGATTGTAAGTGTTAAGGGATGAGTAGTGTTAAAGAGTAGGGTTAATGGATGTAGAGATAGATGTGAATCCTCCATTCATGTTGAAATCTGAACTAAACTATCGCTCTCATGGGAACAAACCTATGCGTGACAACTAACTTCGTCTCTTTGATGCTAGATTGACTAGATCTTGGATTCAAGTTAGACAAGGAAAGAAACCCACTGCAATTTTGGCGCCGTTGCTAGGGAGCTACGCCAATTTTTCAGTTTGCAGCATGATTGTTGGATGGTTAGCTTGCATTAGGCATCTTGTCGTGGCATGAATAGTGTTAGATCTGCATTTTAGGGTTAGTTTGGGATTGATTTTGCTTGATTTGAGTGGATTGGCTTGTTTTAAATCTAATCTGATTAATAACAGGGAAAGCTATTCAGATCACTAATCTTAAGATCCATTTGAATCTGAGATGAAAGATGAAGATTCAGATGAGGAGCCAATATCAGTATGTTGTCTTATACAGTAGGGCAGACTACTATGACATCCACCACTATTGCATCAATGAATGTCAATGCTACTGCAGAAATGATGCTCAATGAGTTCGAGAAACTTGGGAAGAACCAGTAGAAACAGATAAAAAAAGTTACAGTTGCAATTTGATGAGAAGATCAAAGCATTGGAAAATTTCCACGGGGACACAAACAAGGAACCTGAAAAGCTTGCAAAGACTTTTTCTACCAGGGAAAATGTTTGGTGTTCTATTTGTATAGAAAATCACATAGTGAACGAGTGTCCTCAATTGAAAAAACGAATGGAAATCAGTATTTGCGATCTGTCTAATTCACCGGATCATGAGACTGCTTTTTGCAACTTCAACCCTCGGATAGTTCAACAATGGTTTGCCCAGATGGGATATCGAGAACCACAATATGGAGGTAATCCAGTAGTAAGACCGCGACAATCTGCTCTTGGATACCCGAAATGTTTAGCTTTACCTGCCCCACCAAAGCACTCCACTCCTCCAGCCAATTTGATGGAACCAAAACCTGACAGAAATGTTGAGCAATGGAACTATGGAAATGATCAAGCAAGTGGATCTTCATGGATCTTTAGAACAATATGCCATTTATGCTACTGCTCAACAATAAGCCTCTAGAAATTGGACCAGAGAACCACTCGGATGCTTTGCATGTGGAAAAAATCACAAAGTTGCAGAATGCCCAAATAAAGAGAAATTTGTACCATTTTGTCGTGACTGTGGTTATGGGCATTGCTATAAAGACTGTCCAGCAAGACCGAAGCCACCGCCAGCTACAACACCTATAAATTTGATAATAACTAAGCAAAGACCAGTATCTCAGATTAAACCAAGCGCAACCTTGATGGTGGTCACCAGAGCACATAAGCAGAAAGAACCAATAATGGATCCAGTACCTACTGATTCTATACCATTGAATGATATACCAGCAGCATCGGGAGTCTATCCAAATCTTAATACAGAAAAACGAAGATATCAGGACATGAGACAGTGGATCAAACATCTGCAAGAAGAAGAGGACCTTGACTTTGCTAAAGCAACAGCTAAAGTTCATTGCAGCCGCCAAGAAATTTATGTACGGATATGAATGATCAGTTACATCATCTTGAAAAACCCTTCAAGATGACTGAACCAGAAGCACCGCATACAGAACTACTCATGAACATTTTGTCTAGCAAGATCAATATTTCATTGGGAGAGTTTCTGAAGTTGGTGCCAAAAGCAAAAGAAGTCTTAGCGCAAAAGTTAGCTAAAAAAGAACCAGAAGTCCATCAGGAGCCACTTTTTTGTGCTGGATTTGAAGAATTTAACGAAGGTACTCCATGTTGGAGCCACTTGGGAAAGTGAACAAAAGAATATCACTCTGCCGATACAACATAGACAATTTCCTAAAGAAGCAGCCATGATAGATGGAGGTTCAGGAGTTAACCTAATTTCTACAAAGCTATGTGCAAAATGGGGCCTTACAAAGATTAAGCCTGCTACTTTTGCTATTAAGCTAGCTGATCAAACGACAATTCGTCCACGAGGAATGGTGGAAGATATACTTGTCAGAATTGCAAGAGTACAGTTCGTCATTACTTTTGTAGTGATGGACTTACCAGAAGCGCCAAATGTCTACCAAATTCTATTAGGACGTCCATGATTACGAGTTGCGCAAGTAATTCATAACTGGGGTACTGGAAAAATCACTTTTGAAAATCGTGAACGTGCAGTTAAAATTGATCCTACAACTTGGACTATCAAACCAGTGGTTCAAAAAGAGGATGACAATTCATCAACAACAGATCATACTTGTGATCGACCAGAGAAAAATTTGGGAGTTCATTACGATTCTCAAACGGATATTGTCAATTGAAATGAAGCTCTTGCAACAATTGACTGTACAGTAGGATATATGTGTCAACAAGATAATCAATCAGATTTGAGCGAGATTTTTTTATTAGATCGAACTTTGGATACACCAATCACGTTTTCACTGAATGTACTGAATGTAGCCTGGATATCAATGGAACCTATATTAGATCCGATTGAGGACGAACTCATTCCTGTGAGTCATGCCTTGACTTATGATGGCAATGCAAAACTTACGGATGAGCAGATTCTAAATCATATGGATCCGACCAGATTTGGAGTGCGTAATGTTCTTGATGAACTCACAGTAAAACCGTCCAAAGCAGTTATATTAAAGAAAGACAGGATTACAGGATCGATGACGAAGAAACAAGCTAAGAAACATTATAATACGGTCTTGAAATGGAAAAATTTCCCTCGAAAGATTGATTCAGAGAAAGTGCCACCCTTATTGGATAAAGGCAAAGGAAAAGTCGATGATGATTACACCATCATCTAGAAAGTCTTCACCTATGAAGAAAGATTTATCATCTCGAAAGTCATCACCTCCACGATCAATTTCTGCTAAAAAGGCTAAGTGAAGATCCAAGACAAGTCCTTTTGAAAAAGAACAAACAAATGTAGTCCAGCATGATACGCCTGAACATTTTAAACGTTATACACTGGATGATGTGGTTATCATGTTACCTAAAGCACATCGTGAACATGAAGAATATATGCCGAAATCTAAAGAGGTTTACGATGGCCCAACTAGGATGCAGCCAATGAATCTTGCCGAATCAAGAGAACCAGAAAAGATTGTACAAGTTGGATCACAACTTACTCCTGAACAATATCAAGCACTCCGATTGTTACTTATTAAGTATCAAGATTGCTTTGCATGGACTTATCAAGATTTGAAGGGTATTCCGACATCAATGATTGAACATACCATACCTTTAGTACCTGATGCAGTTTCAAAGGTTACAAAGTTCTATCGTTGTAATCCTAATGTGGCAGACCTGATAAAGAAAGAACTTCAGATATTGCTTGACGTCGATTTTATTTATGATATCGAGCATACTGAATGGATTTCACTGATTGTCAGTGTTCTTAAGAAAAATGAAAAATTGTGGATCTGCGTGAATCTCAAAGCGTTGAAGAAACTGACACGAAAGGATCACTTTGCGTTACCTTTTACTGAAAGCATTTTGGATCGCCTTGCTGGAGCGGAAGCTTATAGTTTCCTAGATGGATTTAGTGGTTACAACCAGGTTAAGATTGCACTTGTCGATTGTCATAAAACTGCTTTTGCAACAGAATGGGGCACCTATGCTTACAAAGTAATGCCGTTTGGACTCTGTAATGCACCAAGTTCATTCCAAAGAGTAATGCAATTTGTTTTTTAAGATTATCTGCAGAAATTCCTTGAAATTTACTTGGACGACTTGGGAGTTCATAGTACAGATACAGGTCACCTGGATCGATTGGAGAAAGTATTTGAAAGATGTCGCAAATATTAGATTTTTCTAAATCCGAAAAAATGTCAAATATGGGTTTCCCATAGAGTTGTGCTTGGACATGTGATATCAAGACATGGTATTGCCACAAATTATTCTAAGATCAAAGTTATTGTGGAATTGCCATCGCTAGCAACAATTTGTGGAGTTTACGTGTTTATGGGTCATGCGAACTACTATCGAATCTTTATTATCTTCTTTGCAGACTTAGCATGACCTATATACAAACTGACTATTGTTCCTATTTGGACAGTAGAAGCGTTAGAAGCCTTTGAAAAATTAAGAAAAGCATTAACTTCAGCACCAATACTGCATTCTACAGATTGGACGATAGAGTTTCATGTTCATACGAATGCCTCAAAATATGCCATTGAATCAGGTTTGACTCAACCAGGTGACTATAAGAAAAATTATCCTATACGATTTGCAAGCAAACAACCTACACATCCAGAAAAGAATTATTCAACAACAGAACACAAGGCATTAGCCATGATTTTCTCTGTTCGAAAATTTTGTCACTACCTCATGGAAACGCACTTTGCATGTTATACGGATCATCAACCGTTACTTTACCTGGTAAACAAGACATGCAATACTGGACGTATTGCAAGATGGTTATTGTTATTGACTGAATTTGACTTTCGAATTGTGGTTCGAAAGGGCAAGCAACATTATCTAGCCGATCACGTTTCGCGAATTGAATCCGCACCAGTTAATACTGAAGTGGATGACGAACTGCCAGATGCTGCATTATTATATGTTGAAGCAGTACCTAAGTGGGCAACAAATATTGTTGAGTACCTGATGCTAGGACAACCGAATGACTCCTTGACAAAAGTATAGAAGAGACAATTGATTCATAAGACTCAACCTTATCAATTAATTGCAGGACAATTATATCGTCGTGGATCAGATAATATTTTACGAAGGTGTGTTTTACTGCATGAAGTACCAGATTTAATCATGTTTTCACATGATGGCATGAGTGGAGGACACTTCTCTACAGATATTATTGTTCGCAAACTTTTACAATCAGGTTGTTGGTGGCCTACGCTTCACAAGGACATAGAAAATTTTATTCAGACATGTGATGTTTGCCAGCGAGCACGACGACCTACTCGACAGAACTATGAACTCTTGCATCCGGTTTTATCGCAAGCACCGTTTGAAAAATGGGGACTAGATTATGTTGGACCTATTTACCCTGCCGCGCAAGGATCTCAGGCCCAATACATTATCGTCACAACTGATTATATGACCAAGTGGGTAGAAGCCAAAGCTGTCAAAGTTGCTGATGCGAAATCTACGGCCAAGTTTCTATATGACAATATTATAATCAGATTTGGATGTCTGATTGAAATTGTCAATGACCGGGGTTTGGTTCAAGACTGTTTCTGGTGAGTTCAAACGAGCTATTAAGGCCAATACTAAGAGCAGTTCACTACTGGCTCTTTATTGTCCCTTTTAGCCACTTCTCACTTAGAAAACAGAATCCATGGCTTTCACCTGGATTCTATGCTTTCGGTCTACGAAGAAGCACCGGCCGAGTCATCTCACCAGGCCTCGAGTTCTCATAGTCGTCGTCGTCCACGCAGCGAGATTGTTATTCCTAACTCGCCTTCTGCATTACGACGTCGCACTAGGCATACCTCGTCAGCTGCGCTTCCACCCCCTGCTGTTGTTCGCACTGACCTTCGCCTCTGATGCTTCCCTCACCTTTGCTTCCATTCAAGGACAGTCTGTGACCATTGGGCCTATCATTCCCATCGCAGCTGCCCAGGCTGCCTCACCCTTCACACCGAAGCCCCCTCACCAAACACACAATTTTTCATGGAGACGTTCGATGATTCCGATCCCCTTGGGGCCATCGAAATTTTTGAGATGCCCCAGAGCCCTGCGCCCTTTGAACTCCAATCCCCTGGAAGAGAATTCGGACATATCCATGAATCTACTGCTGGTGTTGAAGATGTCAGCCAACAACCTCATAGGGAAGATAGTCCAGCCGCACTTCGGGTCGACAAAGCTGTAAAATCACCAAAACAGTTCGACGCCACAGTACCTGAAGGGTTTGAAGAGGAAGACCATTTTGAAGAAGAAGACGTAGTGGCACCTCTTCCACGCCAACCAAGGACAGCTCCATCAGGTCCTCCTGCTGCTATCGCCTCCACAACCGTCGATTCTGGGGATGCTCTAGGCTTGGTTTCAACCCTTGCGCAAGTGATCCAGTCGATGTTGGATAAAAAGAAGAAAATGAAACAGAGAATCTCTGATCTAGGGTCCGAAAACACTCTGATCAACCAGAAACTTGTCCAGCTGGATCGAGAGTTGAAGATTGCCAAACAACATGAAGACAAGGCTGAAGCCGAAAAGAAGTTGGCCCAGCAACAAGCTGATTGCTTGGAGGAATACATCAGCTCCTTGCAAAATGCCCTAACAACCGCACAGGATCAGGTGGATAAGGCCGTGCAGGATGCCAAGCAACAGATGCAGCTGCTGAAGGGGCAATTACAAATGGCTGAACAAGATCGCACACTGCTTCAAGGTGAATTGGATGCGACCACTCTTGAGCGTGATGTGTATCTTCAAACGCAAATACCAGATCATCCGGTCACACCGACGGAGATTGCATATTTGTTCAAAAAAGTGGAGACAAAGGGAATTGAAGTTTTAGCAAACACCCGCTGATAGGCCCGATTTCGTTTCCTGAGTGTTCATATGAAGTTGCAACGTATGATCGATCTTTTGAAAGATGATGGAATATCTGGAGCCATAGTAGGAAGATTGCATGTTGTGGAGTTCCAAAAGAGGGGACTACCACATGCACATATTTTGATAATACTTGAACATGCTAGCAAACCCATAACTATGAGAGATTTTGACAATATCATTTACACTGAAAACTTGCGTGATGCATGGACCCTATGGATCACATTATCCAAATGCCCCGTGTATGAAGGATAGGCGTTGCTCCAAAAACTATCTTAGACAGTTTGTTCAGGAGACTGCCATTGTCAATGGTTATGCTTTGTATAGAAGAAGAAACAATGGCGTTGCCGTTAGAAGCAATGGTGTAGATTTGGACATCAGATGGGTGGTGTTGTACAATAGATGGTTGAGCCTTTACTTTCAATGTCACATCAATGTAGAGGTGTGTATGCATGTACGCAGCATGAAATATTTATACAAGTATGTGTACAAAGGGTCGGACATGATAACGGAGAGGGTCGTCGAGGAGAACGGCGAAGCACCTTCTGGCGTGACTAAGATAGAAAACTACCTGAACGTGAGGTACTTTTCTACAAGCGAAGCAGGATGGAGACTATTGGATATTCCATGGGTGCACATAAACTCGTAGTTGTGCGTTTGGCAATACATCTTCCGGGACCGAACGTAATGTACTTTAATGATGAAGATGATTTGTAGGATGTACTAGAGACAAACGTCGAGACGACGTTAACTAAGTATTTTGAGTTAAATGCGAGTGAAGACCTCGAGGCGTTGAGTTGTCTATATCAAGACTTGCCTAGTAGATTTGTATAGCAAAGGTTTGCGTAGGTGGATTCGTCGCACTTACAGCCAAAGAATCCCAATGATTGGTACTTTGTCCATCCTTCTGAAGGGGAGCGTTTCTATTTACGGGTGCTTTTATCGAATGTTTGCGGTGCGAGAAGCTTCGAAGATCTGCACATTGTGGATGGAGAGGTTATGTCATCTTTTAGAGAGGCTTGTAGACGGAGGTTGTTTATTGATGACAGCGGTGAATGGCTCGATTATCTTGAGGAGGCTATTGTGTGGGGTACCCCATGGCAGTTGAGATTGATGTTTGCAACTTTGTTGTTGACATGTGCCCCCTCTGATCCCATACAATTATGGAAGACCGTTGAGCATCACTTGGTTGAGGATTACATTCAACAATTCGAGGTTTTGGGGTGTAGTGGAAGCAGTGAAAACATTAGTCAAGTTGTCATAGATAAAGCTCTATGTGACGTGAAGGACATAATGCAAGCTGCAGGAAAATCTTTATCAAACTTTGGATTCACTATGCCTCAGAGGACGGTTGTCGTATCTCGGATTTTCTGCAAAGAAATGTTCCTAGATGAGAGTTAGGAGTGTGTGGAGGTCGATATAGAGCGGCTTAACGTTGACCAAAGAGCTATTTTTTATCGTGTCATTAATGGTCATGTACTTCAAGGACATGGTGGTGTGTTTTTTGTGGACGGTCCAGGGGGCATGAGAAAGACATTTTTGTACAATGTCATGTTGGCATATCTTCGTGCAAAGGGTTTGATTGCATTAGCTGTGGCATCTTCTGGTATTGCAGCATTGTTGATAAAAGGCGGTAGGACCGCCCTACCGCTTATTCGAGGTTTAAAATACCTCCAACAGAGTTGCATGAAACCTTTACATGCAACATCTCAAAACAATCAGACCTAGGTAAATTGTTACTGTCATGTTGTCTTATCATGTGGGATAAATCTCCGATGATTTACAGAAATGCATTAGAGTGTGTGGAAAGGTCCTTACGTGACATTAGGTCGAGCGATTTTCTGTTCAGTGGGATACCAGTTGTTTTAGGAGGTGACTTTAGACAGATATTATCTGTAATTAAACGGGGAGACTGTGCTCAAGTTGTAGGTGCATCGTTAAAGTACTCTCCCATTTGGAGTTCTGTCGAGGTCCATCGTTTGAAAATAAACATGAGGGTGTTGGGTTTTGAGAGGGGTGATGTGTTGAACCAAAGCAAGTTTGTCGAGTATTTGCTTCCGGGTTGGTAATGGGAGAGAGCATTCCTTTATGCATGATGGTGTGGTGAAAATCTCTCTACCACATATTATGTGTCTTGAGAATGAGAAGGTGGATGACTTGATTGCATTTGTGTTTCCAAACATCATGGAAAACTATAAGAATGCTGATTTTTGGAGGGGTCGATCGATTTGTACGCCATTGAATGATGATGTAGACTTCATAAATGCACAAGTGATGGAGTTGTTTCTAGGTGATGCATGCACATTCTATAGTGCTGATAGACCTTCCTGCCTTGGTGCCAGATATGATGGAGGTAATTGGTAATATTAGTAATGTTGTTTTTGGTGAGGTGTTTGTTATATCAAATATATGACTTTGATAGTTTGCAATTTTCAAATGCAGAGTTGTCATATGTTGTTAAGATTATGTGTTGTTGTATGTACATTGTTTTTTTTGACATTCTTGGTGTTGTTGTAGATGTTGAAGATCTACATAAATCACAGGACTTTTGTGGAGATCTGATATAGTTATTTTGTTTTGGTGATGAGGTGTCTCGCTGCTCCATTTTGTGGTTGATAGAAGCTTATGTGGAGTTCATATTCCAGCAACAAAGGAGAAGATGTTTTCTTCCAAGAGAATATCGATTCCTATTAGATGTAGATATGTTACTTAGGAATGTTGCATATGTTTGGAGACATGTTAGTATTGTTAGACTTAGTGACTTTGAGCCAATGTTAGAAAACCTGGTCTATGCCCAGGTATTGGTTTCTGATTTATCAGATGACTTGATGTCTATTTCTTGAAAATATTGGAATATGAAATTGTTGCTGCTTTAATTTTTTATAATAGTTTGGGTTTTTGTGATGGATGTTTTTGAAACCCACACATTGAATACACACATAGACACACATGCACACATCGCTAAATAAAAGTAAAAACACACACACATACATACACATTCCCTACCACTAAACCACCCACTCACATCATATAGACACGCAGGCATTGAACACTGGAAATCATATCCCTGGCCCTATCAATCATAGACCTCCTGAAAGGAATGGAGGAGGACCTTCAAGACAAACGATGTTTCTCCAGAGAGACACTAGTAGATACACTCCTTTCGAGAAAGGAAAAACCAAGGTAGAGGAAGAGACACCTCCCATCAACTTGATTGATATTGAACCACTTGCAAAAGAAGAAGTACTGGTATTAACCCGTAGTGGGCAAGGAAAAGAAATATTAGACAAAACCGAAAAAACCCAAAAACAGTCACATAAAATCTCTTTTAAGGAACCCTTAAAGGAGTTAGAAACATCACCATCTACAGCACCTAAGAAACCTCCCTTGGAGGAAATACTACCTGAACAACAGGAAGGTCATGCGAACCATAAGCACACTGATGAGGAACGAGTACATGAGTTGATAGGGAGAAGATCTTCAAGAATCCCACTCATCAAAAAAATTACCAAAACCAGATCATTACCTAGATACATGAAGAATAGAGCTAGAATGCACCGTATCAAAAAGGATATAGATCTAGGGAAAAGTTTGGGAACCCAAGATTTGCAAGAAGCATTAAACAACTTGAGTGTAGAAATCAACTTATGGCAACTCCTTAAGCTGTCCCCATTAGCGAGGAGAAAAGCAAATCACATGATGAAACCATCTACGTTACGGACGATAGAGCCTCCTAGTGTTGGACATATAAGTGCAGGTACTTTAGATCGAGCCTATCCAAAAGTAGATGTGACCATTGATGGATTAGTTATTACAGGAGCTATAGTGGATGCTGGATCCGCAGTCAACATCCTTAGTTCAAAACTGGCAGATCGCTTAGGGTTTGAACTCGAACCTGTCACTCTAACAACATTGAAGTTGGCCAATAACTCAGTTATAAAACCTGATGGGGAATTGAAACATACTCCTATCACCATAGCAGGAAAGACTACCTACATCGATTTCTATGTTATGAAAATGCATCCCGGTAGTAGGGGATATTCTATCCTACTAGGCCGTCTCTAGATTCGATTGAGTAACTGTATAATGGATATTCCAGTTGGAGTATTAGTTTTTGAAAGGGAGAAAGAAAGAGTAGTGATTGATGGATACCCAGAAGTACCTCAATCCGAACGAGCGCCAATTGCATCAATTGAATGAAAAGAACTCACCGATAGTGATACTAGTTCTGAAACATCAACATATAATGATATAGAATTGAGGGATGTACTAGGCTTAGAGTGAAATACCCTAGATGAACCACCTCCCAAGGTTAGAGAACCTAATATCTATCTTATAAACCTTGGAATAGAGGATGAGCTTAAGAAAATCAAAGTAGGTGCCCACCTAAGCCCCAAAGACAAGAAAACCTATGAGGACTTGTGCAAGAACTATCAGCATATATTCGCTTGGAATTATTCAAATTTGAAAGGAATACCTCCAGATTTAGTGAAGCATACTATACCCTTGAAACCTGATGGTAAACCCATTAGGTAAAAACAATGGAGGTTGTCATTTCACATGAAAGAAGGACTACTGAAGGAATTAGAACGATTGAAAGGAGCTAGGTTGATCTTTCCTGTGGACAATACGGAATGGTGTTCGCCGATAGTCCCACGACCAAAAAAGAAATATATTCAAATTGAGCCTGTGTCGACTATAAGCAACTGAACAAGCACACAAGGAAAGACTATTACCCGCTACCTTTTATAGACCAAATGTTAGAAGAATTGGTAGGGAGAGAAATCTACACTATTTTGCTGGCTATAACCAAATAGCCATTGCCGAAGAAGATGAGCTTAAGACCACTTTCACCACCACCTTTGGAGTTTTCGCCTATCACGTTATGCCTTTCGGTTTATCAAATGCTCCAGCCACATATCAAAGGTTTATGAATGACAAATTTGAAGATATCTTGGATAGAAAGTTAAAAATCTTTATGGATGATTTATGAGGAGCACTTTCTGTTAGAGAACACTTAGCAATGCTTGAGAAGTGTTTTCAGAAGTGTGCTGCTACTTGTATGTCGTAAAATGGTGGGCATGAGCGGCAGTGGAAGCCCGAGGATTTGAGCGCGGGCATGTAGGAACAGAAACACAACAATTAGCAGCAGAAATATTCAAGTAGAAGAATTCATACAGATTGCGCAAATGAACAACGCAGTTGTAAGACAAAAATTGCACTCTGGTTAATATCAGCAGTGAGTACAATGGCTTGAAGTATTAACTTCAGCTTGCTGAGCGTGATAATGCTGGCTACAAAAAAAAACTCTAATTGAAAGAGAATTTCAATTGATTCAATTAACACTTACATAGCTTGATTCAGCTAATATATATATTTACAAGTGTCCAAAAAAAATATCTTATGCCTTTAACTGCCATTTGCTCCAGTTTTGCATATGTACAAAGTTTGGTAACCACCCTTCGGATATTTGTTTCTCCAGCTATTTTTAGGGTTAATCGGATAAGTTGGCGACGTCAGTCTGCCAATGTTGCAAAAATGCGAAAAACCCGAAAAACCCGAAAGGAGCCCTTAGAGTGAGGGTATGCAAATCCTGAAGGTGCCCTTAGACTTAAGGTGTGTAAAATATTTTCTCATCTGTTGAAACTCGACGCTTTCGTTGTAATGCATATAACATATTTTGAAGACTAATGTTTGAAGATTACAATTCTTCAACCTTTGTGATAGAACTGGTGTGCTCTAATTTTAGATTTGTGATCTCTTTAGCTAATGACTGATTTGTTTCTTGCAATGATTTCAATTGCTCATTCATGTTCAAGATATGAATGTTTGCACTATTTGCCAGCATTTCAGCTTGGATTCTTCGAGAATCCATAACTCTACAATAGCCAAGAAGTCCGTTGGCACCATCACCAACGAACCTTAACAAACTATGTACATCACAAAATTGAGGAGAAATATTGCTCAATGGATTAGGTGGGTACAAATCATCTTTCACCCATAGATCGATATTTTCAATTCCTTCTAACCTCCAACAATGCATTTTATATGAGTTCAGGTTAACACCCCATGTAGCTTTGGTCGTGGAATATTCCTTCTCTAACTTCACATGCAAGTGATATTTTGTTCCCATCTTGAAAACGTCCAAGATCCAAGAAGATCTTCAAAAACAAATATGGCTTAATGCTAGTTTGAAGTATGCATTTGAAATGAGCATGGCATGAGTATTGTGTCATGCCTAGGTCCTATGTGGTGGACTTTTGGAATGGCATTCAATGAAAGGCTTTGTCCTACTCTAAGGCTATCCTAGAATAGTCATCGGATCACT
Source organism: Diphasiastrum complanatum (assembly GCA_029204225.1). Classification (NCBI taxonomy): domain Eukaryota; kingdom Viridiplantae; phylum Streptophyta; class Lycopodiopsida; order Lycopodiales; family Lycopodiaceae; genus Diphasiastrum; species Diphasiastrum complanatum. The sequence goes on from CM055097.1 coordinate 60,563,143, forward strand.
CATGTACTTGGCAGATAATACACGCCCTGACATTGCTTATGCAGTTTTTAGAATGAGCCAGTTTGATATCAATCTAGGCCCTATGCACTGGAAGATAGCCAAAAGAATTTTGCAATACCTTCAACAAACGAAGGATTATGGGCTGTGTTTCTCTCAGCATGAAGGATTCTAGATTGAATCCTACAGCGATGCAAGCTGGGCATCTTTGAAAGATGACTTCAAGAGCGTCTCATGAGGATGCACAATAGCAGCCGGTGCAGTTGTGATATGTGTCAGCAGGAAGCAGACCATAACTGCGCAATCATCCTTCGAAGCAGAGTATGTTGCAGCAGCCAAGATGGCGAACGAACTTACATGGCTCAAACAGTTCCTTGATGGACTGGGAGAAAACTCCAACAAGCCGCTGCTACTGTTCATGGATAATACATCCGGCATTAATCTAACTAAGGATCCAATGTTTCATTCCAAGACGAAACACATTGCTCTCAGATATCATCTGAAAAGAGATCTGGTTGAGAAAGACAAGCTGAAGACCGAGTTTATTCCAACAAAGCAAATGGTGGCTGATATTTTCACAAAGCCTCTTGACAAGGCAATTTTTGAGAAACAGCGTGCAAGCCTAGGAATTAAAAAAAACCAGCCTTGAGAGAGAACTAAAGAAACTAGAAATTTTCTATCCTTCAAAGCCTTAGCATTTTTCTTAATTTTTCCTTGCTGTTTTTCTTACTATCGCATTTTAAACTATGTTTCGCGTAGTCTGAATTGTTTCGTCACACAGTTTGCAAATTTTGGTCATGAGGAAAATGCATCCCTAAGTCAAAAACATTTAGAAAATGATTTTGGCCAAATCTCCCGACACTGTCACAAAATGCCTTAGAAAAGTTTTCAGGCCTACTCTCGGGTGTTTTGCATTTTTCGCCCTTCAAAGAAAAAGCGACATTGTCTCCAAATGCCTTGGAAAAATTTTCAGGCCTACTATCGGGTTTTTCGCCTTTCAAAAAAAAGCAACACTGTCGCCAAATGCCTTCCAGATAAAAACAAAAGGTGCCCTTGAAAATGTGACACTACCCTTTGAAAATGTGACATTGCCCTTGAAATTGCGACATGCCTTTAAAATTGCAAAAGTGTCCTTCAGCAAAAATTTGAAGGTCTGCAGCATGAAGGCACTGTGCAACGGGCAGAAAGCGGCTGATGCACGGAGGACAGTGATAGAAAACTAGAATCAGTTTTGATTAAGCCTAATGTATTTCTTTTGATTAGAGCTTTAACTTAATCAGTTCCCTGGATTGATCACATATAGGATCAATGAAGGAGATCACAATAGAGAGAGAGAGAGAGAGAGAGAGAGAGAGAGAGAGAGAGAGAGAGAGAGAGAGAGAGAGAGAGAGAGAGATCAAAGGAGAGATCACGGATACAGAACAGACAAAACTATAACAGTTTGATATAGTTCGAGAGTGAGCTCACAGATTAGCAGTAGCTAATTTTATTACTCGTGAGAGAGAAGCCTCTCTTGCGCCAATGCGCTGATCTAGAAAATAGATAGCGCTCAAAAAAAACTTTGTAAATTCAATTCTGGCAATAGAAGTGATTTTTACAATACTCTGTTTCTGTAATGTGTATAATCTATTATGTTTATGCATGCTAGCAGTAGATATATTTCTGATGTTGTTTTACTCAATATTATCTGTTGTTTACAAGTTTACTTTTGCAACAGATCGTCAGTAGCGATCTGGGGCTTGGACGAGAATTGGACCGCAGTTAGTAGCAGTAGCTACTCCTACCAAGTTGGCTCTATCCGGCCTTCATCTCCGAGAACGTCGCAGACTCCCATCAGTTTTCTGGCCTGTTTACCGACTAGACAGTCTTGACAGACAGGTAATTTGACTTTCCTATCAGGATAGTCGAGATCAAACACAATGGATTGCTTAGACATTTGTCGTATAGAAGCATGATTCAAATGACCAAGTCTATAATGCCAAAGTAGACGTTTATTTATTTGAATAGAAGTACTGAGTGCCTGACTAGAGGAGAAAAGTACTGACTTAATCTATACAAGTATCCATGCCTCTTTCCGAGTGCTAGGATCTTGCTTGTCCTATCGACTACTTTACATTGATCACATTCAAACTCTACTTTATGTCCTAGATTTGTAATTTTGCTTACAAGGAGCAGATTTGTTGACAGATTCCGTACATCTAGGGCATTCAAAAGTAGCTTAGATGTGATCATTTGCAAAGTTAAATCTTACTGTACCTTTACCTTTGATAGCTTGTGTGCTATTGTCACCCATGTGAACATATCTTTTGGTACTGTAAGGCACATAGGACTTGAAAGCAGCCAATATGGCTGGTCATGTGCTGTGTGGCTCCGAAATCCAGAAATCGGGAGTTGTCGTTCGATGCTTCTTGATGGCTAGTCATGAAGGCATCTTGATCCGCTTCTTGAATGGGTTGTGGTGCTTTTGCAGGTGCATTTGCCATCTGATTCCACTATCCCTTGCTGTTGTTCTTTGCTTGTAGTATCCGACAATCTTGAATCTCATGGTTGTTTCTTTTGTAGTATCTACAAAGCAGCTTATTCTTTGTCGGCGGGTTCCACTACTCTTGATGTTGTGTTGGTTTCTGATTTTGCTTCAATGGCTTTGGGCCTTTCTTCTTCTACTTTGTTCTATTGATGCACAAGACGTGAGAGTCGACAGTCAAGTGATGAGAATCGTGAGATGCTCTGATATGTGTAATGAATCTAGGAGAGAAAAATTTACGAAACAGTCACAACTCTCTTTCAAGATTTGGATGGAGTTTAGATGCGTTTGCTCGGCACTACCAGCCGAAATACTCCTACAATCCTCTAGAGAGTAGTCAGTTACTACTGATCTACGTTCATAAAATTAATACAACATTCGACTTAATTTCAACCAAGGTGGGGAATTCAAAGGGAACAAGAAAACTCAGACATATGAAATAAACAGCATAAGCATTCAACATCCGAGATCAGACACAACTAGAAAATAATCTATATTGATTTCTTCTGATTTCTTCAGGGCACTGCATGCGAATCCATGCAGTGCGTTGGCACGAGAGAAACATGGTTCTCTCACGAGTAGTAGTATCGCTTCACTAGCGGACAATTGGATCTTCTGATCTTAGACAAAATTATCTTCTCGCACGCAGGCGGAGCTTCTATTTGTGTTCGTCTTGATTACTTACTAGCATCAGACTTCTTCAGTGTATCTTCTCTTAGTTACACTCTGTGCATCATGTTCTGATATATGTCAAGTATTATCCAGTAAGTATGGTCTCTCTATGTAAACCTAAGATTAAAGTGATTATACATCTACAACTAATCAGGGAATTACAAGAATGGCAGAGTAGCCACGACCTAGGAAGTATATGCTGACATCATGCCATCAGGTCATATCTCTGTACTTCTGGGTACTTGCATGATCTCTGTACTCCTTGGAGCGTGAGGACAAAACGGGTGTCGTTGCCACCGTTGGTTTCGTTTACCTCGTCTGCCTTTCTCTTGATGAACTGCAAAGGAATCTTGGACGTGGATCCTTCGTGTTTGGGAATCGTTCGTCTTCGTCTATGTTGACTTTCATGTTCGTGAAACTCTTCGTGTTTTGTGTCTCCAGATGTTCGAGTTCGCAAACATTTTTGTCAGGTAAAGGGCTAAAAGCTAGCAAGGCTTTGTAATCAGAAACACTTTGTTTTTTCAGCTCCCTCTCAAAGCATGGTAGCTTTATGATCCCGAGACTGCTCCTTTGTCTCTATGAAGGTGGTCTGCATCATCTTCCTTTCAATCAGATCCCTTTGTCCAGAGCTTTAGTGAAGATGTGAACAACCATATCTTTCATTCCTATGAAGGTGGTCTGCATCATCTTCCTTTCAATCAGATCCCTGATCAAGTGATACTTGATCGCAATGTGCTTCGTTCTTGAGTGGAACACAGGATCTTTCGTCAGGTGTATCACAGAGGTGTTGTCCATCTGCAAGACCAATGGCTCGTTCCTTGTTTTGTCCAACTCGTCCAGGAACTGCCTTAGCCAAATTATTTTGTTGGCCATCTTTGTTGCTGCTACGTACTCTGCTTCGCAGGATGACTGGGCTACAATGGTCTGCTTCTTGCTGACCCAGAGGACTGCTGCTCTTGATGCGATGGTGCATCCTCCTGAGATGCTTTTACAGTCATCCCTGAGAGATGCCCAGCTAGCATCGCTGTAGGAAAGTATCTTGAGACTTGGGGGCTGATGCGGAGGCAGATTGGGAGGATGAGGATGACGAGTCTTCCCCCTCGGATACACAGCCCATTTCAGTTCCAGACAGGCATAGATATCAGTTGCGAGAGTCAGCCCAGGGTCCCGAGTTGTCTCCGGAGCATTCGTCTGAGTCGAAGCCAGAGCATTAATTGGAGCTCTGTTATTTTAATTTTAGCAGTTTGATATCATGTTCTATGTTTGGCGGCCAGATGGTCGAACACTGTATTCAGACCATTTTCCATATTATATTCAGTGTTGGACGTACTTTATTCGCTGCACATTTTGTATTTGTCGATTTGTAATTGTCATCCAGTGAAATGATTGCAAAAGTGATCATCATCCATAGAGTTGATAGCCCTAACTGTAGCATTAACAATTACTGAGAACCATAGCAAAAAACAACCAAATAGCTACTGAAAATAAGATTTGTTTGTGCCTATCTACTGCACGACTAGGAGGCAAAACGTTGGTTTGGACATTGCTCCCCTAAAAAAATTTCAGCCATAAGCTATTTTTCAATTTTTTTTTTTTTTGCAATTCTGTACTAGAAACGCGTTTCTGAGAAACACGTTTCTAGAAACGTTTTTCTCCAAATACATGTTTCTGTGCAACTATGGAACTTTCAAGTAGTTTCCGGCTCAATTCCAATAATTTTTTGGTCCAAACAAATTTGCAATAAGTATAAAAAAAAAAATGCAAATCGCGAACTCCGAGCTATTTGCGAATAGCGATTCGGATTGCAATTCTAAATCAAGGTGCATCTATGATACACACACACACATATCTATATATGTAATATATATATTACATATATAGATGTATATAAATCATAGGTCCTGCGGTACTGGGTACCGCGGATCCCAGTACCGCGGGACCATACTGGTACCGCGGTACCATGTTGGTACCGCGGTACCACAATATAATATATTATTTAATATTTAATATTTTTAAATTTTTTTTTTAACTTAAACCTACCCGCCCCCCTTGCATTTCATCTCAAATTTTTTTGCGCCCTCCTCCACCCTGCCATCGCCGTTGTTTTTGGCTACCTGCCTTCTGATTCCTTGCGTCGCCCTTCGCCCACGCAACGCCTTGCCTTGCATCTGACTTGCTTCGCCCTGCCTTCGCCCATTTTCAGCGTCTCTCCAACAGTGAACCCTGCTGTTTTTTTTCCAGCAATCCATCCCTCATTTCATCTACAATGGTGCAATCCGACCTTTCCGGTCTGTGGGACGAGGTAGACATTGTCAGGCGGGTTGCCGACAAGGCCAACAAGACCGGTCAGAAGATCGTGCGCTGCCGATACTGTCTCGTCGAGTTTGTCGCATCCCTCACTCGCCTTAAAGGCCATCTGCTCGGTGCACGTGCCAAAAATGGTGCCACCTTGAATGTTGCCCCTTGTGGCAGCATGACCGTCCCCGACAGGCTATCCCGTGTTTGTCGCAGCATCTCTGCAATGTCTGCCTCTTGCTTCCGATGCCTTTTGTTATGCCTTCGGACATCTTCCTCGAGCTTCCTCCTGGCTTCGCCCTCAGGCCTTGGTGGTATGCGCTCTGCCATCTCACGACACCTTGTTTCTCGAACTGGCTCTCACAATAACTCTCACAATGCCTCTCACAGCCTCTCTCTCACAGCCTCTCACTGGCTCTCACAGCCTCGCGAGTGCCTATTTAACCCCACAACCTGTTCCCCCATGTGCAGTTGTTGATGATCCCTCCATGTGCCCTTGTACCTGTCCCCATTAATTGTGATGTGCTAATGTACCTGCTCCATGTACCTATACCACATGCTGCACTCCGATTGGGTCTGTGGTCTGCTCCCCCATAGTGCCCATGTGAAGGTGTACCTGTCCGGATTTGTCCCATGTGCCTCTACCTGCCCCCATGTGATGCTCCCCCCCTGTGTTGGTCTCCCATTGGCCCAATGGTCTGCTCACCCACAGTGCCCATGTGCCTCTGTACTTGCCCCCATGTGATGCTACCCCCCTGTGTTGGTCTCCCATTGGCCCCTCGGTCTGCTCACCGACAATCCCCTGCATCGTGTATTGTACCCTCTTTTTTTTACACCCAGAACCTCTTTTTTTTACTTTTTTTTGTCCTTTTTTGGTAGTTAATATGCAAAAAAAAATTATTAAAATTTAAAAAAAATTAAAATAAAAATGGTACCGCCTTGGTACCACGGGTCTGAGGGCGATACCGTACCGGCGGTACCATACCAGTAGTACCACAGGGTACTATGATATAAATATATGTATATATCATAGAACCAACGGTTCTTGGAATTGTGGGTCCCAAGAACCGTTGGGTGAACCGTACCACGGTTCATGAACCGTGGTATGGTTCTTGTAATTAATTAATTTTTTTTTTGGACCCTTTTCCCCCCAAAACCCATTTCACTGTTTGTGGCCCTCATTCAGGTTTTTTATGGCCCTCATTTCACTGTTTTTGGCCCTCATTTCACTGTTTTTGGCCCTCATTCTGGTTTTTTTGGGCCCGCATTCTGGTTTTTTTGGTCCTTTTTTTGGCATTTTTTGGGGCTATTTTTGGGGGTGGGTAGTGAAAAAGAAATAATAATTAATTAATTATTGTACGGTTCACCATTAAAATCTTTGTGAACCGTACGGTTTTGAGAAACGTGGTGAACTGTTCACAGTTCTCAGATTCTATGGTATATATATATATATGTAGATATATAAAAGGTACCAATAGGCCTGTAAAAAGACGAGGATAGTAAGATTGAAAACACAACCATTGGATAAAAAGATGTATAAATATGTATGCTCAGATAACCAATCACCAAAACGAATCCATGCAACTTGGGGCTGAGACTATAGCCGCTTGACGAAGAGATATATCACTAATGTAACCAAGTATTGACACGAATCGTTGTAACTAGAGAGTGATGAGCTTGTAAAAGCTACTACCGAAATCCCCTAATCCACTACGTTGAAAAATGAATGACCTTTGACTACAAGTGGAATTGCAAAATTATAAACACAATTGGTCAAGGATGGATAGTTGTCGAATGATAAAGCCTATTGACCTATAAGCTAACTTTGTCACGATTGGTCATATAGAGAGAAAAAAATGCATAAGCACTCTAGATAAAGAGAGACATAACACTCCACTTTCTTTTCTTGTTTTCCTTAAAAAAAAGCGAGAACGACAAATGTGACAATCTAAAACAAAGCTAGAAGGAAAACAAATTGTCTCGTGTAAAAACATGAACAATACAAAATGATGTTTGAAGCCCTTCGACTTGCCCAAATGTCTCAAAAGTCGTGTTTTGTCACACAAAACTAAAACAAACAAAATTTGAAAACAAAAGACAAATGATAGTCCTTTTCTTTTTAAACACTACAACCAAAATGATGACGAGCCTCAAAGTTTTTTGGGTCATCTCTTACTTAGAGAAAAAAACTGAACTAAGACCAAATAAGGATCAAACTAGACAAAGGTGAATTGAGATGGTGTGCAAAGATAATTGGCAATAGAAAGTGCATGAACAGTAGACCACAAGAGAAGGAAAGCACCATATGATCAATGATATGATAGGGTACAAGTTGCTACATGCCTGATTAACTATAGATGCCTCCTCCACCTCTCCTAATCTACGATTCTAAGATGATGCTCATTGGTAATGGATATGCAAGCATGTATGTATATGCATAGGATCATGTATGCCATGCATATGTAAGCAATGCGTATGTCATTTGGAATTCATGCATTAAAGTATGTTAGTTCATGCATGTGACTAAGGATGGCCTGCATGTGATTATAAAAGCTTTGCACAAAATCTACGGATGGGTCTAACTTGAGAGAGTAATGATCATATGATTTCTCATTCGTTATAAATTTTTTTTTGGAGAGACTGTGTGGCTAATATATGTGAGCAGTTCTTACACCTAGATTTGATAACGAGGCACTGATGTATCTGCAGTTCTTTGAAGTAGTAAGATGGCATCAAAGCAAACACTTTATAAAAGAAGCGCAAGATAGGAAAATATGAATTGGACTTGCAGTGAGCTTCACAACATTGATAATTATGGTGTTATATCTAAGGGCAAAAGATTCAGTGATCAGATTATAATATAACCAAGGACTCTAACTGCAGCTCTTCAGATTTAACTAGTTATTGTCCCATCATGATTCAGTACTATACGTTGCTAATTGCTAGGGCATATTGTAATAAGGGAAAAAAAACCTGCTAGAAAATTCACGGACATGTAAATGGCCACACAGTTGACATCTGTAAGCCATATTCTGACTATTTACGCAAATATAGCAACAGCGCTTACATGAGAATCGTGATTGAAACTACACAGCACACCATCATGAACTTTCTTTGATTCATTTTGGTTAAGGAAAGCCAGTCATGCAGAACTTAATGTACTTGAACTGAAGAAACAAACACGATGAAACCTCATTGAGGAAGAAACCACTAAAAGATTGATTGCATCCCTTGGCAAGTCATATGTCAAATGTTTTTTCCCTACAGAAGATGTAAGCCCCGGCTTGAGTTATACACCAAAACTGCCTTTAAGTGCTTAAATAGCAAAGAACCCAAAGTTACTACATACTCTTTGAGTTCATAAGTATTAAGGTTAGAATATCTACTAACCTGTTGCTCTCAGATAATAGTAGATACAAGAACCCTGGAGAACTAAAAATCGTTGAAGCCAGCGATCAACATTTGAGTCTTCATATGATGCCTCTCCAGGGAAAGCCATCCAACTCTAGAATAAGGCAACAGTATCATCATTATTACACAAAAGTGACAAAACCAACAAAACTGCACAGCCAAAAAATCTCCTCGTACTGAAAAAGAAACCTGTATAGGTTTCATACAAAAGGTCACGCAACAACTGGTTCAAAAAAATTTGCATGCATATAGTGTACAATTTACCGTGCGTGTAATTAGATAGCCTGCCAAACGAGATGCCCTAAGTACTTGATCCATATGGTCTAGCCTGTACGCAGTTGCAAAATATCATCAAATGCTGTTACATGAGAAAATTTCAAAACTTTGTTGTGGTATATTTCATGTCTTCCTAAATCAGTTGATAACTGTATTATCTAAGAAAAACAGTTGCAAAAGTCTATCCCTCTGGGCAAAAGGTATACTCTTGGAGCTAGTGTCCACAAATTTAGCAAACATTTCCACATACTTTGCTTGGAGAGTAATTTCACGCTCCTCTGCTCCAACAATTTCACCCCTAAGAGACTGGACTTCCTTTTCTAAAGCCAAGAACTGTAAAAAAAGAAAGGGGAGATTAAGACTTTCAGAAGGTCCAGAAACAATTAAGCAGGGAGCAGACACATCAATTTGAGATTGCAAAATAAACTTTTGAATTCACAATGAATTTATTTTCTCTAGCTCATACACAAATGGTACTGCCCAATGCAACAAACATCGACGTCGATCAAGCATTCTTGTATAGCTCAAATAACGACTGGAAGCCTCTCCTAGCCACAACAGAACATGTGAAAGTATATTGAAGGGCCAAAATGTTAAGGTTACATCTACATTGTTGTACTCTTGCAAATGAGAGAGAGAGAGAGAGAGAGAGAGAGAGAGAGAGAGAGAGAGAGAGAGAGAGAAAGCTTAATTAATGTCTTTTCCATGCCAAAAGGCATATAAGAGTAATGAAGTACATGTCAAGTATGTGGTAACCATGGGAGCGTATAAAAACGTCTCCAACTGTAGTAAAGAAAACATCTAAGGCAAACTAAAATAGACCCGTATGCGGGAGTGTGCGCATAATGATCATATGTATCTATGGCAAGATGTCAAGGCGGTGCTGCTGCTGTTGTGCTGATGCTGTAAAAAGATGTAATGCGAGCCACAGAATGGGAAAGTGCTGGAGCCTGCCGGCGTTGTCTGTGAGCATGAGCATGTGCATGTGTAGTAGTAGTAGTAGTACGCCTCTGCGTAGAATGTCTGGTAATCCTGGTGGTAACAAGATGGTGGGAGGTACACTGTCTCTGATCTCTATGAGCATGAGAGCGGCCATCATCCTCGTCGTCGTCATAATCATAATCCTCATCCTCAGGCACTGATCTCCGCCTAGTAAAGAATGAGGTAATGAATGGCTATGAGGTAAAATGCTGGGGTGTCTCGTATAAATCTCTCCATAGTATGGACATCTCGTGTACCATCAGAGCGACACACCATGGGTCCTCATAAGCTATGAGAGAGCGTAGAGTGGTAGGCATCTCTCGAAACATGCAATGATATCGCCCTCTGATCTCATAATATACAGGGCACCTAAAGATAAAGTGCTCCTCAGACTCCACCTCACCTAGAGAGCATAACTGGCAAATCCGCTCCTCTCTGGGAATACCATGGAACCTCCCAGTCTCAATAGCTAGCTGATGAGAGGACACCCTGAGTTGCCCCAATGTGAATATGAGGCAACGTGATAGTCCCGAGTCCAAGCAGTGTGGCATGACCGGGGTCCCTGATGCATCTAGCTCCAAGAAATGAGTCCGGTAGAAAGCTGGCTTAAGCCCTAACTAGTTACGCCAAGTCCGCTCTAGATATGTGCTATAGAGGAAGCGTCTGATATACTGATGTGTGCCTGAGGGGAGCTATGTGATGGAGATGCCAAATGACGCAAGTAGGAGGTGAGAGGCCTGAGAGAACCATGATAACCTATAGCCCTGATCGTGAAGACGCTGAGGGGAGTATAGTGCAACCTGTGTGTATCGCCTGTCTATCTCTGGTAACGCCGTATCCTCTGTATATAGGTGATGAGTTGAAGAGCTGCCTCGATCTGTATAGGTGGAACTACAAACTCGGCCAGGAGAATCTCATGTGGAATAGAAGGCTTCGCTCGAATCAACCGAGATATACCATTTGAAATGAAGTTTGTCCAGTACTCACTTTGAAAGTGGTTCTGAATGCCCACAAAGCTGCGTGAAGTTTGTGTTCCCAATCCAAGTGCAAAGCTTCGACCATATTTGTGATGATACTATGAGGATCTTATTTGACAATTCTGCTTGTCCATTGCAACATGGGTGATAGGGTGTACTTTTTATATGGACAATGTACATATCCCAAGAAGAGTTTCCACTGAATGATTGCTCCTTTGAGCTCCAACCATCCACGAAAGAGCAACCACGGTTCAAGTGGCCCATAAATCCAAGATCCTTTGATTCTTACACAGAAGCTTGTGATAGTTTGAACAGATTTGCAATCATGGCAAGGCATCATAGAGATGAGATAGTAAGATTGGCTAGTCATTATGTGAACTAGATTCAAAAGTGGTTGCCTACACCCTGGGGATATTAGAACAGACCTACGAAACTCAAACCGAACAAGTGATGGTACAATCCAAATGAACCAATGGAAACAGGGGCCGATCGTGTGCTCTATCTTAAAGTGCGAGACATAATGTCCAAAGAACATAAAACTATAAATGAAATATTCTTATTGCACTTTTTAGAAGGAGCTAATGAGACATTTGTTGTTAAGGATATCCCTACGACCCATTGTGAAGTAAGGACAAAGACACCATGAACTTATATGTGCAAGAGTGCCTTCACAACCTAATAGTGCACTAATTTGACCAAGACGTAAGAAACACAAATGGAAGGTGCTTTTATATATTGTATGTTTTCTTCAATTTAATAAAAAAATGTAGAGAGAAAAGTTGTGCAACAACTACGTCATTTACACATCATAAGCATGCATTACCAATTACAAATTCATATATCTCTTTGCATACTCTAAAAAAAAAATGTTATCAGTGTATTGCCAATTAGATGTATGTACATTTGTAGGGAACATCTTCTTTTGCATTAAGCAAGCAAGAATTTCCCACCCTTAGGCACAAAGATCCTTCCATAGTACTGATCTGAGAAAGCATCATTTGACAACATGAGCCTAACAATTGAGAGAGACACCATCTAAGGATTTCAGTTGAGTAAGCCTTCTTCCAACTTGAGGATATTTTAGCATTACCCTTTTCTAATATTCAAATCTTAGAAAAATCATTCCAATATAGTGAGAAGAACTGAATGGCAGTATTGCTAAATCAGTTACCCTGATGCATATACACATATGGATATTCTCACATTAGACACACTATTGAAAATTTGCATTCATCTCCATATACTAGGCCTTGCATTTGCTTATCCATGTATGCATGGGACTAAGAAATGCACATGCTTTGTCACGATCTATTGGAAACGGGTGCATTTGCCAAAGTAGGTGCACAAGATAATTGTTCACAGAAGACTGGCGTGGATGGAATCATTGGTGCATCTGCCAAGATAGATGTTGATAGTTGAGCTATGGAGGAAATATGGTTAGCATCACCCCTTAAAATTAGGGTGATGATCCCAAGAGTGAAACCACAATAGATGCAACTACAACAATATAGAGCCAAAGATGTTGGGTTTGCTGTATGGGGGCATACAACCGAATGGAGGTCGCCAATGTTAGCCAAAAATCAGGCTTATATGGGCAAAAAGCTTCACAAAATCTGTAGATACATATATGTATGCCCAAAAACTTGCATAGAATTGGCACATAATGCCAATAAGTTAGGGTTCCCAGCCCATCCTTAAAGGGCTAGAGAAAAATTTTGATGGTTAGAAAATAGGCCTTTATAAAGATAGTAGGTCATTCGCATATTATACACCGATTTGAAGAACACGTAGTATATTAAAGATGCATGAATATTCATAAGATTGTTATAAGGAGATCTCCTTATCTGTATAGCTAAGATAACAAGAGTGTCACTAGTGCGATACTTTTGATAAGATATATCGGTGTATCTATTTTGTGATTGATTAAATAGCATAAGCATCTAACTCTATATATGTACACACAATGCAATTATTCTATTACATGTCAACCTTTGGGCTAATCATTTAGTAAAGTAGGCATGAAGTCCTGATAGTAGTAACGGTAGTTCAAGACATTAGCTTTGATGTTAGATTCAAATAGTGAGTAGTCGATAGACTGTTGACGAATTGTCAAGTCGAGGGATTGTTGACTATCAAAGGGATTTGTCGATGTCATAAATACATGTATAGGGATAGTTGGTAACATATGCAGTGGCACTTAGATCAAACGATTAAAGTGAAATTGAAATTCCAACCTCTCTTTCCTTTGAATCCCTTCACCTGAAGTGGGCTTGACTTTTTTTAAAATCTAGTGGCTAGTCCAAATCCAACGGTGGAGCTCATTGCAAATATGACCATTGACCTATAAAAGTCTCGATCTCACAATTACACTTCACTCGCTAATCTCGAAGCTTGCATACACTAGACACCTTGATGCGCTAAGTTGCTGGCACATTTGGACACGCACAACCGACACAACCCTCTCCTCCTCCTTTCTCCCTTGCTTGCTGGTTTTTCCAGCTACGACAGATCTGTAAAGTGAAACTTGTTCTCCTCTTTTATTCCATGGCAATCCATGACCTCTTGCAATTACTTCAACCTACTAGGATCCCCTAGATCCACCTCTTTATTGATTGAAAAAAATATTGTATGTTAAAAAGTCCATTGATTTATGGTTCGAAATTCTATCTGAGTTGAAAATAGAATTTTTAGACAAATATCCACCATGTTATAAGGTTTCTCTTGTAGATGCCTACTCCACTGAGGTGGCCTTGCTACTTGTCATCTGTTGGAGCCAACGACATGCAAATTGGTGCGAGATTGGCTAAAAACAACTCGGTTTCATCAGGAAAGCTACACTTCACTTGAAAGAACCGAAAACCAGCAAATTACTCATATTCCGCCAAACCAATCCTGTAAACTCTCCTAGTTCTATGATATGAATTGAAGTGAAGCTCTATGCTCTCTATTCTTTAGAACTGACTTGATAGTCTGATTGACCAATTGTAACAACTCTTTGAATTCTCCAAAAATTCAGCTCCCGACTGTCTTAAAATTGTATCTCATCGTGAACCTAATACCATGTCAACGATCAATATTGTAGTTTTCACTTGCAATCTAATAGTCTAATCATCAATTATGTTTACGATAGACAAAAATATATAGTGCACCACCACCCAAGCAACTCTCAAAAGTATGTATATATCACAAACAGAGAGAATGGTACATATATAGATAGCTTTTTTGGGGGTTACCATTGCATGTTAAAGTGGTCCATGTTATAGGACATGTGTTCCAACTCAGTATCTATACGTGCCATAAAGAAGTCACACACACTGTCACATAAGCAAAAAATTGAAAAACTACTAAAATCGAAAATGTACATGAAACTAAGAATTAAACTGGGCTTACCCAATTTAACACTTACTCTCATCCACTTGTTCTTCCCACTAGTTCTCTCATATTATTTTTTTCTTGGACGAATACTTTGAAGGTCTCCTTGGAGTTCTCGGCCCTTCACCTTTCCTTGCACTTGACCTAGCTCCTCTCCATCAATGAGTTGAATAAGGTGCTGATGCAAAAGTGCTCTTTCAAGTTTGCAAGTCTTCCACTCATGGAAGATCATATTTCCACAATTGACAACTTCTTTGGTGGAGAAAATGTAAATAATAAACTACCATTATTTCTTTCGTTAAAGTATGATAGTCCTTGGTCCTTACATTGAAATGATCATGCACAAAGCAAGTGGACTCAAAGAATTTCAAGTACATTACATTGAATGGTGTTTTGACTTTTATGACATCATTTTTTGAGCTATTACAAAAATAGTTAGCCAATGAAATCCCTTTATCAACAAAAATTGTAGATTGGAAAGCATTCAACTTCATTGTCTTATCATATCCACATAATTTACTAAACATCATGAATGTTGAAGATAAGAAAAAAGTCACTTCAAATATTCTAACACTATCAATGAAAAATTCAAAGATAGTAGCATCTCCATCTTGTCACCCTTGCAAATTGCACACTTGAGTGAAGAGTTTGCATGAACTTTGATCACTTGGCCTTTTTTCTTGAGGACCTTCTTGGGGCTCTTGGGTTTTAAGGTTGATCCTAAATATCTTCTTCTCTTTGATGCTCTTCCTCAATCCTAGCAAGATCACACTTTGACAAGGTCTCCACTTGAGTGATCTCCTCCTTTGACATGTTCACACTCTCAATAGCAACATTAGCATCCAATTTAAACAATCTTCCATCCCTTTGCTATGCAATTATCACACTTCAAAATGGAACAAACACCGTGCTTGAATTGGACATCCAAACCATTATCCATAAGTTGACCAACACTTAGAAAGTTTTTGGTGATTGATGGTACATAAAGCTTGATTCTCCTCCTTAGCATCCTTGCTTTGGTTCTTCTTTCTGCCTTTTCTTGAGAAATTTGCTTTCTCATCTCCATCATGCAAGGACAAATAACTCATCCTACTCTTGGCATGTTGGACTCTGCACTCCTTGGCCACAAGCACACTATGTAGCTTTTCAATAGAAGGTAGACTATCTTGAATGACAAAACTTTGGACCAAGTTGGAGTACTCATCTCCAATTCCATTTAGGATCACTTGA
The DNA here is from genome assembly GCA_029204225.1 of Diphasiastrum complanatum. Lineage (NCBI taxonomy): Eukaryota > Viridiplantae > Streptophyta > Lycopodiopsida > Lycopodiales > Lycopodiaceae > Diphasiastrum > Diphasiastrum complanatum. The sequence goes on from CM055097.1 coordinate 60,578,878, forward strand.
ACAAGTTCATTATCATGAATCTTATCTCCTATTGAAGCAAGTTCTTTGTTGAGAGATTTTATTCTTAGCACATATCCTTGTGCACTTTCATTACTTCTCCTCATCCTTTGCAAGGCTTGGTTTCTTAGCATAAGTACTCTTGAAGTGTTTTTGAATTCATATATAGCTTTTAAATAATCCCAAGCTTCCTTAAATGCAAGTGGCAACTAACTTGAGAAAATCATTACTAACATTCATCTTCACACAATGTAATGCTAGTCTTGGCCTCTTCTTGTACTTCACCAATTCTCGTCCACCTAGAGGTTCATCCTCTTCATCTAGGACAAGATCATAGAGATCTTGGAGCACTAAGTGTGACTCCATCCTCACTTTCCATTTTGAGTAGTTTGTAGAATTTAACGTCTCACTAGCTTTTGGCAACAAATGACTCTCTTATATCCCTTCTTCTTGATGATCCAACAGGACTTGTAAAACCACTTTTAAGGACTTGTTCTCAACACCTATTAATTGGATTTGAAATCTCAATAATGGAATTGATCTTTGATGCTTTCTCTTTGATTTGCATTGAAAATCTCATCAAGATGACGTATAGAAAATTTATGAGGATCTTATCAATAATGGAACATTATATGCAGGTACAACAGCTCCCGGGTTTTGACAATCTACGAGTAAATTCTTTGCGAGTTTTATTTACAAACTTATTTCTAAAATTTCATTCCACGTGGTATGCTATCAGATATATAGGCTTTATATTTAATCATTTTATATTAGATAAAAACTAACTTTGATTATACCAATGGATTCTACATAAAAAATGGAGCACTTTTGCTTTTTGCACCATCTCAATCCGAGCAATAGTAAGAAAGTTATGACAATTCAACGTTTTTTAGACCAGAAAACATTTTTCCCTTGGAACCTAAAAGGGGTAGCACGCCGGTGTGCTATCAATTTGAGTTAAAGACTAAAAGCTTAAACTGGTAAAATTAAAGTAATTAAGTTTCTGCATTCTCAATGATATAGCATACTATGTACAATTTGTAGACAACATAATTTGCAAACATATCTTTTAGCTAGTAAGAAAATAAACAACATGATAATGAAGTATACAAATAGATTTCACCCCCAAAAGTGAAGTAGAATAAATTTTAGAAACCTAAAAAACATGTAGCATGCCATGTACTATTAGTTTGACGTAATTTAAAAACACTAAACTTGCAAAATGTGAAACCCCACAGCTCCCCACATGTGTAAGAAGCACACCTGTAGTCCACTTCCAAATATAGATCTCAAATTTTGAAGCAATCATTGAGTATAGACTCACCCTCTCAAAACTAGATTTAAGTATCAAACTTGCCAAATTTGGGCCTGGTTTTGATCAACAATTAAACTCTTGTATTTGGCTTTGATACCATGTTGAAAGTACAATGCTTAGGACCCTAAATGGATCTACAAAATATCCTCAAGAGTGATTGGGTACTTGGTTAATCAATCTATTCAAAACTAGCACTCAAATCTTGATCTAAACAAGCAAGAACAATCAATTATTGATCAAAACATTGTAGAACGACCCCGCACAGGGAGTGTACACAGTACAATATTGCCGTTGAAGAGAGCTTCGGGAGAAGAGCAGTCTTCTGAGAGTTCGGGGTCTACGGCAGGTTGTAGACGGAAAGTGAAGCAGTGGTGCACAGAGTCTAGCACATAGAAGACTGCTAAGCTTGAGACTGTGTGAGGATTTGGAGACAAGAGTTGTCGGCTGAATCATAACCTTAGCCAAACGGAATTCTGAAATTCCAAAGGGTAGATGCTTGGTATTTGCAATCAGTGTGCACCCGAACGGACACCGTTTGACGAACGGTCTGAAGTATCAGATTACTTGCTATAGGACGACCTCTGAGCAAAAGGATTTTCTTGTTGAAGAGCTATATAGAGGCTACCAAGTGCCAAGAATGGTGTAGAAACCCTGGCTTAGGGCTTACAAATGTAAAAGTAATGGATCTTTCTCTGTAGACATGCATATTTGATGTTGTAAAAGTAGGCATGAGGGTGTCCTAATTAGTTGAACAAGATCTCCAGTGGCCGTGAACAGTCACGTTGTAACTGAGAAGCTGGATCAGACTGCAGCCATAGCTTTGCAAACAAGAAGAATACTTGGAGAGGAGGTCGCGGCTGAGCTCGTGCGCCCAAACCGTTTTCATACTTAGCGTTTTGAAGTGAGCCAGCAACTGGAAGGGCTTCCATCAGTGCACAAAAGTGTGCAGGACCATCGGATTGCATGGCATCTGGATGGACGATGGAGATTAAATCTTTGTGGACCATTGGATCCGGATAAACCATTGGATTGGTTTAAAAAGAGTCATGAAGTGGGCTAAAGGGAGTTGAAGGGTAAACTGGCCTTCAACTTCACCAAAAATTTTCACTCTGAAGTGGGAGTTGGGTCTCTTCACAAGTGAAGTTTGAATTTTTTTCACTCTGACAAGTTAATAAAGGTTATTTTTACCTCATTTATCCGTTTTGACCCAAGCAAAGGGCTACGGACTCTAAACGAAGGGCACCTGGACTGTACCTACAATTACGGTACCGCAAAACAGAGTGATTGTAGCAGAGAAAGTGTTCGGAGTGTGCCAAAAGTGATTTCACCATTCCATTGGTCACGTAGTTGGGAGTTGGCGACAGAGTGCATTTCGGAAGGTGACGCCGGTTTGGCTTTCAATTTGACCGGAAAGCGGCGGGTGGCCTGGTAAGGGAAAAAGTGTAGGTCATTAATTTGACTTCTGACATCATAGTTGGCCTCGACATACTGCTTTTAGCCTACGATAGAAGTTTCAAGCAGTTTTGCGATGACAAACATGGGAGGAGGTTAATGAGCTTGATGAACTAAATGAAATATACTTCTTTTAATTTAAAATCACAATTTAATATCTTTTATATTTTTCAATGCTATTTATTTGAGAGTTATTAATACATTGCTTTTTATATCTAGTTCTTTGAGACTATGCTTTTTTTATGCTACAATAACATCAAATTTTTTATTCTATTTATTTTTATAAAGAAATTGCAAAAACAATAGCAATATTTAAGACTGCTCTTGCAAATAATACTATCAAAATAATTTGTAAAGGAGCTAATGCAAATTGTTAAATGGATTGTAAACATATTGATGAGATATAGCTATTTGCTAATGTAATTGCTCAATTGTCACCTGTTGTACATGATTAATTCCACTAATGTGCTTATCATGGACATTTTTAAGATTTTAAAGTGTTTTAAGTTTTAAATATGTGTTAATACAAATGTTTTAAAGTAATAGTTATTTTTAAAAATCATAATTTATATATTTTGTACCATATTACAATACTCATTTTTCAATATTTTAAATCTTTCGAAATAAAATAAAATTTTCATGTCACAAATATTTATATCTGAGCAAACTATATAATTTTTAAGTTTTCAAAATATTTATTCAAAATAGATGTGAGAGAAGTTGCTCTATATTTGGAATGGATATGTTGAGCTTGTTAGATGACTCTAAGAGCAGAATTTTTAGATTTGTGTGCTAAATTTGATTAGTACAAAGAAATCTAGCTTTCCACCAAAAAGGAGGGTAATCCGTGTTCCACTTGGTGGAAAGAAAGTGATTTTTTTTTTTCAGTTGAGTAAAAAAGAGAAGTAGAAAATTTTACATAGGCTTCAAAGAACCACTTGGAGCTGCAAATATTAGAAGAGAAACTGTAAAGTTTGCTTTGGTCAAAGTGGGAGGAATAGGTAAGGAAATTATCTTCAAGAACAGAACTTTTCTAAGTTAGTCGAGATTGTGTAGTATTTGTGTGGTCGTTTGATGTCCATGTACATGATAAGATATTGTTGACAATTTTCTTAGCTTTGTGTTTGTACAATAATATAACTAGTAGTATTTGAAAGGCCTAGTGTTCAAACCAATATTGATCTACATAAATAAATCTATCAAAAGAGATTCATGTTACAAATTAATATTATTGTTATGTATCAAATTATCTTGTCGAAATGTCTCTCAAAGAATTGCATATGTATGGAGGCAAAGGTGGAATAGCTTCATGTTGGTACTGCCTCTTCTCTTGATTTGCTAGTTTCAAAACTATCATAACACAATGTACATCATGTGAAAGATTCAACTAATTTGATCATATTTGCTATATTTCCATATTTGGCAAATTGAGGCCAACTTTGTTTTAGACTTAGAGTTTGACTTTTCAAAGCTCATTAGTCTAAATTTCATTTGAATAAACAATTTTTGAAAGTGTGGGAAAGTTAGGAGGCGAGTTTGAGTAGATTCAAATTTGAATGTTGGATACTTTAAATCTAGACCCAAAAATAGTAGGGTTGGCATTTTGGTGGGAAAGCCAAGTGGCCAAATAGGGTTTGAACCTACTATAAAAGGATGTAACACATGAAGAGACATATCTTCTCTCTTCTCTATCTCATTTCATGCTTATACATGGTTCTCTTGGGTTCTACTATCCATTGGTGCACTATACTTGTGATTGCATGCAATTATATTGTAGAATGATCTATGTTTGTTATTTTTGATCCACACGTGTGAAATACAGTAGCTGCTGGTTTTCTATGGATGGCAACAGTACTTTATCATTTGATTCATGTCTGATCAAGTTCTATTAGAGGTTGCATCTCATTTTGTGTGTAGATGCTGATTTTTCTACATTGGTGACATTGGTAGAGTATCTTCTTTTGTAACCCAAGATCTTTTTGTGGGTTGGATCATCAATGATCTGAAATCCTTCACATGGTATCAGAGCTTGTGTTTCAGGTTATGAAGGAGGAAATCATATCTATCAATGATTTGGTGAAGATATCAAGGCTAGAGCATGCTAGAGAGGATTCTACACCAAAATCGAGTTTTTTTGCTTTTGTAGATTGGATCTTTTGCAAATCAAAACCCTATATAGGTCTATAAACTTGATCAATTCCGATTTTTGATTTTACATACTGGATTTGGCTGATTTTTGGATCATTGGATCAGCCTAAGTGGTGTCTAATAGATTGCATATCAAATTTTCAGCATTTGCATGTAGATTTAGAATAGTCAATTTTTTGTGATTTTGTCAAGACCCTAATTTTGATTGGATCTCTAGATAGTGAGGTTGTTGGACTTCATTTGAGTGTGTTTCAATCTTAGGAAGTAGCAAAAGTCATTAGATTGAGGATAGATCATAGGTTGATCAAGATTCCATGATTCCATGTGTTGATTTGCTTGGTATAAGTGTTAGAAGAGAATTTTTGAGATAGTTTCAAATCTTTGTAATTTCTTTTGAAAACATTTGTTGTTGCTCAAAGGAGTGCTTTGTGCATTGAAACAGGTTGAAAAAGAAGATCAGGTCATTGCTACATGGCAACCTCAATCAAAGTCATGTTGGAAGCCAATGATAGGCTTACCTCAAGTAACTATTCATTGTGGAAAGTGAGGATGGAATCACTTTTTGAGATGAATGATGTTTTGGATATTGTTGTAGTTTTGGAGGAGAGACCAAAAATACAACAAGATCAAGTGAGGTATGATAAGAGGGCCAAGAAGGATCTACACATTATCAAGATGAATTTTACCAATGAGCTTCTCAAGAAAGTTGGTAAGTGTACTTCATCTAAGGAGGCTTGGGATTCATTGAAGAAGCTTTATGAAACCAAGTCTACTTCTAGAGTGTTGACTCTAAGAGCGGCAAATCTTTTCTTGTTTGCAAAAGAATGAAAAAAGTCCAAGTACTTTTGTTTTGAGGATGAAAGCATTGAATGATGAGTTGGCTTGCATTGATGAGAGCATTAAGGAAGGAGCGCTTGTACAAGTGGTTCTTAATGGTTTGTTGGATGCTCATGCTAACATTATTCAAAGTATTGCTATTCAAAAGACTATACCAAGTTTGATGGATCTTCAAGAGATCTTGATCAATGAAGAATATAGGCTTCAAGCAAGAGGTGGATCTACATTGACACCTCAAGAGGATGCTATATAGGTCTACAAAGGGAAAATTCAAGGGAAAAACCCAAAGTAAGTGGTCTAAAGGGCAAGATCAAGTGGATGCTTCTTCAAGTGGCAAAAAGAAGGATAGATAAAAGCTCAAGTGCTTCTATTGTGGCATCAAAGGACACTTTGCAAATGAGTGCTACAAGAAGAAGAGAGATCAAGGTGACAAGCAAGGTAATCTTACTCTTGATGAGGATGGTTTGGATGTTCAAGATGCAAATGATGATGCTTTTGTGATGTCTTCATGTATGCTTGCTAATGATGGAGATCTAGATCCTTGGTGGATTGATAGTGGAGCAAGTTCACACATGAATTTTCACAAAGATTACTTCACTTCTTTGCCGGCATATGGAGATGACAAGAGGGTGATCTACAAGGCCAATGATGGTGAGTGTGCAATCAAAGGGATTGGCACAATTCCTATTTCTCTCTCTACAAATAGGAATTTTCATTTGGAGGGTGTCTTGTTTATTCCATCTATTACCAAGAATTTGCTTAGTGTGAGTCAAATGCTAAGTAAAGGCCTCAAGGTTGAGTTTGATGGAGATGCTTATATGATAAAAAGGAAGGATGTCTTGATTGGAAAAGGTAAAAGGCAAGGGAAGTTGTTCAAACTAGATGCTTGTGTTATTGCTAACCAAGTTGGATGTGTTGCAAGAGAGCAAATACCTATTTAAGATGTTTGGCATAAAAGGATGGGACACCTCAACTTCAAGCCATTGGAGGTAATGGTTAGAAAGAAGGTTGTGATAGGTCTTCCAAGTTTCTTAAGTGGCATCAGTGATGTTTATGAGTCTTGTGCTTTGTCAAAGTCACATAGACTACCTTATACTAGATCTACATCTAGAGCTACAAAGCCTTTTCAACTTGTACATTTGGATATTCATGGATTTACTACAATTAGCAATAGTGGAGCTAACTTTATATGTAGCATTCATTGATGATTTTAGTAGATTTTGTTGGATCTATCTACTAAAGAGCAAGGATGAAGTGCATGATGTCTTTATCAAGTTCAAGAATGCAAGGGAGAACCAATTTTCACAAGGATCAAGTTCTTAAGGAGTGACAATGGTGGTGAGTACATATCTACCAAGTTCAAGAGGGAGTATACAACATCAAGGACCCCAGAACAAAATGGAGTGGCTGAAAGGAAGAATGGGACTTTATGTGAAATTGTTAAGGCCATAGGTTAAGTGATAATCTTGACAAACCATTTTGGGATCAAGCTCTATTCTGTGCCAATTTCTTGTGCAATAGGTGGCCGAGTGCTATTTTGGATGGGAGCACACCTTTTGAGATTCTATTCAAGAGGAGGCCGAGTGTCAACTTTCTAAGAACCTTCGGATGCACATGCTATGTCAACATTACTCTTGATGATAGGACCAAGGGGGGTCCATCTTCAAGAAGAGGTATTTTTGTTGGATTAGTGAGGTGAGCAAAGCCTACAAGATTTACATTCCTTCTACTAACAAAGTGATTGTTGGTAGAGATGTCATCTTTGATGAGGGGAACATTCCAAAAGTGTCTTCAAGCATGATTGATAAGGGTGTGGATGGATCTAACATTATTGATGTTGATGTAAAGGATCCTACTTTAGATGGTGATGATGATGGACCTTCATCAAGTCAAAAGCCAAGGAGAACATCAAGGGAAAGACAAGTACCTTCAAGACTCACATATGATGAAAAGGATAAGCAAGTAGTTTCAAGAAATTATGTTGCTTTCCTAACCTCTTTTGATGAACCTACAAGTGTAGGTGAAGCAAGGAAAGAAGAGGAGTGGATCCAAGCAATGGATCTTGAGTATCAAGCTCTTATGAAGAATGGAACATGGAGATTGGTGGAGTTACCTAAGGACAAGAAAGCTATTGAATGCAAATGGATCTTCAAGGTGAAGACAAACCAAGATGGATCTATCAACAAGTACAAGGCAAGGTTAGTGCAAAAGGATATGCTCAACAACAAGGGATTGACTATGATGAGACCTTTGCACCCGTGGCAAAGATGGTAAGCATTCGAGTCATCATCTCACTTGCTACACTTTATGGATGAGATATATGGCAAATGGACATTTCAAATGCATTATTGAATGGTGATCTTGAGGAGGAAGTGTACATGGAGCAACCCGAGAGCTACACACATCAACAAAGCCAAATCATGTGTGTCTACTACAAAAGAGTTTGTATGGCCTTAAGAAAGCACCAAGGAGTTAGTATGCTAAGCTTAACACTTTTTTACTCTCTCAAGGCTTTGTTATGAGTGAGAATGATCATTCACTTTATTATAGGTTTGCTGGAAATGATTTTACCATCTTGCTAATCTATGTGGATGATATCATATTGAGTGGTGGAGAAAATCAAGTGTTTGAGGATATCAAGAGTGCCTTTAAGAAGGAGTTTGAGGTGCATGATCTTGGCAACTTGCATTACATTTTGGGAATAGAAGTCATTAGATCTTCTCAATCTACTTTCATTTGAGAGCAACATGCTTGGTTTTGTCTCTCATAGTGAATTTCACTTTGTTTTTTCATGTGAATGTGAAAAGATAGCTTCTCTTTGGATGATCATAACTTTTGTTGTAGATGAACTCTTGCCTTCATATAGAAATACATTAAATGGAGGCAATGTGTCTTCTAGTACATTCATATCTCCAATCCACAATATAGATCAAGCATTGCTCATTCTCACAACCACAAGTCTTGTACTAAGCTTACTTGACACTTTCTTTTCACATGACTCTAACACCAATACTATTAGTCATTTCACTACATCCATATGTTGCTTAATGCTTGAGTTAAAATAGAGTATGGATTAGTGACCAGCGTTGAATACGCCATTGACACACATAGGTGAGACTTGTTTGATGTAACAAAAGTCACATGCTATGAAAGTAATTCAAGTAACTAGTTATTTCAAGCATAGACTAGAAGTGTCATTCCAATAACCTCATCTATTTCCATGCATACACACTATGAACAAGGCATCAACATGACGTAGTCTTACTAATTAAATCATGCAATCATAAGTTTGAATAAGATACATACTAGGTACATCATACGTGCGATAAATCTTAGAATAGAACACTATCACAAGTGTGCATACTTATAATATTCATAAAAATCAACATCATACCCTTTCGCATCGTGACTTAAATCACCTCACTTTGTCACATTATCTTGATTCATTTGCACAATTGAATCCACATATGCTTATGACACATGAAAATTATTAAACTTCTATAGTCTCTCAAAAAATAACCATCACTTTCACTAAATATACTTGTCACTCACTCACATTGCTCTAGTGATCAGTGAAAAGATGATAAATGTTCGTGTCCACTTTTTTTATATTTTTAAATTGAACCTCCTTTTCAATTATTGTTTTTGGATTCTCTTTATTTTTCATCTCACTTTATCCTTGTGAAAACCTATTTATCACACTTTTCTTACAATGTTCTCTTAACTTCCCTCAAGCTAGGTGCTTCTTTTATTTGTCTAATCACACTAAAGTGAGTATATGCAATTGGATGCCTCTAGTTCTTATATATACTTTAAAAAGCTCAGTTATTGTGTCCCACCATTGGAACATATCAAATCATGCCCATTGATTCTATTTTTAACATGAAATGATATTGTAAAGTTAAGTAGCACTAGTTAGTTTCACAGATTTTTTGATCCACAAAGGTCTAGGCTCAAACTCGAGTTTCAATCCATTTGTGGACATTTTCAAGGTCGAAGCCAATTGATACGTCACTTTTTGACCTGCAACATTCTTGAACTTGAAGAACCATAGAAGAATAGCAATCGTCACTTTCACTTGCACATATGCTTCATCTTTTCCTATGCAGGAACGCGGACCAGCCTAAAAAACAACAATATGTCAAAAGTTGTAGAGTATTAAAATTTTCTGGAGTGTGTCTATATATTTTTTCATATATATCTTTTGTACATTTGAGTTGCAATGAACTCAACCACCACTCCAATGTAACTTTGAAGACATTTCCACATGACAAAATTACATCTTGTTACAAAGATGGATCCTACCCTCATTTTTTCTCTTTAACACACACACACACACACACACACACACACACACACATACACACATGCTCTTGCTAAATTTTGGAAAGTGAACAAAAGTAGTAGATGAATTATATAGCTTTGATATTTGATTGTGATTAATTTATAGCCTTAAGAAATAGATTAATGGTAAGTAGGCAATAGTTCACTTACTCCAAAAGTCGAAAATTTACAAGAAGATTCTGGTTGAAAAAGACCATCCTTTAGCCATCGTTCAGGTTTAAAATCAGTCGCATCAAGTCCCCATAGAAACTGCATTCGACCCATGCTATATGGCACCACATTCACAAAGTCCCCTTTCTTCACCCTCATTCCATTTGGAAGTTTGTCATGTGATAATGCTTCTTTCCCAATCTGAAACAAAATCATTTGTTGGTTATACTACAAATATGACTAGCTTCAGTTGTAATAAGCTCATGACATGGTTCACATACATCTCCTTTATACGCATGATTATAACTTTTGGCTTCAAAATGCTTTATCAAAAAGATTTTAGGTAATGACACATTGTCTAGTGGAATTGTAGTTTTGGTGACCTTTATGGATGGTTGGGGTACTTTTCAAAGTTATGGCACCCATTTCTGATCCCTGTAACTTCACCTTTCCTTGAGTAAAGCCATTACTATCGTGATATCAGAAAAGATAAATGAAACTTTTAAGAATAAAAACAGAAAACATGAGGGGAGTGACAGAACTTACAACTGGAACAGAAGGGTACAACCTCAAGGACTCTGTCACGGTAGCATGAAGATAGTGCATCTCGCTCAAAGTGTCATGGTTGAGTAAATGAGCATATGTTGCAACGTTGTTAATAAAAAACTCATTATCCTTGGTGTTGTGACCGTGTTGGATAGGGGCACAAACTCCCTTGCCTTCCATAATTTTGGATAATTCCTGCAAGATTTTAGTTTCTACATGCGGATGACTGCAAATCATAAAGAAACTCCAGGATAAGGCTTCTACCGTGGTTCTACGGCCTGCTTCAATAATATTCACAATCACATCTCTGATGTTCTGGTCGGAGTCGACCTTGGGATCATCCTTAAAAAGAAGCAATATCCTTGACAAGAGATCCCCATTCACCTGTATACAGCTATTCTTAAGGCGTAAATACTCATTGGCAGTTACTGCTCATTCTACTATAAGGTGATAAGCAATCACTTGGTTTTCTATTGCGGCAGCGTGATATAAGAATGCAAATAAAAGACAAACCTAGAGAAACTCTCAATTTCATAATTTTATCCTTACGTCTTGCAGAGCATCGTTCTGATCTTTTACTTCATTTCTCCGTTTCTCGATGATTTTATAGAGGAATTCGTCCATAAACGTGAGATTCTCTTTCAGTATAGCTTCGGGTCCAAGCAAGAGAAACCTTTTCAATTTCCAGAAAGGATCAAAAGTACGCCGATTCGTTTGAACTTTGGCAGTTTCAAAGGCTTTAATAAAGTCAATTTCAAGAAATGAAGATGACAGGCTCTTTAATTTAACGCCACAGACATTCTGGAAAATAGAATCAAATGCCATTCGTCTGAAAACATCCTGCAAAACATCGATATCATGAGAATTCGCTCTCTCTCTCTCTCTCTCTCTCTCTCTCTCTCTCTCTCTCTCTCTCTCTCAAGCAAGCAAGGGTCCTAGTCAGGCATGCTTTTAATATCCTTCCAAAGTTAAAATTCAATATGGAAGTACCTGATTCACACTCTCGAAAAGTTAGGGTCAATACCTGCATTTCGATTTCTCTTATTCCTTTGGAAGCAAGCTGGATGAGCATGGAAGAAACTTCAATACCCGCTTCTATGTGTAAATCCAGGTTGTATTTTGTGTGGATGCTAGAAAAGAGCTGGCGTTGTAATATTTGGCGATTCCACTCCCATTGTTCACCATCAGATATAAATATACCATTTCCATAGAAGGCGGTTAGCTGAGAAGATATAACTTTCCCCTGCAAAATAAGCAGAAATTGTTGAATACACTAAGGCTTCCAACATTTTATCAACTAAGAATTAGTGTCGATATTAGAAATCTTATTTAGAGAACGACTAGACATTTGCATTCACGACTTATGTCATACATGTATCGTAGCCTACGCTTCTGCCATCTAAGAAGCGTAGGCTACATGTGTCTCCTTTCAGCTCCTTGGAAAATGTTCTAGGTGACTCACTTATCCAGTAGCTATTTCCAAAATAGGTCTTAATAGCTGTCTTGTTTCATCATGTTTTCCAGAACCTTAAGAGAATGAGTCCGTCATTTTAATTTGACAAGATTATAAAACTGTACGAAATGCGTCCCTGTTGCAATAAAAAACGATAATTACATACGATGTTGTTACCTTGCCATAATTTTTCCAGTTTTTCTTGAATACGTACTCCATAATAACGGGATCAACAGTGAAGATATAATTTGATAGGAAGGTTGAGACCCTGAAGGTGTCGTATTGCTGAGCATACTTAAGGATCCAATCATGCAACTGGCCTACGTTGCTGAACAGTTCAAAAGTGGATCCGAATATGGGCCATGCTCTCGGACCTGGTGAGCTCTTATGTTGCAGAAACTGATAAATGCACAGGCAAGCAAGCAATCCTACAACGACATCTACCCATTTGGCAACCCCAAACACCTCGAAGTTAAAAACAGAAATATTCGTCATGAAGAACTAGTTTATCTGAGTCGTCACTTAGTTCTTCTGAAGGACATAAACCTGCAATCAATTTCCAACAGGAAGAACTGGTTATATCGAGACTGATGCTGGATCGTTAATGCTGATTCTTAGTAAGTGCATCTGCTTTTGCTCATCACCCTTGATCATCTGAATAATAGTGCTGAAACATTTATTTTTCCATTCTGATAACGCCGATTGATCTAAATAACAGAGATGATGAACAATCTTATGCTTAGCTTTTCTCTTGATGCTTAACTACAAGCTGATGCACCTGTGACTGCCTAGAAAACAAGCAGCTTCAATGAAGGGCTGTAACTGTATATACAATCCTTTGTATGTCCAGAAAACATTTCCTTTCTATCTTTGTGTCTTGTTTCACAGGGAATCCTTTCTTTTTTAATAGGCGAATCGGTTCTGCACTGACCTTTCCATTGGGGAATCCTTTGTGTTTGCAAGGGGAATGGATTCCACAATGTCGTTTCCATTGGGGAATCCTGCCATAGAAATGGCTTGGGCAACATGACCCAATTTGCTTATGTAAAGGATGACCAATGCTACCCAAAGTTTGTAACCTTATATGGATGGAATTTTACGCTTGCATCTAGTTGAAACATGTTTATGTTTTCTTGGACACTGCCCATGTGTGAAACTTCGGTGATCAATCCCTCACCAAGAACTCTTTACCACCACACCACAAGGGGGCAGATGAAGATTAGGGACGGAGCTAACATTTTCCCACATAGGAGTACATGGATGGAATTTTACGCTTGCAAAAAATTTCTACAATTTTTTGGCCGACTCTATGGTCAACACTGCTAGCGTCGACCATAGCGTCTATTAAGTTCTGGTAATCGACGCTGCTAGCGTCGACCACCATAGAGTCGATTACTAGAATCCGAATCGCGTGGCGCGTCGCAGTTTCTTCCCATTTCGATTTTTGATTTTTGAATGCGAGAAAGAAGATATTTTTGTGCTTAGCGGTGGTGCTGCTCTCTATGGCTCTTCTAATTGTGCTTGATCTTTCTTATGCTTTTTTGTCACAGCCAAAATCCTCTACCTTTTCACCATAGACAAGGCTTGGAGAAAAAATTGAGCATTGGACAAAAAGGCGAGCACCATAGCCAACATTCAAAAGTCTACTAGTTTTTCTTTGATACACTAGTGTTTATTGTTGTTTATGTTCTTTTGTCATAGCCAAAGCTCTTTACTTTCTCACCATAGCCAGGGCTTGTGCAAAAAAGTCATTAGAGGATATTAGAACTCAAAATTGACCCTTTGTCAAGATGCTATTTTTGACTTCGCACGCTTTCAACGCTTATGTGTCCCAATGAATGGTGTCCATCTGTGACGAACTGTAACAATGGTTGACGAACGAAAATTGTATTTAACTTTCCCGGCCAAATTTTCGTGATTTTCAAATATCCCGCCGAGCGACCACAATTATAATCCGAATACTCTTATGTTGCCCGTCTTTGTACACTCGAGGTTGATTTGACGTCAATAGTCGTAAACTGTAGTTAACGAATCCTTGTAGTTTAGGAACTTCTTGTCATTCATAGGTATACCTCTCATTCTCTTCATTTTTTCTCTTATTTTGGATTGTCATTCTTAGGTATACCTCTCAATCTCTTCATTCTCTCCGTTCTCAGCTTGCGTACACGTATTTTCGACTAATGGCTACACATAATCGGAGACCAAGAGGAACCATTGATGCAATCAATATTTGCAATGAAAAGAATGCAGAAGATCAATGGATACCAAGAATATATCAAAAATATTAATGGATCTTGATGCATCTCTCTGCAAAAGGATCATTCCGGAAAAGAAAAATATCGGATAACATATATAGAAGCTCTTGGAAAGGCAAGATAATGGATTTCAAAGTATCACCTACTGGTCAATCTATCACGGAAGTTTTAGGTCAGCATGCTTATCTTCACAATGAGCTCAACATTCATGTCTTCTTTCCAAATGATAGAAGAAAATGCAATTGTAAGTTTTTCGATTTGATTTATTTCGAGTTAGAATTTTCTTTAAATTATATTTTTCTTGTGATATTTTTGTTGGTTTTGCAGATTTGTATCCATCAAATTTCATTGAATGGCAAACAGTGCAATCGATTGTAGAAATAATCAATGTCATACATTCGGATATCAACATTTTACAATATAAAGGTCATTCTTCCAAATCACTTTTAGAGTCAGGAGTTTTCTTTTATGATTACACCTATTTTCTTGATAAATATGGTTTAGTTGGTAGATTAGAGCCATATCCTCTACCAGATTTTTCGAGTGAGGAATGGATTTCTCTTGATGCAACAATTTCAAAAAGTTTTTGATCTAGATTATATATTGATATTCAGAGTATATTAAAATGTAGCACTGGATCAAAGAATAATAGATTAAGTGGTATCTACCTTTTACTATGTTTGTTGATTTTTTTTTCCAAATGCAATGTTTGGAGAACGAAAACATTGTTTATTTGTAAGGACTTGAGTGCTGAAATAATCGCCGAGTTGTTGGATGATGATTGGGATACGAAACAAAATCAACTAGTTGAGTGCAGAGTATGTTACTCATCAATGACATTTACATATCACATCGAAAAATAAATGCTCACTTTGTTGTTGTATTATAGAAGATGGATTAAATGCAAAAATATTTGGAAGCCACTTGATCAAGATTTTGGAATAAACCCTCAAGAGCAACTTCAAATAACAGTCAAAAGAAATGAGAGCATTCTTGCAATGATTGAGGTCGAGGAAGATTGGTGTCTCAATCACATTCGATCAGAACTAGACATGTTGCAATTCAATCTACTTCAATAATATCAATTTCGGTTAAATGGTGTAAAGGTACGTTATGCCATATGAAAATGTTCTTTTTTTAGATTTCTAACTGAATCGGTTTCAAAAAATATATTAACTAAAATAATTTCTCTGGTGCAGATAAGAGTAAGACAGGAGGAGCATATAAAATGCAAAGACATTGGAACATCCATCGAAATTGAAGATCCATAGATTATGAACAATGGAATTTTGTATTATGTAATACAATTTTTTGTATACATCAATTTTGAAAATATATGAATCTCTTTTTCAAAGAGACTCTTTCATTTCTATGATCTCCACCCATGGTGCAGAACACAATGTAATTGCAACTAGACAATATGAGTTTTCGATAACAAGATTCATTGTCTCCCGCAGGAAATGTCTCATTGTCTCCATGGGGGAGATCTTCTGGCAATTGAACTCCAGTGACCACTACAATCAGATATATCGGCTTGCCCTCTTTGATGTCTCGGATATATCGGATATATTTTTGGTCTTCATTGCCTTGGTCTGTATTGTCCTTGTCTTGGCATATTTGGATATGTTCATAAGATGATCTGATCTAAGCTTTTCCACAACAAGGCAAGGCAGATGAAGGCCATGAAAAACTTACATGTAGGAACACCATAGAAGATGAAAGATAATAATTTGACATAATAACAAAAAAACAAACATGTTATAACAACCATAGAAAAATGTAAATATGTTTGCATAAAATCTTTCTATACATGTGTCTCATCCACATCAAGGGATGCCAATATACGACCTCTAAAATACATGCTAATCAATGATCTCTAAAATCCATTTCTCCAGTTGGAAGTTGCTTGGGTGGAGAACACTCTGCCACTACAACTGGATATGAATTTTCGATCACAAGCTTTATGGTTTGTTGCCTGAAGTGCATTATCTTCATTGGGGAGACCTCCGGGCATTTAAACTGATAAAAACAAAAACACAATTAAATGTTATTAATCAAAGATTAGTTATTAGAAATATAATTAAGAAAAAAAACAAAAACACTATTAAATGTTATTAATCGAAGATTACCTCTTCCAGATTGAGAAGTCCATCTTGGAGTGCAAGCCAATTAAAAAAAAATTTGACATTGCATACCATATACCAACCATAGCAATTGAATTAACCTACTGGGAGGACTGTAGTATTCAATAAAACAAAAATTAGTAACAAATTTGAACATTATGTAATATCGGATTAACGCGCAGGAGCTTATAATAAAATATAAAAAAGAAACAAGCGCGCATCGAACCGATATTCAAAAAATATTGTTTGAATAGCGGATCAATGCGCACGATATGAAAAGAAACCAAACAATAACTACAAGGGCACGTCGAACCGATATTGAAAAATTTTTACCTCTGGATCAACCATTTTCAACTTCGAATATGCTATTGCATGTGGTACTAGAAAGAGTTCCAGTATTTTCTGTATATGGCTCCTGGCAATTTTGTGGGTGTGTGTAATAGAGAGTTAGAATTAAAGTAGAATCATTGTGTTACTATACTATGGGTCCTATCAATGGATAAGGATCAGTTGGCCTTGCCACGAGGCAAGTCGACGGGACACGCGTCCCGCCAACGGCAACCTGGGTCATGCATGGGTTGCCTGAGTGAACAACTATATGTACAGTGTAATTTCATTTTGAGAAATACAGTTGCTATGTGAGCTTGATGTGGAGAGTGTTTTTTGTCTGTGTTACTGTGTAGCATAATCCGTATTCCTGTGCAAAGCAAATTCTAAGTTGGTATCAGAGCCGTACAAGGAGTGTACACAGTACAACATCGCCGTTGAAGAGAGCTTCGGGAGAACTGTCTTCTGAGCGTTCGGGGTTTACGGCGGGTTGAAGATGGAAAGAGAAGCACTGGTGCACGGTTTCTAGTTTATAGAGGCTTGCCAAGCTCAGCAGAGAGATTATTAGCCTGTGCATAGCATCGGACAGGGAAAAATGTGGTGAAAAAATTGACAATTTTGAAGCCAGGTGAAAATTGAAATCGGGTTTGGGGTTACGGTTTTTATAAATAATTGGTGATTTCTTCACTGTTTGTGCACCGTTTTGGATGTCATAAGGACAGGAAGGAAGCTAATCACATTGTCAACCAGCCATGGAGAGATTCTGAGGTTTATGTCAGAGATTTGTCAGATTTGCGGTAAAAGGTGAAAAAAGCCACTTTGTCAAGTTGAGCTAAAGTGACCGTTTCTCTATGGAATTTCTTGAGTGAACACTCTACAGTCTTGGGATTAGTAGTGCAACCCTGCTCCAGGCCTCAAATTGTGCTCAAATCGATCCATAGGTGAGTTAGATCAAGCAAATTCGAGTGTGGGGAGGTGCGATCGTAGACAGGGAGGTCGCGGACTGTTCGCGCGTTGAACCAAAGGGAAACCATAGTGTTTCGAAGTGGACAGTGTCTACAAGACTCTCCATTGGTGCATAGAAGTTCTTAGATCCATTGGATAGAGGAGTTACAAGATCGACGACTCAGATTGTGCTACCCAGAAGGGATATCCACAATTGGATCAGATTCAACCATTGGATGGAGTCTAAAGGGTTGTTGAAGAGGGCCCTGAAGAAGTGAAGTGCTTTTTGGCCTTCAACTTCATTAAAAATTTTCATACTGAAATTGGAGTTGGGTCCCTTCACAAGTGAAGAGTGAAGTTTCTTCAAGGTGAAGAAACAGTTCAAAAACTAGAAAAGTCCCTATTTTTGGGTCCTTTGCGCGTTTTGACCCAAACGAAAGGCTATAACCTCCAAATGAAGGGCACCCGGACTATACCTACCAGTACGGTATAGCAAAACAGAGTGATTGCAGCAGAGAAAGTGTTCGGAGTATGCCAAAAGTGATTTCACCATTCCACTGGGCATGTTGGGAGTTGATGACTGAGTGCATTTCGGAAGGCGACGCCGATTTGGCTTTCAAATTGGTGGAAAAGCGACGAGTGGCCTGGTGAGGGAAAAAGTGCAGGTCATTATTTTCAACTTCTGACATCACTATTGGCCTCGGCATACTGTTTTTAGCCTACGACAGAAGTTTCAAGTAGTTTTGCGATGGCAAACATGGGAGAGTCCATTTTGAGTGAAGAAAGTAGCAAATTGGACGGGATTTCCAACTATGCAGTGTGGAGATTCAAAATGAAAAACATACTGATGGAGAAAGACGTGTGGGAAGTCGTCACAGGTAATGAGAGAAGGCCGCCAAATGAAGCAAATATCAAAGTGTTCGACAAAAAGATGAGGAAAGCTTTGACCTTCATTAACTTGTCAGTGAAGGATCACATCAATACCCACATTTGTGATGCTGTTACACCCAAACATGCATGGGATGTGCTAAAGGAGCAGTTCGAGACGTCAAATCCATCAAGAATCATGTTTCTGAAGTCAAAGTT
This sequence comes from Diphasiastrum complanatum, assembly GCA_029204225.1. Lineage (NCBI taxonomy): Eukaryota > Viridiplantae > Streptophyta > Lycopodiopsida > Lycopodiales > Lycopodiaceae > Diphasiastrum > Diphasiastrum complanatum. Next base: position 60,597,856 of record CM055097.1, read on the forward strand.
GAATAGTGCCCGCATGGAACAAGGAGAGCACATTTAGACGTACATGACCAGAATCAAGACAATGAGAGATGATGCAACAGTCTAAATTGACAAGGAGAAAATACTAAGTCTTTAAAATGTAAAAACTTAATGTTTTTTCATTGTTCAAATGATTAAGTTCAATAATATTGATCATCCGGATCTAGTTGCTGCTGATGATAAAGAATATGCAAGTGTTTTAATTTCATTGCCTAAGAATGTTGTTATTTCCTGAATGTGAATTTTTTTTTTAAACTTTTATTTTCTATTGTAGGATGCACTTGTAATTGATGACTTTGCAGCGGGACGAGGTGATTCTAGACAACATTCTTTCTCGTTTTAGAGGGATAGTGGACTTGGCCACTCTTTGAGGAATTTTCTAAAGAATGAGATCTGTATTGCTCATTCAAAGTTCAGCCCAATTGGGTTAAAGCTTTATTTTATCATCTAGGAGGACATAAATTTGTTAAGACAAATAAGATCATTTTCGTCAAGAGATCTTGTGTTTTGAACATTCTAGGTTTTACTGATGAGAATGTTCCTTTAAGGAGCTCCCGTTATTCATTGTACTCTATGTATATTGAACTTAGTGGAAACAAAGATAATGCACATCTATTAGATGCATACTCAAGCAAAGAATTTCTTTATGACAATACAACTATAGAAGGATATACAAAAATTGATGATGAAGAGTGAATACTTTGTTTTATGTCATTATACAATCCATACATTTACATTAGGAAATCATTTGATTATGATGCTCCTCTCTCTTGCTCCATGAATTTGCAAGATTTTTTGAACTTGTCATAATTTAATGACAATGATGACTGAATGTCTTTGTTATATTAAAATCATTTGTATATGGTACATTTTGAAGAAGAATATAATCTACTATTCAACAATCTTCTATTTTCTCTCTTCATGTATGAACTTGCATGCTTTTCTAAACTTATTATATTTTTTGCATTTTGTTATTTGTCGAATCTATACTCTACGATAGAACCACTGAAATAATTGACAAATATAACTTTGTTTTTCATTGGTTCCTCCATGTTGTGGTGGATCTTCATCAACATCTCAAGTTGGAGAGGAGGCTATGTTCATCAAGAAAACATTCAAGGGAAAAAACAAAAACAAGTGGTCTAAAGGGCAAGATCAAGGGGAGACTTCTTCAAATGGCAAACGAAAAATAGGTCAAAGCTCAAGTGCCTCTATTTTGCAATCAAAGGACACTTTGCAAGTGAGTGCTACAAGAAGAAGAGAGATCAAGGAGACAAGCAAGGTAATCTAACTCTTGATGAGAATGGATTGGATGTTCAAAATACAAATGATGATGCTTTTGTGATGTCTTCATGTATGTTTGCTAATGATGGAGATCTAGATCCATGGTGGATTGATAGTGGAGCAAGTTCAATCATGACTTTTCACAAAGAGAACTTCACTTCTTTGTTGGCATATGGAGATGACAAGAGGGTGATCTACACAACCAATGATGGTGAGTGTGCAATCAAAGGGATTGGCACAATTCTGATTTCTCTCTCTACAAATAGGAATGTTCATTTGGAGGATGTTTTGTTCATTACCAAGAACTTACTTAGTGTGAGTCAATTGCTAAGTAAAGGTCTCAAAGTGGAGTTTGATGGGGATGCTTGTATGATCAAAATGAAGGATGTCTTGATTGCAAAAGGTAAAAGGCAAGAGAAATTGTTCAAACTAGATGCTTGTGTTATTGCTAACCAAGTTGGATGTGTTGCAAGAGAGAAAATATCTATTCAAGAGGTTTGGCATAAAAGGATGGGGTGCCTCAACTTCAAGTCATTGGAGGTAATGGCTAGAAAGAAAGTTGTACACACTTTGCTTTCCTAACCTCTTTTGATGAACCTACTTGTGTAGATGAAACAAGAGACAAAGAGGAGTGGACCCAAGCAATGGATCTTGAGTATCAAGCTCTCATGAAGAATGGAACATGGAGATTGGTGGAGTTACCTAAGGACAAGAAAGCTATTGGATGCAAATGGATCTTCAAGGTGAAGACAAACCAAGATGGATCTATCAATGAGTAAAAGACAAGGTTGGTGGCAAAAGGATATGCTCAAGAACATGGTATTGACTATGATGAAAACTTTGCACCCATGGCAAAGATGGTAAGCATTCGGGTCATCATCTCTCTTGCTACTCTTTATGGATGGGATCTATGGAAATTGAACATTGCAAATTCATTTTTGAATGGTGATATTGAGGTGGAAGTGTACGTAGAAGAACCCGAGAGCTACATTTCATCTACAAAGCCAAATCATGTGTGTCTACTACAAAAGAGTTTGTATGGCCTTAAGCAATCACCAAGGAGTTGGTATGCTAAGCTTAACACTTTTTTACTCTCTCAAGGGTTTGTTATGAGTGAGTATGATCATTCACTACATTATAGGTTTTTTGGAAATGATGTTACCATTTTGTTAATCTATGTGGATGATATCATCTTGAGTGGTGGAAACAATCAAGATGTGGAGGATATCAAGAGTGCTCTTAAGAAGGAATTTGAGGTGCATGATCTTGGTCATTTATGTTACATTTCAGGAATAGAAGTGATTAGATCTTCTCAAACTACTTTCATTTGTCAAGAGAAGTATGATAATTCTATTCTAGAAAGATTTCATATGGTAGATGAAAAATCTTGTAAAACACCTATGGAGTCTCATGTAAAGCTAACTATAAGAGGTAATGAAAGATCTTTCAAAGACATTACTCTCTATAGAAAGCAATCCCTCATACAATATGCCAAAATCTCGAGTTCCCATAATATACCTCAAAACTCGTTTTCCTAGCTTCCAATGCTCCTCACTAGGATCTTGCATAAATTGACTCAATCTACCAACACAATAGCTTAGATCTGGTCTTGTGATGGTTAAATAGATAAGTGTCCCAACTAACGTGTTTGGATTTTTAGATTCGGACTTTTCTGAAGATCAAATGGATAGAAAATCTATTAGTTCTCATTGTATTTTAATAGGTGTTGGAGCTCTATCATGGATGTTAAAGAAACAAGCCACTATCTCATTGTCGTCTAGTGAGGCCGAGTACAAAGCACTTAACTTATTGCACAAAGATGATGGTATGGATCCAGAGGATGATCAAGGATCTTCACTTGCTGGATTTTTCAGAGAGACCAATCATCTTTTGTGACAACCTATGAGCCCAAAATTTGGCAACCAATCCTATCTTTTATTCTAGGAGCAAGAATATATAGGTGGCATATCATTTTGTGAGGGAGCAAGTCATGGCAAAGGAGGTGGAGCTTCAACATGTTTCTTCAAGGGAATGTGTAGCTGATATCTTTACCAAATCATTGGGAAAGACTTTTTTATAAAGCATAGGACATCACTTGGAGTGTTATCAAAGTCTATGCTAAAACTAGTTGAAGAGGGAGTGTGAAAGTTTTCAACTAGTTTAGTCAAATTTGCTATATTTGTTTATTTGGCAATGGAGGCCAATTTTATATTAGACTTAGAGTTTGACTTTTCAAAGTTATATTAGTCTAAAAGCATGTGATTAAACACTTTTAGAAAGTGTGAGAAAGTGTAGTACACGAGTTTTGGTAGATTCAATTTGAATGTGGATACATTTGAATCTAGTCCACATTAAAGGTAGGGTTTTTGTTATTGAGGGAAACCAAACTCATTATGAGTCATGGATATGTTATATATAGTTGTACGCATGTGTGAGGAGAAGCTCTCTCTCTCTCTCTCTCTCTCTCTCTCTCTCTCTCTCTCTCTCTCTCTCTCTCTCTCTCTCTCTCTCTCTCTCTCTCTCTCTCTCTCTCTCTCTCATTTCATGCTTATACATGAGTTCTCTTTGAGTCATCTATCCATTGGTGCACTATATTGGTGATATCTTGCAATTTTGTGTGTAGAATGCTCAATTTATGCTATATTCGGATCCACACGCGTGAAATACAATAGCTTACTATTTTTTTCTTATGGAAAACAACTTCATTTCATGTTTTGATTGATGTTTGATCAAGATTTATTAGAGTTTGCATCTCATTCATAGAGTAGATGTTGATATTTCTACATTGGCAAGGCTGGTGATTTGTTGTATTTCTAACCAAAGATCAAAGGGATGTTTTTGGATCTTAATGATCTGAAATCCTTCACAGATGATACAATGTCGTCATAAAAAAAAAATAATAAATTAATCAGATGCAATAAAGTACTAAGAACAGATTTTTCAAAACAAAACAAAGTACTTATCTTTTATTATATTATATACTTTGTACCATCAATCCATTGATTTTGCTTTTCTACCTGATTCAAATTTGGATTTGGCGCTCATATTTTCATTCTAGTTGGAAGATGACGCTTATATTTGGAGATGATGCTCATATTTTCATCCCAATGTGAACATATTTTTATTTCAGTGCAAAGAATGCATATTCATACATTTTGTTTTTTTCCCTGATTCGAATTTGGAGATGGCGGTCATATTTTAGATCCAATGAGAAGACTGCCCTCTTCGTAACCAATGGAGGAAATATATTTTTGAATTTAGACAAGTTAGACTGTGAACAATTTAGAGTTCTTAACTGTGACTTTGGACACTATGGTTAGATCATTGGGAGTTGGGGAGGCCTCGGGAGTGGTGAGGGCAAGCAAATAAACAATATTGTTTTTTTTTTTTTCTTTATCCTACATGACATTCCTTAAAGGGTCTTTTTGATATTGAGAACTCCTCTAATATGATGCGGAAGATTATGAGGACAATATTTTTGTTTTCAATATTGATCTTCAATTGGGCAACATAAAGGCCAGTTCAGGCAATGAAGCTGTCAATGAGGCAAATCTCTCAAGGACCATGTCTTTCTTGAGATCACAAGAACTGTTGCATCACATTCAACCTGAAGACTTGTCTAAGACTTCTTGCAAAATTGAATTAATAGACAAGCATAAAATTGATCTATTTGAATGTTTGACATTCAGTATAGAGTGCACAATGATGAAACTTGTAATATACAAGCTGGAAATTGTCCTAGCTATGAGATGGGACAAACAATCAAACATCCATTATATCAAAGTTTCCAACTTGTGGTTCAAAATGTTGGAGATATCAATATTTTTGAGCATGATGATCTAATCTACGAAAGATTTTTTCGTAGAGACTTTGAGTGAAAAAGATATCATCACTCTTTGCAAGCATCTCATTCACTCGATATTCTTGGAAATGAATGTCCATTCAGAATATCAATTGTTATTGAACAACAAGGTGACCATAAAAAAATATGACAAAATCTTCAGGCCAGCACAACCAGATGAAATATGATCCTAAAATAATTGGATAGATCATTCAATTTGTTATGATGTCGAGGAAGTAGACAAAAGAGAATATTGCAGTGATACACTTTGTCCATTCCATACAGATTGGTTGCTAATAAGTAATATGGTGCTTCATCAACCTCTTCTTCGACCATCATTTTTCCTCCATGGGAACTAGGATTACAGTTTGAATAATAAAATAAATTCAATTCAATAGCTTGGATCTGTAATGGGTTAATAATTTTTGGATGACACATTCTCAATCATGACTACTTAGCTAAAGCAATCAAGTTGATCACAAGCCTCTTCATTGTTGAGGATAAAAGTGTTTAAGTAGGGGGAATGTCATGTACTTTTATTACATCCATGCTTATACATGCAAGATAATATCCAATGTAATCTTCATGGGCCCAAAAGGAGCTATTACCTGTAATAACAAAATTCTCTCTTTAGGCCCTCCAAAGTAATTAATAAGGATAATAGGCCAATAAGTGCCCAATGTAGCTCAAATAATACTTGTGATGATTGCCTAGTGAATATCCAACTAGGTCCTATTGCATGCAACTAAAAGAAGACCTGTGGAGCAAAACCACCCAACCAATAGGAAAAGGCTAGTCAAAACCCTAACCACTTCACCCCCATGCCATGGTGAATGAATGCAAGAGAGGCTTAGAAGGTTGCTTCAGAATCTACAACTAACGACTTCAAAACTCTTCAAAATCTGATTTTTGCATTCAGGAGCAAAGCTCGGGCCAATATTTACATCATGAAAGAAAAATTATGTTTGAACAAAAAAAATAAGCTTACTCAAATTTGTATTGAAAAAAAAAAAAACATAGCTAATCAAATTCACATGCAAAATCATATACATGTTCATCATTACATTTTATAAAATTAAATACATTTAAACCATTCAAAAAATATATGTAAATATATCTCATGTTGGGTGTTACCTTCAGAGTCTCAGCCAGGTCAGGATCCAACTCGTCTGCTTTTAGTTTGCCAAAACCTTTACTGGTATGAGCATCCACATAGATCTCGGCAACAATTGGAGCCCTATTCTTTTCTTGTGTATGGAATTTGGCACTCAACAATAGACAAATAAATGACATCATGAAAAAAGAGGTTTTGCATATCGGAGTATACAAATGCAAGTTTTGTTGTATACACACATACCAGTCTCATATTGATGCCCACATATCTAGCTCGACCAACATTCAACATCTTTTGTTGTTTTGCTCTGTTGATCTTGTTTTGTTGACTCAATTTCTAAGTAAATTATTGTACACATATCAAGCAAATGAATAATAAATCAGTAGTAGGATAAATAAATCATGCACTAACTAGAGATGACCAAGCGTTCAAGTCAAATTTTGGTTTCAAAATACGTAAATAAAACAAAAAAGTGGAATACAACTTGGAAAGTTTCGCTTTTTAAGTATTGACGTAGAAGCTGCCATCTCTCCTTTGCCATCCACTCAGGACATTTTGGCGTTAATTTTTTTGCCTCTGCTTTATCAATGTCGTTCTTGAGTCTCTGTCTCAATGAACGAAAATTGGACGACAATTTGTCCTTGAAGTACTGTGATGAAAATTGGCAATCATATTCTGCCTGTGATATGAAATAAAATTCATCAAACTATCTCTTTCATTCTTTCTCTCTCTCTCTCACACACCCTCTCTTTCACTTGAAACTCACACACACACACACATGATCTATATAAGATTCAAATAAAAGTAGAGTAGTACCAGCAATGCTTGATGAATAGCCTCGATTTGCACCTTTGGCACATCTCTAATTGTTGGATAATGTAGATCCAACTTGGCCTTCATCAACATGAGCATCCACATCCTATTTATCATTACTTTATCATTGAAGGTGTGCTCAGGGGGATTAGGGAATTGTCTCTTTAAATCATCTATGACTCGACCCTTCTCAGTGATAAGGACAACCCTCTAGTCTCTGAACATATCCCTATCAAATGCCCCATGACAGAGCTCTCTCATATAAGCTAGGACCTCCTTCCCCTTAACATCTTCAACTATAGCCCTTGACGTATCAATGTCATGCCTGACGTTTAACTGGTATGGTTAACTTCAGACAAAAGCTAGTTAAGCATGAGACATGAGATTTAATAACTTCTCTACATGCTCATTCCAGAAATCAGGACTAGAGCTTTAAGACTGAAAATCTTGGTGTGCTCAATGCAAAAACTGAAGTGGGAGTAGTAGAACTTTTGAAATCATTGTATGCTTATAGTGAAATATGAGGCATTACGATTTATCAACACAACATAAAAATTACAAAAGTAAGGTATGATAGATCTATTCATGTTGATTAACTATAATTTGAAGCATTTATGGATTGTAGCTTTCAACAATGGCAATGTTCCATTTGCATATAGCTCTTCCTATGCAATGCACACCAATTATTAAGAAAAATTTGAAAGTTGTAGAGAATGCTACTGCAATAGTTAGAGAATTGAGAATCAATAACCAGATGAATATAGATTTGTGGGTTCCAATTGCCATCTTTACCATAATCTATCTCACTTTCGAGGTCATTATATGTGTAATCCACAATGTCGAAAAATTCTGATAAATTTTGTGCAAAAATTGAGAGGATTTCATCCTCTCTCAAATTCAAAACATCTTCTATATCATTCAATGAGATATAACTCTCATTATTTATAAAATAAATGGGAATATTGAGTAGAGTTAATTGATTAATAGGAGATGCAGATGGATTAGAATCAAAGAGAATTATTGAACGAGGGAGAGTTTTCTGATAATCTGAAGCCATAGATACTTCAGCTTCAACCCCTATATTAGTATCTGCATCATCTACATCAACTGGAGTAGATGTAGATGCTTCAATCATTGGAACAATAGAAGATTCAACAAACTCATCATTTGGAATAACATCAGATATGTAAAAGACAAAAGCCATTCCTTTTATTAGAAGACGACATATTCTTTTGTGGATACCACAATATATATTTCTTTTGAAATGGTCATGCAGATTAGAGTACTTTCTATTGTGTTTATGCTTAGAGGATGGCTGAGAATGCACAAGGTCCTGAAAATGAACGAAACAAAAACTATCTATATCCTGAACAGGAGTACTAATAATCTGAGAAAAGTTATCAAGAAGAGAAATGAAATCATAACGTGTCTCATAAACTAGCTTATTGATATCGAAGGGAGCAAAAAAAAGACTAGAAAAGTACTCTAATTTCTCAGGTGGAATGTCACTAGCATTCAAAAAATCCAAAAGTTTGTTATCTGAGGACATGGAGGAACTAGCCATATTGAACCTGAAATCAGTTCAACGCGACTGAATGATTTCAGAGGAGGACTGTTCAATACTACGCGCGTTGAATCGATGTCATTTTTATGAGAATGAAATCGTTCAAAAACATAAGTCAGAAGAGGCTGATATCGATTTAGCACACTTGAGTGAATTTGACCATGAACAATATGTGAAGGTGCGCGTCGATTCAATATCGCGAGAAAGAAGTATAGCAAAATAGCGAGTGAGTTCAGAATAAAAGATCACGAAATCAAAATAAAGAAAGTGGTGCCCATATATATAGCCTATTTGTGTTGATCACAACCATACATTTGTCAAATAATGAATTGATCACCGAGGAATATATTTATCTACCAATCAAAGAGAGACAAATTTGTACCTCCACCAGAATAGATTAAATAGTCTATCACTAGATTCTACTAAATATCATTTGCCCTGACCCTAAAATTTGTACCTACGCTGGAATACATTAAATAGTCTATTAGTAGCCTCTCCGAATCTTCATTAAACAAATATTAAATGGAGGTCATTGAAAATCGTGTCTCTTGTCCTATTTAAACACCGTAAGGCGAAATTTTTTTCTTTTTAGATAGTTGTTCATTCAAAACATTTTCATAAGGCAGAGCATTTTGTAAAAGCAGATGGCAATTCTACGCAAGAAGACAAATGCTTCACAAGAACAGATCAAATAGGCACATGTTGATGAGATACTTCGGTAATGCGAATGGGATATCAGATCAGCGCACCCGTCCCAAATAGGAGTGTTTTCAACTTGGACTATGCGCGTTGATATGCTATTGGAATGCATTATGCATCAGCTTAATTCAGAAATTCCCTCATATATTTAAAGCTAAAAAAAATTTCAGTTAACTCAGATATCAGATTAGCATGCCTTTGGAAGAGACAGTGATTTTTTCACTCAAACTATGCGCGTCGAATCATTATTGCAAAAAAAAAAGATTTTGGAAATTTTTTGAAATTATTGGACTATAGTATGCTTGATCAAAGCTTGATTCGATAGACTCTTCATTCTGTCCAAAGCTAACAAGAATCTATCGAATCAAGCTTTTATCATTCATTTATTTTTCAATATCGGTTCAACGTGTGAAAAAAGCCTTTATGGTGTACCGAAGTAGTATATGCGCGTCGATTCGCTATTGGATGCAATAATGACAGTTGGAGTTTTCAAAATTTTCAAGGATTGAATATCAAAAAAAGTAGTTGGAATTCTTTTTAATTATAATGACTGAATTTATAACATTATCTTGTCAATTTCAGATATTAATTGTAGATGTGACCATACATTTGTCGAATTAATTGAAGATGTGACGATACTTATGTATAAATTAAATGTGGTTGTCATTAGCCATATCAACTAATTATTTTGATGACCGATGGATTAGATTGATAAGCCTCTGAATATCTCAATGTAATCATTATCGTAATCATAGCCATACCAATACGTAAGCAATCATTTCGGATTTGCACTATATATACAGATGATCGAGGCTTAAAAAAATTTCGTTAACTTCTTATCGTTCTCTACTTCCATGTGGTATCGATTTAGCGTGCCTGAAGCTAAGTACCTACATTCCGCTTTTACTCACATGCGCCCATCTGCACTCAACTATCGATTTGGTTCAAGATCAGATATCGATTCGACGCGCCCGACCGAAATTCTGATCTTGAGTTCTCCCTGTTCGCGCGCTGATCCGATATTGGATAGCAATGGCACGGACAAAGCAAACAACATGAATCCACCCTGGTGGAATTCCAATCTCAGGTGGTGGTCTGAGAAATCCACCACCACCACCTCTTCCACCACCACCTCCTCCTAGGCCTAGGGGCAGTCCAAGAGACCCTGCTTGGCTGAAGGATATTTGGAAGCTACAGAAGATGAATAATCTTCTGATTCCAAAAGCTCATATACAGAGATCCATCAGACAAGTTACAAGAAGTCTAACTGTAGTTGTGAGATGGACTGTAACGGCAGTTGAGGCATTGAACACCACATATGAGGATTTTCAAGTAAAAAAAATTTCAGATACTATTGTTGCAGTTGTCCATGCCAAGAGGGTGACCATCATGCCCAAGGATGTCAACATAGTGTTCAGGCTAAGGGACACATATGACAAGTTTGCAGAGTACTTCAGACCAGCTCCTTCATTTCCTCCAAAACAAGATTCAGAGAAAAGAAAGCGAAGGCAATCTCAACCTTCCCGAGTTTTTCAGTGTTACTTCTTTCACCCCCTGCACTTGCCTTTGTAAATACTCCTCAGTATGTATAGTATGGCCAATTGTTAAACACTTATCTTCAAGCTTTAGGTCCTCTCTACAGTTTTAGGATGCCAAAGACCAATGCTGGTTTCCCCTATCTAAATTAGATACAAGTGAATTAGAAAGTAGGGATAAAATGCTAGGGGACAATGTACGAGGGGGGGCAATTCAATACTGGATGGAATTTTTCTAGACCCCATTGTTTATAGTTCTAGCTTTGTTTCCTCTTCAATTCATGGCTGCTTTTGATTTCCTTGACTTCAAAAGTCTGCACGATGATATGCTACAATACGTCAGACTGGGGACTCCAATTCTCGTTCTTCCATACATAACAAAGTAAGTGTATTTCTATCAGATTTTATTAAGTAGAATTTTTTATATGAATATTTATTCAAATAAATTGATGGTTTTATGATTGCAGTGATCATTGGAGCTTATATGTGTTGTACTTATATGCCAATTATGAGGGTGTGTGTAATCCAGTTTGTTTAAAGATGAACTCTAACTTAGAATTTGCTTTGCACAGAAACACAGATTATGCTACACAGTAACACAGATAGAAAACACTCTCCACAACAAGCTCACATAGCAACTGTATTTCTCAAAATAAAATTACACTGTACATGTAGTTGTTCACTCAAGCAACTCATGCATGACCCAGGTTGCCGTTGGCGGGATGCGTGTCCCGTCGACTTGCCTCGTGGCGAGGCCAACTGATCCTTATCCACTAATAGGACCCACAATACAGTAACATAGTGATTCTACTTTAATTCTAACTCTCTCCCTTCATAGAATGCGAGATAGATACTATAGATTTAAGGGTGAGCCATCTACACCCATAGATAGGACAGACCTCCCTATCAAGAGGCTAGGAAGCAGCCAGCCCCCAAGAGAGCCCCGAAGAAAGTAAAGAGAGTCGTTATTCCATCATCTCTTTTTGTTCATAATGTAGATACTGCTACACTAGATTCGATTGTAAACACATCTACAACCATTTTGGATAATCCAGTTATTCTTGTAGATACTTCTCATCCACCACCTCCTCCTCCTACAAATTTTTATACATATATAGATTCGGATGAGTATCTTAAATTTGAGAGTGACGTATTTGATGTTGTAGATAGAATTGGAGTTCCATTTTGTTTTAGATTAGAGGAACTTGATTTCAGTATAAATTTTAGGGTCATTAATTGTTTGGATCTGAAAAATAGATGAGCTTCTATTAGTGATCCTGTGATAGAGTCAGGGGTCCAACTCTTGCAATTTGATATTGCAAGAGATTCATATAGAGAAATTTTGGTGCTCAGCAATTTTTTCCTTCAGACAATTAAGGAGAAGAACGACAATTTGTCACAGTGTCTGTTTAGTAGATGCACACCAGGTACAAAATATCTGCTTGTGCCTTATCATACCAAGTAAGACAATTTAAATGCTTCTTGTTGTTTATAGCTTTATCATTAGAAATATTTTTCAGAATTGCAGCTAATGGACTCTCTATTTTATTTTGTAGTGAGCATTGGAGTTTAACCCCGATCTCTGTCAGGAGATCTATAGATAATGTTATTAACTTTTTGTGTAAAGGTGAATTCGGCTAGTAATACACATAAGAATATTGACTCAATCCTACCGATTATATATAAATACATTCCAACAGAGTGTTAAAAATTCACAATTCTAGCTTGACTAGTTTTTGGTCATATGACTTGTAAATAGTTAGATGGTCATGATGTGGCTTGTCACACGTGCCAAATAGCATAGGATTCCATTCATAAGGATGTTCTCAAGTAGACCTAAGTGTTAGAACCTTTGGAATGAGTCCAAATTATGCTTAGATACAAGGGAGAAAAAATAGGAGCTATTTTTGGTAATTTTTGCATTGTTGAGGGATCTCCAAGATTCCAACCCTAACTTGGTAGGGATGAAAGATCCACCAAAATTAGCATTAGGAATAAGTTTAGGGCTACTCATACCTGCCCAAAACCGTGATGGATCATGTATATATAGGTGATGATATCTCACCAAAATCAATCAAGCAATTTCATGTTTTTTCTCTCATAATGGTGCAATTGCTCTCTATGTTCATAATTGTTTGAGTACTTGTGATTACTGTTAAAAATTCACAATTCTAGCTTGACTAGTTTTGGTCATATGACTTGTAAATAGTTAGATGGTCATTGTGTGGCTTGTCACACGTGCCAAATAGCATAGGATTCCATTCATAAGGATGTTCTCAAGTAGACCTAAGTGTTAGAACCTTTGGAATGAGTCCAAATTATGCTTAGATACAAGGGAGAAAAAATAGGAGCTATTTTTGGTAATTTTTGCATTGTTGAGGGATCTCCAAGATTCCAACCCTAACTTGGTAGGGATGAAAGATCCACCAAAATTAGCATTAGGAATAAGTTTAGGGCTACTCATACCTGCCCAAAACCGTGATGGATCATGTATATATAGGTGATGATATCTCACCAAAATCAATCAAGCAATTTCATGTTTTTTCTCTCATAATGGTGCAATTGCTCTCTATGTTCATAATTGTTTGAGTACTTGTGATTACTAATGATTATAGGATTGAATGTAGGTCTGGTGTACAGTACTCAGACTGTGGGAGGCCGTACTTTCACACGTGTGAAGCCTTCTTCAAGGATTTGGGCCATTTAGTGAGGTTCAAGCATAGATTTTTGATGGATTTTGATGGTTCAACTTGTGCTAATCTTATGAAATCATAATCTATTGTTTCCCTCATCATTTCAAGTGTTTTAGGATCCTTATTTGCTGTAATTTTTACATGGTATCAGAGCCTAAAGGTTGAAATGAGCTAAATCCTTGGTTTTCATTCAATTTGATCACAATTTTTGATCTAAATCTTGTGTAGATTGGATATTAGCATCTAGTATTGATTCTAGAACTCAAAGTGAGTCAAATACATTGGAGATTGGTGTTGTGTGACTTCATTTGCAGGTGTTTAGGTGTCTAAAACCAGAGGCAAAGTTGAATTCAATTCACATTACCAAGATAGCAAGTTTTGCTTGCTCCAAGCATTGATTTCTAAGCGAGTTTTGGAGGTGATTTCATAGAGGAGGATTTCTAGCATTCAAGGAGAGGGAATATCAGAGTTTTGGGGACTCTTCAAGGCTGTTCTAAGGTGTAGTAGGCACCTCCTAAAGTGATTTAGGTTCAGTCCAACCATTGCTTGACTTATGCACCAAATTAGATCAATTTTTCATCAATTTTGATCATCTTTTGCTTGTGATTGGATAGTAGATTGTGTTGCATCCTCATTAAGTTCCATTTAGCTCTTTTACAAGTGATTTTGGAAGTATATTAGGTTGCTGAAATTCACTCTTGATCAGATCATTTGAAAGCTTTAATGTTCTTTATAGAAAGAGGGGCAATTCTACTAGTATTGTCTACTTCAATCAAGCAAGTGCATTGTTTCTAGTATTCTATGATTTGATTTTGTTAGAGATCATTCTTAGATCTTTATAGGAAGTCTATTAATGATCTTTTCAGGTCCCTAAGAAGTGGGATAAGATAGACCTTCAATCAAATCAATAGAACTAACCTTCATTTGTGTCAAGTCCTTGATTAGGAGACTAGATGGCATCTATAAATGCATATCTTTTGGATACTAATGAAAGGCTCAACAAAACTAACTATTCCATATGGAAAGTTAGAATGGAATCTATCATGATCATGCAAGATCTGATGGAAATTGTAAATGGTAAGGAGGGTGAACCTATTCATCCTCAAGAAAAAGCCAAATACATCAAGAGGTGCAATGTTGCACTACATTGCATAAAAATGAATGTTGCAAATGAACTCTTAAGAGAGGTAGGAGATTGCACTTCAGCTCAAGATGCTTGGGAGACTTTGCAAAAGGTCTATGAATCCAAGAACCAAACTAGAATGTTAGCTTTGAAGAATCAAATCTATAGAAGCTATCAAAAGAAAGGAGAGAGTGCACATACTTTTGTCCTAGGAGTAAAGGAATTGAACAAAGAGCTAGCCTTTATAGGTGATCCTATCAAGGATGAAGAGCTTGTTCAACTCATATTGAATGGACTAAGCTTTGAATTTGACAATTTGGTTCAGGGATATGCAATTATGGGTAAGCTACCCATACTTGAAGAACTCCAAGGCACACTCATGGTCGAGGAATCAAGAAGGAGCCAAATGCAAGAGAGGATGGATAGGCTTTCCATCCAATGTGGAGATGACCAAGCTCTCTTCACCAAAGGCAAAGGCAAGTCCAAAGGCAAAGTATCAACATTCAAGAAGTCTACAAAGCTTGAGGATCAAGAAGGACCCTCAAAGGCATCTCCATCAACCACCAAAGTCAAGAAGGACAAATCAAAGGTGAAGTGCTACTATTGTAGCAAGATGGGGCATTATGCCTTGGAATGCTTCAAGAGGAAGCAAGATCAAATCCAAGCCAACATGAGCAAAGAGGAGGAGGAGGAGAGTTCACATGAGGACTCTCTCATGATGTCCATATTTTCTTCAACAAGCTTCAAAGGAGAAGATCCTTGGTGGATTGACTCGGGTGCTAGTTCACACATGACTAGTAAAAGGGAGTTTTTCTCTTCTCTCTTATCTTATGATGGACCTATAAAGTCTATCTATACAGCAAATGATGAAGCTTGTAAGATTGAAGGAGTTGGTAGAATTCCCCTTTTCTTAGGATCTTCCAAAAAGATCAACATAGAAGGTGTTTTGTACATTCCTACAATAACAAAGAATCTACTAAGTGTTGGCCAAATGGTAGACAATGGTTTCAATGTTGACTTTGCTTCAAATGAATGTTTCATCAAGAAGAAGGGTAAGATAGTGGCTAAGGGCACTAGACTTGGCAAACTTTATAAGTTGGATGCATTTGTGGATACTAATGTTGTCATGTTGGCCGAGAAGAGCAAGATATCTACTTTTACTTTATGGCACAAAAGACTTGGACATGGCAACTCGGGTTCCATGGAGGCTATGATCAAGGAGGAGTATGCTTTAGGCCTACCAAGGTCTATTGGGAAGGAAGACAAGGTTTGTGAAGCTTGTGCCTTATCCAAGGCACATAAGAAGGTGTTTCCTAACTCCATCACAAAGTCATCTCATCCTCTTGAACTCATACACTCGGATGTGCACATTGCTAGCACCAAATCTAATGGAGGTTCATCCATGTTTTTAACCTTCATTGATGACTACTCAAGATATTGTTGGGTGTTCTTACTTTCCTTCAAGTCTCAAGTATTTTATACTTTTGTAAAGTTCAAGTTGTTTGTGGAAAAGCATCATAATCATAGCATCAAGATTCTTAGAAGTGACAATGGTGGAGAATTCATCTCCAATGAGTTCAAGGCCTTTTGTGAGGAGGAAGGGATCAAGAAAGAGACTTCTTGTCCTTACACTCCTCAACAAAATGGAGTTGCTGAAAGAAGGAATAGAACATTATGTGAATGTTCTAAGGCTTTAAGATTAGATGCTTGTTTGCCCAAATCCTTTTGGGGTGAGTCTCTTGTATGTGCAAACTACTTGATGAATAGAGTGTCTTGCAAAGCAATTGAAGGCAAAACTCCTTATGAGATGTTGTATGGAAAGAAACCCAATCTTAATCACTTAAAAGTTTTTGGGTGTATATGTTATGTGCATGTGCCATTGGAAATAAGAACCAAGGAGGATCCATCTTCCACAAGAGGGATCATGCTTGGATATGCAAGCTCAAGCAAGGGCTACAAAGTCTATCTCCCATCCTTGAACAAATTTGTTGTTTCAAGGGATGTCATCTTTGATGAACATCATATGCATATGCTTGAAGAAGGCTCAAGTGCTCCAACAATCAAGAAGAAGATGGCCGAGGAGCAAGATCTTGGTTTTGAGGAGGAGATCACAAGCACCAAACCCACCTATCACACCAAGGAGATCTTCAAGGGAAAAAGTGGAGCCATCAAGGCTCACATATCAAGGCTAAGGACAGCAAGTTGAGGGTATCTCATCCACTTCTTATGCTTTATCTAGTTTTGAAGAACCGTCTAATGTTGAAGATGCATTGAACTCCAAAGAATGGTATAAAGCTATGTTGGATGAGTATGATGCCTTGATTGAGAATGAAACTTGGTTGCTTGTTGAGAGACCTTAAAGGAATGTAATAGGATGCAAGTGGGTCTTCAAGCTTAAGTTGAATGCAAATGGGAGTGTTAACAAACATAAAGCAAGATTAGTTGCAAAAGTTTATGCTCAAGAGAGAGGGATAGACTATGAGGAAACTTTTGCACCCGTGGCCAAGATGGTCACAATAAGACTAATCATTGCATTTGCATCACATTTTGGATGGATTCTATGTCAAATGGATGTCTCTAATGCTTTCTTGAATGGTTTTTTGGAAGATGATATCTATATGGAGCAGCCACAAGGGTTCATCAAGCATGGAATGGAGAACAAAGTATGCCATCTCCAAAGAAGCATCTATGGCTTGAAGCAAGCCTCGAGATCTTGGAATGCAAGACTACATTGCTATCTTATTTCACTTTCTTTTGCTCAAAGTGAATATGATCCCACTCTTTACATTAAGTTTGATGATGTTGGTATTGTACTTTTACTCATTTATGTAGATGACATCATCATTAGTGGAAATAGTGTTGATGGTATTGAAAAAATCAAGATAGATCTATCCTTAGAGTTCAAGATGGTAGATCTAGGGTGTCTTCACTTCATCTTAGGCATAGAAGTACTTAGAGGGTCTGATTTTATCTTTATAAGTCAAGTAAACTATGCTCAAAGTCTTTTGAATAAGTTTAAGATGGAAGTATGCAAAAGTGTTGACACACCAATGGAGCAAGATGTAAAAGTGCCAAATGAAGATGATGAAAGATCCTTCATGGACATCACTTTGTTTAGGCAACTTATAGGTTCCTTAATGTGGATCACTATAACTAGACCAGATCTTAGCTTTAGTGTATGTAGGTTGAGCCAATCCATGCAAAAGCCATTGAATATCCATTGGAAAAAGGCTAAGAGGATTCTAAGATACATCTCGGGTACATTGGATTTTGGGATTCTATATAGAGGCGATGTGATTAACCTTCATGCATTTAGTGATTCAGATTTTGTAGGGGACAAGAGGGATAGGAAATCAACAAGTGCCTATTCAACTTTCATAGGAGAAGGTGTGGTTTCATGGCTTTCAAAAAAGCAAGAAACTATATCTCTATCTTCAACCGAGGCCGAGTACAAAGCTTTGACAACCACTACAAAGGAGGTACTTTGGATCAAGAGATTATTGGTGGAACTAAATATCATGGATTCAGAGGAGGCACCAATCATCTACAATGACAATATATCAGCCCAACACCTTGCATCTAACCCAATCTTCCATGCAAGATCTAAGCACATTGAGATATGCCATCACTTTGTGAGAGAAATGGTGCAAGCCAAGGAGATTGCTTTGGAGCATGTTCCAAGCAATGAATGTGTAGCTGATCTACTTACTAAACCACTTCAAAAGACACCTTTTATGAAGTTCAGATCATCGCTTGGAGTGATTAGTAAAGCAATGATTGAACCAAGCTAGATAGTGAGGAGGAGTGTTAAAAATTCACAATTCTAGCTTGACTAGTTTTGGTCATATGACTTGTAAATAGTTAGATGGTCATGATGTGGCTTGTCACACGTGCCAAATATCATAGGATTCCATTCATAAGGATGTTCTCAAGTAGACCTAAGTGTTAGAACCTTTGGAATGAGTCCAAATTATGCTTAGATACAAGGGAGAAAAAATAGGAGCTATTTTTGGTAGTTTTTGCATTGTTGAGGGATCTCCAAGATTCCAACCCTAACTTGGTAGGGATGAAAGATCCACCAAAATTAGCATTAGGGATAGGTTTAGGGCTACTCATACCTGCCCAAAACCGTGATGGATCATGTATATATAGGTGATGATATCTCACCAAAATCAATCAAGCAATTTCATGTTTTTTCTCTCATAATGGTGCAATTGCTCTCTATGTTCATAATTGTTTGAGTACTTGTGATTACTAATGATTATAGGATTGAATGTAGGTCTGGTGTACATTACTCAGACTGTGGGAGGCCGTACTTTCACACGTGTGAATCCTTCTTCAAGGATTTGGGCCATTTAGTGAGGTTCAAGCATAGATTTTTCATGGATTTTGATGGTTCAACTTGTGCTAATCTTATGAAATCATAATCTATTGTTTCCCTCATCATTTCAAGTGTTTTAGGATTCTTATTTGCTGTAATTTTTACAATTACTAATGATTATAGTATTGAATGTAGGTCTGGTGTACAGTACTCAGACTGTGGAGGGCCGTACTTTCACACGTGTGAAGCCTTCTTCAAGGATTTGGGCCATTTAGTGAGGTTCAAGCATAGATTTTTGATGGATTTTGATGGTTCAACTTGTGCTAATCTTATGAAATCATAATCTATTGTTTCCCTCATCATTTCAAGTGTTTTAGGATCCTTATTTGCTGTAATTTTTACATAGAAAAACCCTAGTCAACTGAATGGGAGATCATCAGTCTGGAGGTAATTATGTCCTTCTCATCAGCATTTTGAAATCAACAATCTAATGTATTTTGTGCTGAACTTTTTGCAATCACCCCACAAAATGATTCATTCAGTTGTGGGTGGTACACTTTGTACAATACAAAGTTGTTTTTTGAGTGGTTCAACCTACAACATGATGTTGATATTTCAAAGCTAATTCATTCTTGGTTTTGGAATAGTGATTAATTTTTCTATTCTGTAAATTTTCTAACCATTAAACTTTCTGAATACACACCAGCCCATGTGTACAGATTTAGACAAAAAATTATCCTGAGCAATCTAGCGAGGGTAAGGCTTCAGCCACCCCCTGTTGATGACGGTGTTTCAGATGGTGTTATTATACTAAATAAATATGAGAAAAATATAGATAGCACAGAACAGATTTAGATTGAAATGTATAGAATTGATAGAAAAATATACATATATATATCAAATGCAGCTCCATTTTATTGAATTTGAGAGCCCAAAATACATCTACTAATGCCCAACTTGGGCTTTCATTTATTAAATGAAAGAGTCTATACATAGATTTTTACTGAACTTTATTTGAAGCTATTGTTCTTCCACAATGGTAATTGTTGTAAGTAGATCTTTGCAACACGTTACCAGGTCTTGTCTTTTTTGTGTTCGTGACAAGACAAATATTAGCAAACGTGCCATTGCAAATTATGTCATTTTCCTTTAGTTTGTACTATTTTGAAATGGCAATAAACATAGAGTACTAACGACTCTTCCGTTGATGATGAATTCGAAATAAGTCGATAGATTGGTTTGTGATAGCATGATCTCTGCTCTGATAAAATCAAGCATCCAATGCTCTTCCACCTCAACCATAGTCAAAAATTCTCCATTGTGTATGATGCTTATCTCCTTTCAGTCTGTGTAACCATTTAGTTCAAAGTCTTGATTTAGTTGTAGCCATGTACTATCAATTTTCTTGTATCTCTGATAGCTAAATGTGAGACTGAACATTTTTTTTTCGATATGATAATGGAAGATCATTGACGACTTTTTTAACCTGCATTCTATATTATTATTTGTTTTACTATCCCAGCCTTGATCCATGAGATCTGACAAGGTCTCATCTGATAAATCCTTGAAAACAAATAAAGTTGATGTCCTTCGAACACTTGCACTTGAGAAAAAGCCAACAAATATATGCAATGAGATTTAACCAGCTTAGGTGAACAATTTTTGAACCCATACTTATCTTCATGGCATTTCTAACATCAATGAGTAGAGTAAGGAGTACATGAATTCATGTGATGGGGCACATGAGACCTAGCAAGATCAAGATCCCAATGCTCACATTCTGGCAAAGGAGGAAGAGGAGATGGAGCTCCTAGATCCCTCAATTGCAAATGAGCCAAAAGATTCCAAAAGTGATGTCTCTTGCCTACTTATAGACCAGTCCCCTAACTTGACTAAACATAACTACCTTAATGATAGTTAGCCCTTGTTAAGTCTTATTAAATGTATTTGGGCCCTTGTTGGCCTATTATCCTTATTAATTACCTTGGAGGGCCTAAAGAGAGAACCACCTTATTCTATAGGCTAATAGCTCCTTTTGGGCCTACAAAGCTTACAATAAATATTCTAATGCATTGATAAGCATTGATGTACTAGTAGTATATGACACTCCCCCTACTTAAACATTTTTGTCCACAAAAATGAAGATGCTCATTCAATGGATTTCAATGCTCCATTTAAGTAGTCTTGAAGACAATGTCATGTCCAGCAACTTCCTCCATAGTTGTAGATCCAAGGCTGTTTGAATAAAATCTATCTGATAGCTTTAATCTGCAACTTGATCTATAGTTGTAGATCCAAGACTATTTGAATAAAATCCATCTGATAGCTTTAGCCTGCAACTTGTGTTTCCATTGAGGAGAAAAGATGGCCGTGGAAGAGGTTGATGAAACACCATATTGCATTTTTTGACAACCAAATTGCAATATCTTCTTTTGTCTGTTTCTTCGTCATGATGACGAATTGGATGATCTATCCAATTCCTTTAGGATCATATTTTAGCATTGCATCCAGTTGTGCTGGCCTAAAGATTTTGTCATATTGTTGGATGGTCACTTTGTTGTTCAATCCAAACTCTTCGATGATAACCATTAATCTTGAATTTGAATTGTTAAGATCCCATATGGAAGAAATATCATCAGGATCATGATCTAATATAGATCTCAATGAAATTGGACTGATCAACTTCGAAGATGACAAATGATATTCAAAGTGAATATTTATTTTCAACAAGATAGAGTGATTGAGGTATGGGAAAAAAGTGACGATATCTCTTTCACTCATAGTCTCTATGAAAAATCTTTCGTAGATTACATCATCATATTTGAAAATATTAATATCTCCAATATTTTGAACCACAAATTGAAAATCATGATATTAATGAATTTTGGATTGTTTATCCCATCTCATAGCTAGGACAATTTCCAGCTTGTATATTACAAATCTCATCACATTCCATTGTGCACTCTAGATACTAAATGTGAAACATTCATATAGCACAAGATGTCCTGAAACAAGTATTATGGTTGAATGTGATGCATCAGTCCATGTGACTTCAAGGAAAACGAGGTCCTTGAGTGATTTGCCTCAATGACAACTTCATTGTCTGAACTGGCCTTTGTACTGCTCAATTGAAGATCAATATTGAAAACAAAAATATTGTCCTCATAATCCTCCGCATCGTTCATTATCCTCAATTGATTTTTGGTGTTCTTGCATTGACATTGTGTTCACATTTTGGATTTCCTTGCTTGATTTAAATTGGGAATTACATTTACGTTGTCGATCCTATGCACATCCATAGCACTGCATAAATGTTGATTGGCCATCTCTAAGACTTATGAATTCAATGGGAAATCAAGAGTTGTTGATGAAGTTGGTTGATCTATTTGTGAACTGGCTTTCCCATTGTTGATAGTTGCACTTCTTCATCATGTTGCACTTCCGATTTATTCATTGATAATGTTTATGAAGAATTATCTTTATCATCGTTTCATACTTCCAATTCATCCTCTGATGATGTTGACGATGATTCACCACAATAATTTGGCCTACCATTTTTTTGGATTCCTAGATTAACAGTTTCTCCCAAGTGAACCTTAGGCGCTTTGTCCTAATCCTTTAGCTTTTGAAACTACCCTATCATTTTGTTGATATGTAATATCCCGCCTATCTCCAAAGTGCGATCTCCAAAGTGCGCTCTATTGGTGTGAAGTATTCTGTCGCAGCTTCACATTGACCCTTGTTCAGTTCATATTCTATAGTGTGAGCATGTGATCTTATATCAAATTAATGACATTATCCAAGTCTTCTGATATATATCCTTAGATAAACAAGCTCTTATCTCAGGCTTCAAGCCTAAAATAAAGTACATTGTATTAAAATTTTTCACTGAATAACCATATATGTTCATTATCTGATTGAAGTCATTGAAATAGCTCTCCACAGTAGACGTCTGTTGGGTAGAATGCCATACTTGGCCATTTGTACATTCAAACTCTTCGATGCACTTTTGTACAAAGGTTGGCCATTTATCACTGGTAACATGAGGTTCTTCACACTGCATCCAATATCGCCACCAAATTTTTGTAGATCCATCAAGGTCTGTCCCTGCAGATTGAATCTTGTCATGGTCACTGCTTGGATGTGATTGAAAATACGTGTGAAAGTTGTCCAACCATACTCTGACATCCATATGAGTAATTCTACCATCAAATTTGTGAATTGTTGTTTCCACCATAGGCTGGGAAGATTGGTCCATATGAGGATATTGGTAATGATGATGTTCTGATTGAAGTGAATTCAGCTCCTCAATGTCACTGTCACTGTTATAAGCACCACCACCTGGATTATCATAACTGCTTTGGTAAACTTGTTGATCATCATAATCATCAAAATGTTTTTCATTATTTTTTAGATAGTCTAAAGCGCTCGAAATTGATATTGGAGAAGAAATTGTTTTTTTTTTTTTTTTTTTTTTTTTTCCGGGATGTCGGTTTCAAGTGCAAATAGGATAGCCGAACTTTTTAAATAGTCCAACTGCGCTCAAAAGCGATATTGCAAAAAAAAAAAATTCAAAAGAATGACTTAAAAAGACTTACGGGCCTTTCTAAATGAAGAAACTAAAAAACATTTGCAACAAAAAATGAACTTCAAAATTGAAATTTGAAGTGCTTCTCTCTCACCAAGAAATACAAAGGAAAATTTCCAGAATTCTAGCAAATTTGACCCAGCTTCACTAATTTGATTATAATTCTCTTTATTTTGATCCAAATCACAAAGACTCAGTACCTCTACAAAGCTAAGAACAAGCTTTATCAGGCTATAAAATCAGATCAATAATTGAGTTGATTTGATAGTCAAATTTACAACAGAACAGGTCTGAAAATTTTGAAGAAAGAAAATTAGTAAAACTAGAGCTAGAAATCAAGATTTGTCATAACTTTTTGAATACTAATTCAAATGACCTGCCATATGGAACAAATTAAAGCTAAGACAATGATCTAAAAGCATATGTAAAGAAACTAGGATGAAAGACTGAAATCGAATCTAAAAAATTCAAACAAATTGAAAACCAATTTGTAATCACCTATTTTGATAGCTTTTGGTAAAATTGCAATAATTGTTGCATCCCTTACCCAAATTGCTTGAAAATTGGTGAAAATGAAAGCTAAAACAAAGCTCTAAAAGTATATGAATAAAATTAGAAATAACAAACAAAATTATATGCTAAAAATGAGTGTGAACAGACCTGAAAATTCAAAAGTTAGAAATTAGCAAAAAAAAAGCTACAAAAGCAATAAATTCTTCAAATGAAATGAGATTCATGTTGAATCAAATAATTATTGGATCTTCAGCTCTAATACCACAAATGTTATGTGCCATACCTTTCAATAAGCCAAGCAAGCTATATAACAAGGAGGCAACCACCACACCTATGTTGAAGAGAACCAAAGAGGAGCAATAACAACTAATGTCATGTGCCATACCTCTCAATCCAAGCCAAGCAAGCTAGAACAAGGAGGCAACCACCACACCTATGTTGAAGAAAACCAAAGATGAAGAATAATCACAAGCTACCACAAAGCTCATATCAAAGTGCAACCCAAAAAGAGATGGATTTCATAATGGAGGGTGAGAAATTTATGTGATGGGGCACATGAGACCTAGCAAGATCAAGATACCAAGGCTCACATTCACAAAGGAGGAGGAGGAGATGGAGCTCCTAGTTCTTCAATTGCAAATGAGCCAAAAGATTCCAAAAGTGATGTCTCTTGTCTGCTTATATACAAGTCCCTAACTTAACTAAACATAACTATCTTAAAGATAGTTAGCCCTTGTTAAGTCTTATTAAATGTATTTGGGTCCTTGTTGGCCTATGATCCTTATTAATAAACTTGGAGGGCCTGAAGAGGGAACCACCTTGTTCTATAGGTTAAAGCTCCTTTTGGGCCTACAAAGCTTACAATGGATATTCCAATGCATTGATAAGCGTTGATGTACTAGTAGTACATGACACTCTGAAAACTAGGCAATGGAATTGCTTCATGAGTTAGTGTGGAATCAACATTGTGGTAATTCGTCTTGGCTGGGTTGTGGTGTAAATCTTGCAACTATTATGACAACCCTTTTCTTGGCATTCTTGGCAGTCCAAGAATCAAGAAATGTGTGTTTCTTGACTCTTGGGTTCTCCAAAATGCTGCCTAGTTTAGTTTCTTGCTTTGTTTCTTGCATTTAGAATGTATGTGTTAGCTTACTTTAGTTTGTAAGGACCTGTTTCATTTCATTTTTGCAGTTAGTAGAAGTAGGCTTCATTGATGTTCAACTGCACTATACATTGATTTCTTGGTTGAATGCTTTGGTTACATGTTGGTTTGATTGCATGTGATACGGTTCAAGAGATACCTCCCTGGATTGTCCTATGACAGGCATGATATATTACTACAACGATGATTTCAGATCTTGCTGCCTTATCTGGACTTTGAGCAAGAATGTTAACATTCAAAAAAATGCCTAAACGTGCCTGGTGACAGGCAGAAAACATTTCTGTAACTAGATAGACAGAAAAGAACTAGTAAATAGATTTTCCAGACAAAGAATCTGTAAACAGTGGCACCCATTGCCGCTTGACCACATCCACATCTTTATTACATTCTTGCTACAACGTTCTTTTCCACCAGATCCATACAAACCATTCTGCCTATCTAGATCTGCCATTATGTAAGGCTGCAACCTTTTGTTTGTCTATTCTTCAACAATATGTTTCGATTCTCTATTACCCCTCATAAAGAACATACTGTAAGACAGCTATATTCAGTATAACTATGTGTAAAGTAGCACTCAAACAGAGCCTCACGACCTCATGCCAGACTCGGCCTTTCAATTCATCAAGACAAAACAACACAATAAAAAATCAACTCACTATAGATCCTACTGTCCACCACTTCACCCCCACAGATATCCCTCTTCTGATCCTACTGTTCACCTACCTACACGCAACCATCTGCATCAAAACACTCACTCCTCCATCACACTGACTCCTTCTTCTCTTCTGACCAAGCCGAGTCATCCATTCCTCCACCTGCATTCCCCCGATAACACCATCTTGATAGAGCAGAATAGCCAACAAAACTCATTCTCTCTTCCTCTGACCAAACCGAGTAGCAAGCAACTTCCCCTTCCCATTCCCCACCACGCTACCTGCACACACCTCCAGACCTCCATGCCACCTGCAAACGACCACACGTACCTCCTTTCTCTGTCAGTCCCATATCTCCCACATCTGCAAATGACATCCAACATCCAGCCAACACCTCCATATCCTACAACCGACCTCCAGATGCCCTCCACACACCTTCCGTGCCTTCTTCACACTTTCAGCAGCATCTAACAAACCCACCCAACATCCATGCTCTTCCTTTGACAGTTGTAGCACAGTCATCCCAAAGGAAGCCAGGAACCACGACTTAGCTTGCCAGCTTTGAAGTTCCGTACCCACTTGAATACAAGCATCCAACTCGCCAACAGCAATCAGACTTAACCAACTTGAAGTTTCGAAACCAACATTGAGATCCAACTTGGTGCCATGCCAAACTGGGAGTCCCAATGTGGGTGACTTCTCTCAAGCAAGCCGCCCGACATACATCAAACTTAACTAACTTGAAGCTTCGTTAGAAACGAGTACCATCCATTCTAAACAAGTCGTCTGACTTACATCAGACTTAACCAACTCAAAGCTTTGTCACGAGCGCTGGAAGCCAACCTAATGCCACGCTAGACTGGATAGCCATAAATAGGTAACTGCCACCCAAGCAAGCCATCCAACTCAGCCGACAGGTTAGAACCCGTTTCCCAAGAGCTTAACTCATTCACGTTCATGCAAGGAACACTTAGAACCACAAGTCACGACATATAAGAAGACAACCAGTTCGTGGAACAAATGGTCCCAACAACATATTGTTGGCGTCCCGGACGGAATGGTCCCGATGATATATCGCTGGCGTCCTAGAATACGAAAAGCGCCAGATCAAAAGATTTGAAATGGCCTTACCACTAGCACTTTTATTGAACACTGAAACCCAGAAGGTAATCAGAGTCAGTTTGAGAAAAATCCGACTTGATTAATAAATCTGAGAATGTTACATTTCAAGTGTGTTTTTGACCCTAGTCTCCGATGACGAAACAAAATGTTTCTATTACCAAAGCCTTGCTATCTTTCAGCCCTCTGCTTGAAAAAAATGTTCGCAAACGTGAAAGTCAAAAGACACAAACCAGAAATGTTCTCGAACACCTTGACGAAAAAGACACGAACGAGAAAAATTCGCGAAAGAGAATTTTTCACGGTATAGGGGAGAAAGTCAAACGACGCGAAAGTCAAACGATGCGACACAAAAATCGTCGTGACACCTTTTTTGCCCTCATGCTCCAAAAAAGATCAAAAAGATCATGCAAGTACCTAGAAGTACAGATATCTGATCTGATAGCATGACATTAGCAGAAACACTCTAGGTCATGGCTAGTCTGCCACTCTTGTAATTCATGACTAGTTGTAGATGATTAATCACTCTAATCTAGTGGTTACACGACGTGACTATATACTTTCTGGATGATACTTGATACAATAC
This sequence comes from Diphasiastrum complanatum, assembly GCA_029204225.1. NCBI lineage: Eukaryota > Viridiplantae > Streptophyta > Lycopodiopsida > Lycopodiales > Lycopodiaceae > Diphasiastrum > Diphasiastrum complanatum. The sequence continues at coordinate 60,625,482 of CM055097.1, forward strand.
ACATGAAGTAGTCTAATGCTAGTAAGCAAGAAGACGAAAATACAGAACAAAAGTCTGCTTGTGTGCGAGACAAGTTTCTGCAAGTAGGATCCACAGAGATCCAACAAGTCCGCTAGTAAGCGAGACATTACTCGTGAGAAGACTGTATTTTCTCTCAAGCCAATGCACTACGTGGGTTTGCATGCAGTGCTTGAAGAATTGGAAGAATCAATAGATGATTTTGTAGCCGTTGAGCACATGTATCACTCTTATCTGTGAAAGATTCAACTAGTTCCATCACATTTTGCAATATTTTCATATTTGGCATATTGAGGCCAAAACTTGTTTTAGACTTAGAGGTTGACTTTTCAAAGTTCATTAGTCTAAATTTCATTTGAATAAACACTTTTTGAAAGTGTGGGAAAGATAGAATGCGAGTTTGAGTAGATTCAATTCAAATAAGTTGGGTACATTGAATCTAGACCCAAAATTGGTAGGGTTAGCATTTTGGTGGGAAAGCCAAGTGGCCAAATAGGGTTTGGACCTGTTATAAAAGGATGTAACTCGTGGAGAGAGTGATCTTCTCTCTTCTCTATCTCATTTCATGCTTATACATGGTTCTCTTGGGTTCTACTATCCATTGGTGCACTATCTTGGTGATTGCTTGCAATTCTATGTGTAGAATGATCTATATTTGTTATTTTTGGATCCACACGTGTGAAATATAGTAGCTTGCTGGTTTTGTTCGGAAAGCAACAGTACATAATCATTTTATTCAAGTTTGATCAAGTTCGATTAGTGTTTGCATCTCAAATTGTGTGTAGATGCTGATTTTTCTACATTGGTGAAATTGGTAGTGTATTTCTCTTTCTAACCAAAGATCATTCAATTAGATTGGATCTTAAGGATCTGAAATCTTTCACATGTTATCAGAGCTTGTGTTTCAGGTTATGAAGGAGGAAATCAGATCTATCAATGATTTGGTGAAGATATCAAGTCTACAGCATGCTAGAGAAGGTTTTTTTACTAAAATTGGATTTTTTGCTTTTGTAGATTGGATCTTTTGTAGATCAAAACACTAAATAGGTCAATATACTTGTTCAATTCCATTTTTTGAATTCACATGCTGGATTTGGCCGATTTTTAGATCATTGGTTCAGCCTAAGTCGTGGCTTATAGATTGCATATCAAATTTTCAGCATTTGCATGTAGATTTGGAATAGTCAATTTTTTGTGATTTTGCCAAAACCCTAATTTTGATTGGATCTCTAGATAGTGAGGTTGTTGGACTTCATTTAAGTGTGTTTCAATCTTAGGAAGTGGCAAAAGTCATTAGATTGAGGATAGTTCATAGGTTGATCAAGATTCCATGATTCTATGTGTTGATTTGCTTGGATAAGTGCTAGAAGAGAATTTGTGAGATAGTTTCAAATCTTGGTGATTTCTTTTGAAAGCATTTGTTGTTGTTCAAAGGAGTGCTTTGTGCATTGAAGCAGGTTGAAAGAGAAGATCAGGTCATTGCTACATGGCAACCTCAATTGGAGTCATGTTGGAAGCCAATGATAGGCTTACCTCAAGTAACTATTCATTATAGAAAGTGAGGATGGAGTCACTTCTTGAGATGAATGATGTTTTGGATATTGTTGTAGGTTTGGAGGAGATACCAGCAACACAACAAGATCGATTGAGGTATGACAAGAGGGCCAAGAAGGCTCTACACATGATAAAGATGAATGTTACCAATGAACTTCTCAAGAAAGTTGGTAAGTGCACATCATCTTTGGAAGCTTGGAATTCATTGAAGAAGCTTTATGAATCCAAGTCTACTTCTAGAGTGTTGACTCTAAGAAGGCAAATCTTTTCTTGTTTGCAAAAGAATGAAGAAAGTCCAAGTACTTTTGTTTTGAGAATGAAAGCATTGAATGATGAGTTAGCTTGCATAGATGAAAGCATTAAGGAAGGAGAGCTTATTCAAGTGATTCTTAATGGCTTGTTGGATGCTCATGCTAACATTGTTCAAAGTATTGCTATTCAAAAGACTTTGCCAAGTTTGATGGATCTTCAAGAGACCTTGATCAATGAGGAATATAGGCTTCAAGCAAGAGGTGGATCTACATCGACACTTCAAGAGGATGCTATGTTCACAAAGGGCAAATTCAAGGGCAAAACCAAAAGCAAGTGGTCTAAAGGGCAGAGTGCTACAAGAAGAAGAGAGATCAAGGAGACAAGCAAGGTAATCTTACTCTTGATGAGGATGGTTTGGATGTGCAAGATGCAAATGATGATGCTTTTGTGATGTCTTCATGTATGCTTGCTAATGATGGAGATCTAGATCCTTGGTGGATTGATAGTGGAGCAAGTTCACACATGACCTTTCACAAAGAGTACTTCACTTCTTTGTTGGCATATGGAGATGACAAGAGGGTGATCTACACGGCCAATGATGGTGAGTGTGCAATCAAAGGGATTGGCACAATTCCTATTTCTCTCTCTACAAATAGGAATGTTCATTTGGAGGATGTCTTGTTTATTCCATCTATTACCAAGAATTTGCTTAGTGTGAGTCAAATGCTAAGTAAGGGCCTCAAGGTGGAGTTTGATGGAGATGCTTGTTTGATCAAAATGAAGGATGTCTTGATTGGAAAAGGTAAAAGGCAAGGGAAGTTGTTCAAACTTGATGCTTGTGTTATTGCTAACCAAGTTGGATGTGTTGCAAGGGAGCAAATTTCTATTCAAGAGGTTTGGCACAAAAGGATGGGACACCTCAACTTCAACTCATTGGACGTAATGGCAAGGAAGAAGGTTGTGATTGGTCTTCCAAGTTCCTTAAGTAATGACAAGCATGTTTGTGAGTCTTGTGCTTTGTCTAAGTCACTTGATCTATTTCTAGATCTACAAAGCCTTTTCAACTTGTACATTTAGATATTCATGGATCTACTACAATTAGCAATAGTGGAGCTAAGATGTATGTAACATTCATTGATGATTTTAGTAGATTTGTTTGGATCTATCTACTAAAGAGCAAGGATGAAGTGTATGATGTCTTTGTCAAGTTCAAGAATGCAAGGGAGAACCAATTCTCCACAAAGATCAAGTGCTTGAGAGGTGACAATGGTGGTGAGTACATATCTAACAAGTTCAAGGCCTTTTGTGATGAGAATGGGATCAAGAGGGAGTATACAACATAAAGGACCCCACAACAAAATGGAGTGGCTGAAAGGAAGAATAGAACTTTATGTGAAAGCACTAAAGCTATGAGGTTAAGTGCTAATCTTGACAAACCATTTTGGGATCAAGCTTTGTTGTGTGCCAATTTCTTGTGCAATAGGTGGCCGAGTGCTATTTTGGATGGAAGGACACCTTTTGAGATGCTATTCAAGAGGAGGCCGAGTGTCAACTTTCTAAGAACCTTTGGATGCACATGCTATGTCAACATTACTCTTGATGATAGGACCAAGGAGGATCCATCTTCAAGAAGAGGTATTTTTGTTGGATATAGTGAGGTGAGTAAAGCCTACAAGGTTTACATTCCTTCTACTAACAAAGTGATTGTTGGTAGAGATGTCATTTTTTATGAGGGAAACATTCCAAAGGTGTCTTCAAGCATGATTGATGGTAAAGTAGATGGATCTAACATTCTTGATGTGGATGAGAAGGATCCTACTTTGGATGGTGGTGATGATGGACCTTCATCAAGTCAAAAGCCAAGGAGAACATCAAGAGAAAGACAAGTACCTTCAAGGCTCACATATGATCAAAAGGGTAAGCAAGTAGTTTCTGGAAATTATGTTGCTTTCCTAACCTCTTTGGATGATCCTACAAGTGTAGATCAAGCATGGAAATAAGAGGAGTGATCCAAGCAATGGATTTCGAGTATCGATCTCTTATGAAGAGTAGAACATCTTTTGGAAGATCTTCTTGTGTACATGGAGCTATGCTAGTGGATGGATGTTATCTTGCTGTAAAATCAAGTATTGGATCTGGAAAATAAATTTTGTTCAATGACTTTGATGGTCAAGTTGAAGATCAAGAGGTTGATCTCAAAGTGCTTCAACTAGTCAAAAGGGAAGTTGGCAATTTGGAGCTAGTCAAGAGCATCAAAGGAGAGGTAATTGGCAAAGGTGTTATGGATCTGTTTTTGCAGCATATTGAAGACTCAAGTAAGGTCAAAGGAGCAGCAAGGAGGTGTTGTTCAAGTTTACTTAACTTGTTCTATCTCATGTTTGAGCAATTTCATGTGGATGTGTGCAAATTGTCAAGATATGGTAAAACTAGCTACATTGGTGAGCATTGTTTTGATGTTGGATTTGTACTAGCATTCTTGGCTGATTTTGTTGATGGAAATGAAACTATTGGAGGTTCATTATGTCACTCATCCATGGCTAAGTTCTCAAGTGTTGAGCTACTTGGTGCCAATACTTGGAGATTGTCAATTTTTGGTGAATTCATGGTCATTTTCTTGTGTCAAGTAGATCTTGAAGATGGACTAGTGCAAACTACTTGGTTTATGGAGTCATGTGGTGCTGGATTTGCATCATTAATGTACTCACCTACTCATGGATTTCCAAGGTTTGATGGTCTTTTGTGGCAAGATGAAGATGGAGGCCCATTCATGGAGTATCATGGTGGATACAAGGCAACAAAGGACAAAGGAGGAAGAGACATTCAAGCAAAAGTTGATCACTCACATTTATTGTTTGTTTGCTGTATTTTTCCAGAGAGTTCAGAGTTGGAAGCATGGTGGAACCATTTCATTTACATTCTATATGATTCTTCATGTTCTAGTCACATTTTTACATGTAAAATTGATGTAAGAAACTCGCAAACTCACAAGCTACACAACCTACTCTAATACCATGATAAATTGCAAAGACCCTTTTTTGGAGTATCTTAACTCCAATACTAGATCAACCAATAAAGCTTGAGAAATTAGCTATGGAAAAAGACAAAAACTCCTTTCTAAGACAGTCAGCCATTGGATATTGCTTCATCTTACACTTACCTAGGCATACTCTTTAAGAGTCCTATATTTAGTATGCAACCGGCAGCTTCTACTAGGCTTGGGAAGGGTCATGCTTCCCTTGCCCAAATGGAGAGATTTCGTTTTCGAAGTATATTCGAAACTTGAGCTTTTTGACATCATTGTAATGGTAAAAGCTAGACGTCAAAACACTGATGATCAGGCACTTGCGACACGCCAAAAACAAGGCAAGGACAAAGGCAAGAAGAAGTTTAAGCAACAATTTGCCAAGACTCAGGAGGATGAGGGATCTTCCAGCAAGACCAAGAAGAAAGGCAAGTGCTTCCACTACAGTAAAAAGGGCCATTGGAAGAGAGAATGTCAGGCGGAATCAGACAAGGGGAAACCAAATCAAGTAGGTAACCTTGTCGATGAGGGTGAGATTGAAGACTCTAGCATCTTCATATCAACATTGTCATCTAATCAAGATGATCAGGCGTGGTATATTGACTCGGGAACCACAAGACACATGGCAAGTAACAAGGAAAGTGTTGGATAATGGAACTAGTGAAGCATCCCACGTGGACACTATTCTCTATATCAATTATGGTTGTTTCTATTTTGAGCATTACATGATCATTGAAAGAAGATCTATTCTTAGGAAGAAGATCATTCTTATGATGGATCAAAGTTCTATTGGCAAAAACTATGCTAGGAGCATTGGAAGCTAGGAAAGCGAGTTTTGAGGTACATCATTGGAACTCGAGATTTTGGCATATTGTATGAGGGATCATCACCTAATATTTTTGGATTTTCAGATTCGGATATGCTGGAGATGTAATGGATAGGAAACCCATTAGTTCTTATTGTATTTTCATAGGTGATGGAGCTATATCATGGATGTCAAAGAAACAAGCCACTATCTCATTTGTCATCTAGTGAGGCCGAGTACAAAGCTCTTACACATTGCACAAAGGAGATGGTATGGATCAAAAGGATGATCAAGGATCTTCACTTGCTGGATTTTTCAGAGAGCCCAATCATCTTTTGTGACAATCAATCAGCCCAAAGAATGGCATCCAATCCTATCTTTCATGCTAGGAGCAAGCATATTGAAATACAATATCATTTTGTGAGGGAGCGAGTCATTGCAAAGGAGGTGGAGCTTCAACATGTGTCTTCAAGGGAATGTGTAGCTGATATCTTCACCAAAGCATTGGAAAAATACTTGTTCATGAAGCATAGGACCTCACTTGGAGTATTATCAAAGTCTATGCTAAAACTAGTTGAAGAGGGAGTGTGAAAGATTCAACTAGTTTCATCACATTTTGCAATATTTTCATATTTGGCATATTGAGACCAAAACTTGTTTTAGACTTAGAGGTTGACTTTTCAAAGTTTTTTAGTCTAAATTTCATTTGAATAAACACTTTTTGAAAGTGTGGGAAAGATAGAATGCGAGTTTGAGTATATTCAATTTGAATAAGTTGGGTACATTGAATCTAGACCCAAAATTGGTAGGGTTAGCATTTTGGTGGGAAAGCCAAGTGGCCAAATAGGGTTTGGACCTGCTATAAAAGGATGTAACTCGTGGAGAGAGTCATCTTCTCTCTTCTCTATCTCATTTCATGCTTATACATGGTTCTCTTGGGTTCTACTATCCATTGGTGCACTATCTTGGTGATTGCTTGCAATTCTATGTGTAGAATGATCTATATTTGTTATTTTTGGATCCACACGTGTGAAATACAGTAGCTTGCTGGTTTTGTACAGAAAGCAACAGTACATAATCATTTCATTCAAGTTTGATCAAGTTCTATTAGTGTTTGCATCTCAAATTGTGTGTAGATGCTGATTTTTCTACATTGGTGAAATTGGTAGTGTATTTCTCTTTCTAACCAAAGATCATTCAAGTATATTGGATCTTAAGGATCTGAAATCTTTCACATTATCTTGTCTGATCTTGAATGCAAATGAGTCTGCTATTATTCATGTGTCTAATTCTTGTTCATTTAATTCTGCACTTTGGTTTGATCTTGTTGAATGTTGCATTAATCTATTAATGTAGTACAACAGTGCCTGTCTACATTCTGGAGGACTGTAGGAATGATACAACTGGCAGTGACCAGCAATCTGATCTGAAATCCATCTGAATTGTTTCCCTTTCGCAATTGCGATTCCTTTCATTGTCATCAGTGGTATCAGAGCCTACCTTGTCATAGTCTGACATAGCAAAAAGGCTATCAGATCCAGGAGGCCAAGCATTCAAACAAACACCCATCAACAAGAGAACACACTTTAGAAACAATGGCTTCAATCAGCAGCATACAGAGCAAGATCTGTACAGTTCTGGATTCTTAAAGATCTAACTTTCTAGCCAAAAAAGTTAAGACATCGTTGATACTAAAGGGTGAAGGACTATTCCCTTGGGTGGATGGCATAGAGGAGATGCCTCAACATCAGGCAAAGAGCTATGCAAGTGGAGGGAGAAAAATGACAAGGCAATAGCCTTACTATCATCTTCCATTGAAGATAGTCTCGCACTTGACCTGGCTACACTCTCCAAAGCTAAGGAGATGTGGGATGCACTACTCACAAGATTTCAAACGAAATCAAGAAGTCAAATAATGATGCTGAAAGATCAACTGACAAATCTATAGTGGGATGGAAAAGACCTCACTTCTTTTGTAAGGAAGATGAAGGATCTATTCCTATCACTACATAACTCTGGAGCAAAGAATGCAATGTCAGTTGAGAAACAACTCACTTACTTGTTGAGAGCCTTACCCAGATCTTTCTAGACAACCAGAACCCTGCTCGCGAAAGATCCTACAATGACCCTCGAAAGGGCAATTGTCGAGATTCGAGAGGAAGTCGAGGCCAGAGAACACCTTGATCACAAGGATGGTTCTGACCAAGCCCTCTACGGCGACAAAGAAAAATCCAAGAAACAATTCAAGCCTAAAATGGAATCAAATCAAAGGCAGGATCATGATCAACAAGCAGAGGGGACCAGCAAAGGCAACTGGAAGAGCAAAGGGAGGTCGAAATGTGAAAAATGCAAAAATAAGCTTGGTAGAGGCCAAAAATCTTGTATATAGGATAGACACACATGTGTGGAGCCTGTTTCCACGTGTGAAACTAGTGTACTTTTCATGTACCATAATCATATATGTTGTACATATGTTTTAATTCAAGTTCTAGTGGCTAAAATGGCCAAAAACTAGTTTTCTAGAGGATATGACACATGGCACAAATCTAATTGCATGAGCCAAATATTTTGAATAGGTGTCACATCCCATGTGTAGAGGACAGCTCACACGTGTGGAAATAGCTGAAGTAGGTGAGTTTTTGCTTCTAGAAGATTTCCATAAAGATCTCCAAAATGGAAAGTTTTGATCCAAGTGTCAAATTGCATGATGGTGACAAGGCATCCTCACACGTGTGAGATCTGATGCATGATCAGTACCTCGAGCTCCAAAAATGTATATATAGAGGCTTATTTGGCCATAATCAATGTGAGACACCAATCTTGATTTTGGAAGCAATTTTGAGTGATTCTCTCCATTTGTCTACATTTGTTTTGATTGTTTTGAGGTGCTATCATTGTGTACTTGATTTTCAGGTTGGAGTCCGTACTCAGACAGGGTTTCGCACGTGGGACACCAGAAAGTACACCTACCTTCAATTAATGATTGTTCTTGTTAGGATTTTGTGTCTAGAATTAATCTTAATCTCAAGTAGATTGATAGATCAAGTAATTTGACAACCAATCCCTCTTGAGGATCAGACTAGGATCCACCTTTTTGAACTTTTTTCACATGGTATCAGAGTCTAGTACAAGAGGTTTTGTTGAAATTGATAGGGTTAATCCAAATCAAAGCCAAAATTAGCAATTTTTTGGAAACTAGTCAAATTTTGTGTAGCGAGTTGGATTTGATAGCTATCCTCAAAATTTTTGGTCCAGATCTTGTTGTGGGCTGTAGGAACTCTTTTCACACGTGTGAGTCCGTACAGCTCCAGTTTTGACTGAGAAATTTCAAAAATTTGTAGAATTTGACTCACATAACCAATTTGAGTGATTTTTGGTGCAAAATCAAGCATTTTCTATAATGAATCTAATCCCTTGATTAGTTCTTGGACTAGATTAATCAAAAAATCAAAACTGAGGTGCACTAATTGATCTTCTCTGATTTTTTGAGTGTATGTTGAGGTTGAAGAGAGAGATTGCTAAAAATCATAGATTAAGGAGTGATTTTGCAAGTTTGAGACTAGAATCTAAATTTCCATCATTCTATAGTGATAGGATCGAGTCTATAAGCTTTCTAAATTGCTAGAAGACTTTAGGTTCAGATCTCTTAAAGAAACCATAAGAGTTTCTAGTGAAGCTAAAGTGTTTCTTTTGTGGAAAAAAGAGACATTTTGCATCCGAGTGCTGCAAGAAGAAGAATGCCCAAGAGAAGGACAATCAAGGCAATCTTGTGCTTGAGGAGGAGGAAGAAGGCAATCTATCTTTGATGGTATCCTCACTACAAACATCTAATCAAGACACTTGGTGGATTGATAGTGGGGCAAGCTCTCACATGACTCACCAAAAATACTACTACAATAGTTCTAAGAGATTTATCTTCACTGCAAGTGATCAAGAATGTGAGATTGTAGGTGTTGGATCCATTCCTTTATGTCTAGGATCATCTAAAAAAGTAGATCTAGATAATGTTCTTTATGTACCTTCAATTACAAAGAACTTGTTGAGTGTAGGACAACTTATGGATAGTGGATTAGATGTACATTTCAAGCATGGATCATGTTCTATCTTGAAAGATGAAAAATGTATTGCTAGTGGTTTCAAGCAAGGGAGGTTATTCAAATTGGATGCTAATGTGATGTTAGAAAGTGTGAACATGGCAAGGGAGGAGCTCACTCAAGTGGAATTATGGCACAAAAGGTTAGGCCATCCTAACTACAAAGCTATGGAGACCATGGTGACAAAGGAGCTAGCAAGAGGACTTCCCAAAACCATATCCAAGTGTGGCAAGCTTTGTGAAGCTTGTGGACTCTCCAAATCTCATAAGCTTCCTTTCAAGAGATCTTTGATAAGATCTAACTCTCCTCTTGACCTTATACACTCGGATGTTCATTCATTTTCACATGAATCAAATGGTGGAGCTCTTATGTATGTCACTTTTATTGATGATAAGTCAAGATACTCTTGGGTTTATCTCTTGTCTAAGAAAAGTGAAGTTTTTGAGTTCTTTGTAAAGTTTAAAACTCTTGTGGAAAAGCAACTTAATACTAGCTTGAAAGTATTAAGAAGTGATAATGGAGGGGAGTAAATCTCCAATAGGATGAAAGAGTTTTGTGAAACTAATGGCATAAAGAGAGAGTTTACTTGTACATATACTCCACAACAAAATGGAGTAGCTGAAAGAAAGAATAGGACACTAAGTGAGTGTGCTAAAGCTATGAGATTAGATGCATCTCTTCCTATTTCATTTTGGGGAGAAGCTATTTTATGTGCAAACTTTCTTTGTAATAGAATGACTAATAGTGCCATTAAAGGACTTACACCTTATGAAGTATTGTTTGGCAAAAAGCCAAATCTTAGTGATTTGAAAGTTTTTGAATGTACTTGTCATGTACATATTCCTTTAGAAACAAGGAAAAAGGAAGATGTCACTTCTTTCAAAGGCATCCTTGTTGGTTATAGTGAAAGTAAGAAAGCTTATAGGATATATGATCCTATTACAAAAAAGGTTGTTGCTAGTAGAGATGTACTTTTTGATGAATCTCTCCAAGCCAAAGGAAAGGTGACTTCCAACAACACTCAGCTTGTCAAAGATCATGCTATGGCCAAGGAGGAGCTTCATGAAGATGAAGACCAAGTGGAATCTACTCCAAGTCCAAGAAAATTTTGCAAATTTTAGTTCAAAAATTGCCAAACTTTCGACAGCCATAACTTTCTCTACAAGACACCAAATTGGTCGCTGTAAAGCACAGTACGGAGGGAGAGTGGGTCTACTAGGCAGTTGCCACATCACTTTGCACCCCTGGATTCACAAGTGCGAGCAATAAATGCATGAAAAATAGGTAGGAGGGCACACTTTTGTGGAGAGGAATCTTCAAAAAACACATCCCAAACCAAAAAGCCTTGGATCAGAGGTTACAAGCACTCTACTAAGTTCATTAGAGAGGCATAGAAGCTTCTAACAGGTCCAGCAAGCAATCATAAGCTCAGATCATGCAAAAAATGCATTTTTGGCCTCCTTCAACAAGCAAAACTTCAACATGATGGTGTCTAATGCTCACCTATCCAAATTGGATGCATGATGGCTCAAAACAGATGCAATTCATCGTATCTTTAAGATTTTAATAAAAACCAATAGGTTCAGACCCCCAATTGAGAGGTATTCATGCTCAAAAATCATAAAAAAAATACACTAATTTTTGGTGTTTTGAGCCCCCTAATGGTGTCTAATCCCATTCAAACTTCATGAAAGCTCAGGGACAGCTTCATTACATCTCCGAAAACACTCACACCAAGTCTTGGCTGAGAATTTTGAGATCTACCCCAAAATTAGTCCAAAAAACATCAAAAAACCTTGGTTTTTGACCAATTTTGACCAAAATTTGTGGGAAAATTTCACAAATTCATGCAATCAGATCCTAATCCCTGTAAATCCATTGCATGAAAGCACCAAAAGTTCTAATTTTAGTCAAACATGGTTTCTATAGCCCATATATGGTCCAAAAACCTTTTGGTTCAAAATCACTATCTAATCAACCTTTTGACTATTCCAACATCATGCAATCATTAGATCCAATCAATAATGACTGTAAAACAACAAGTACAATCTGGTGAAAGTGCTACACTAGTACCTATGATCAATTTCAAGCAAAAAACTTCAATTCTAGGTAAAAAATCCACTAAAACCATCAAAAAACCTTTGATTTCCACGAAAAACTATGGAGAAACCCCATAATTATGATCTTTAGGCTGAAAGTACACCAAATTCACAGAAGCCACCTACTTGGAGATCAATTCCACCACCTTGAAGTAACATGCAAGGAGAAATCCACAAAAACTAAGAAAATACAAGAAGTAGCTCCACCTTCTGATTGATGCAAATCCATAGCTCTGATACCACTGTAAGGATCACCAAATGAAGATCTGACTAGGTCCTGTTGCAAAACAACCAAAAGGACACTTGTGGAGCAAAACCACCCATCCAAACCTAGATCCCTCCTAGAGTTTCCTCTTGGACCTAGCCCCCAAGCCGTAGTGAAAAACCTAAGAGAGAGGAGGAGAGACAGGCTCAAGAAACTAAATTTCCAATAGGAGGATGGGCGAGTTTCCAATGGACATATTCCATTCATGAGAGAGAGAATATTTTCCTAGGATCTCCATGCAACCTATATTGAGCTATTGACCTCCCGTTCTTGCATTAAAGCAGTCATTCACTATGCACGTGCTCCTATGTCCAATTAGAGGTCTGGGCCCTCATATGATTATTAATTACTTTACAGGCCAGGGCTGGAATGATGAGGCATAATCAATAACCATATACATCTGGACTGACCGACTATCCACGTCAAGAATTATTTTGATTCCTTAATATAGGACATGGACGTAACACTCACACCTTACAGGAAGCTAATAGGTTCGCTGATGTACCTTGCAGACAACACACGCCTTGACATTGCTTATGCAGTGTTCAGGATGAGCCAAAATTTTGCACAAATCCAGGCTCGACACATTGGAAGATTGTAAATGAATTTTGCAATATCTTCAATTAACGAGAGATTATGACTTGTGTTATTGTCATGATGCAGGGTTCAAGATCCTTTCCTACAGTGATGCTAGATGGGCATCCCTCAAGGACGATTGTAAAAGCGTCTCAGGAGGATGCACCATCGCGTCAGGAGCGGCAGTTCTCTGGGTTAGCAAGAAGCAAACCACTGAGGCTCAGTCATCCTACGAAGCAGAGTATGTTGCATCAACAAAAATGGCCAATGAAATAATCTGGCTCAGGCAGTTCCTAGACAAATTGGGCGAAACAAGGAATGAGCCTCTGGTCTTGCAGATGGATAACAAATCTGCAGTACATCTGACAAAAGATCTTGTGTTGCACTTAAGAAAGAAGCACATCACGATCAAGTATCACTTGATTAGGGATATGATTGAGAAGAAGATACTGTAGACCATCTTTGTCGGAATGAAAGATATGGTTGCTGACATCTTCACAAAGGCCCTAGACAAAGGACTTTTTGAGAGACAGAGGAGCAGCCTTGGAGTCGTCAAGCTATCATGCTTTGAGAGGGAGCTGAAGAAACTAAACATTTCTATTACCAAATCTTTGCTAGCTTTCAGCCCTCTGCCTGACGAAAATGTTTGCGAATGCGAAAGTCAAAAGACACGAAGCAAAAATGTTCGCGAACACCCTAATGAAAAAGACACGAACGAGAAAAATTCACGAAAGAGAATTTTTTGCGGTTCAGAGGAGAAAGTCAGACGACACAAAAGTCAAACGACGTGACACAAAAATTGTCGTGACACCTTTTTTGCCCTCACGCTCCAAAAGGATCAAGAAGATGCAAGTACCCAGAAGTACAGATATCTGATCTGATAGCATGACGTCAGCAGATACACTCTAGGTCGTGGCTAATCTGCCACTCTTGTAATTCGTAATTAGCTCTAGATGATTAATCACTCTAATCTAGTAGTTACACGATGCGACTATATACTTTCTGGATGATACTTGATACAATACACATGAGTAGTCTAATGCTAGTAAGCAAGAAGACGAAAATATAGAACAAAAGTTCTCATCCAAGGCACTATGCATGGTCAGCTACCCCCTGCACATGTACATTATAGACAAAAAAACATCTGGTACCCACACTATAGGGCTATGCATCAGGTTGATGATTGTCCTTCCTATCGTCCTATTCAAACCAATTCCATACAACGATATGAAGAACAACCATCCCAATTTGGACATTCCTTGCCTTATCATGAACATCATTCGGAACATCCAAATGTCTTAGCCATACAAGATGGCTATGCGATCATGCAAGGGCCAATGAACAACAGATGCTTCATCTACGGTGAAGCAGGCCACTTTATGGTTGATTGTACGGTCAAAACAAAATACCATGCCGAATGCCTCGACTGTGTTAGAAAACACAATTTCAAAGACTGTCCGAAACAACCAGGTAAGGTCCTACCTGCCCACCACGTCTGATACGTATCCGGATAGGATCCCAACGACAACACTACCAAACCAACAGTCAAACATAGACATTATATGAAATGAGTTATTGCACGACAAAGAGGACAAATATTCCATCATCTGCTTCTATTCCCAAACAAGAGCAATCTCCCCATGGAATTGAAACTTTTCTGCACTCCTGCAACCTCAAATCTATATGTCTTTCCACTTTTTGATGAGATTTCCAACAACTGGATATAATGAAACGAATCTGAGACTCGAAAATCTAAAAAAGATTCATTTATGCATCTCATGATCCGAAGGATACTAATGGGAATTGTACATTCTTCTTCTATGCCTTTCAAGTGATATCTTACAATATTTGCTATCAATGATGGTAGATTTACTGTCACCAATCTTGCCTTGTTTTTGACAAGGGCATATCAAAGTTTTTCCATACTCTAACAACAACCAATGGAAAAAGACAACTGTCAAGGTGAATTATCAATGTTGATGAATGAAAGGTTTGTTTGACCACAGTTATCAATTCTCTGTACCATTGGTATATTTCCTTGTTTTTCTTTATTCTTTTTATTGTGAGATTGATTTTTGCATGTGAAATAGACACTGAATGAGAGTTATAATTGTAGAGTATCTCGAGAACAAATTTTCTATTCATCTATCCATCTCCAGATCACCTTGTAGAGAGATTAGGATTTTTGTGCATCTTCCAAATCTCTGAAATCCATGTCACTTCATAGTTGATTCCTGCATCTCATTGCCATATTAGTTTTTGAGCCAGCTACAACAAGATTGAGACAAATTTAGTTAAAATTTGTTCAATCTTCAGTCCAGTTGCATGCTCAATGTGTTTAAACTTTGTGCTCCAAACAACGATCCAACCATGAGCATGGAGGTTACTAGCAACACATCTCCACAACAGATTTTTTTTGGGGGGGGGAGAGTGGATTTGCAGGCATCCACTAGAGCAGCCACATTGCCAGCAACAATATGAGAAAAATCGATAGCCAAGGTCACAAAACCAAAGACGAAAAGGACAAGACTAAGAAGGCAGATGGGCAATCCAAAGAGACTCGGTCAGAAGAAGTACCCCAGTCATGACAAAGATTCTTCAGAGAAGGGAAGCACAAGTATTGGGAAATCAGTCTTCTTCTTCATCCACTCTCATGCCTATTCTATCATCCACATCATCTACCGATGTCACTGCCACCACCCTACCTTCCATCTCTCTGTTTACCAAATGCATATAAACATGTTGTACTAAAACTTCTGATATAGAGTGACCTCCAGGAGTAGTCTTAAACTCTAGAATTTTTGCTTTCCAATAAGATTTGTATGTCATCTTTGCCCTTTTCTTCTGTCGAAAATTGCCCTTTGATGATGGATGCAACAACACCCATGAATTCTTTGTCCATAGCAGTGCATAAATGTTGATTGGTCATTTCTTGTGAATTCAATGAAAAACCAAGAGTTGTTGATAAAGTTGGCTAATCCATCTATTGAATAGGCTTTTCCATCGTTGGTAGCTATTTTTCTTTATCAATTTGCACTTTTGATTCATCCCACAATGATGTTGATGACAAATCATCGGATTCAATTGAATTAGTTTCTTGCATTGGATCTTCCATACTAGGCATTTCCTCTTGATCATTACCATTTTGATTCCCAAGACATGATTGTAGTGGGTTCCCAATGTTGACTATTCCTTCTGGATCAGTATCAATGTGCTCTCCTTGATTTGAGTCTTGACTTTCACTATTAGATTGTTCATCATCCTCAAAATGTTGGATCCTTGAAGCTTAACCTCTTTGTTGGACATTTTGATGAACATTCATTGGCACACCTCTGGCTAATATAGATTGTTGGCTTGGAACTCTTGACACTTTTATTTTCTATTCCAATTTGATCCTCCAAAGCTTGTTTTCACAATTGATAGACAATAGCATCAAATATTCTAATGTGCATGAAGTTGGCATGGATGCTTCTACAATTGTCCTAAGCTTTGGTTGGAGTCGGTCAAGATAGTATTGAAGATAAGATGACTCATTCAACAAATATCATGGAGTCAGCGTCCAAATAGATATATTGTAGGAAAACACTGACTGAATCTGTGTGAAAGAACACCATGCTTGAAAATGTCTTGACTAAAAAGCTGTATGCATTCACTCCTAGACCAATGTGGTGCGCTAATACAAGGTCTCAAACCTCATTTATGAGAAATCATGAAAGACAATCCATATCATGAAGGGTACTGCATAAAACAGGTCATGAATTGCGGAATAATTAGGAATAAAGAGCTACAGGGTATCTTTACTATTTCTATGTATGATGGTCAAAACCATTCAATGGAAATAAGTGAATGATTAAGTTTCATGGACTATTATTTATGTTTTCACACAAGCTCAACGTTCGACAAATTTACTTTTGCATCATTGTACTTCACGGAATCTGTCAAATATCGGTGGCAATATATTCGAAATTCCATGGAATGGGATTGGGGATTGTCAAATGAAATACCATCTTTGAATTGTTTTGTGTGAAAAGACTTCAATAGTCCTTTGTTTGAAGATAGACCAACAATTTCTAGTACAAGCCAATGCTTCATTTTCCATCCAATTTTTTCACCAAGTATGAGCATGACCACTAAGATACTTTCCCACCATTTTCAATAATTCTTGACCACTGTGTCGGTGGATTGAGAAATGGACTTGAAAATTTTCCAACCATTGTGCAATCATAGTAGGGGTCGATTGTCCATCAAACAATAGTAATGATGTGCAAAGGATTTTAGATCATTCAAGATCCAATCCATGTCCCTGATCTTTGGTTACAAAAAGAGCAAACCAACAATCCTGCCAATGTAGAAAAAATCAGCATCTACATACAAAATGAGATGCAAACTCTAAGAGATACTAATCAAACATGAACCAAAACATAAAATATAGTTGTTGTCCACTCAATTACAGTACCCTACTATATTCCACATATGTGAAACCGAAAATAGCAATAATTGATCATTCTACAGATAGAATTGCAAGATAAGATCATGAGACTGCACCAATGAGTAGTAGAACCCAAAGAGAACCATGTATAATGATGAAATGAGAGGGAGAAGAGAGAAGATGTGTCTCTCCACGAGTTATATTCTTTTATAGCAGGTCCAAACCCTATTTGGCCACTTGGCTTTCCCTCCAAAATGTAAACCCTACTATTTTTGGGTCTAGATTCAATGTACCCAAAGTTCAAATTTGAATCTCTCTCAAACTCGACTACCAACTTTCCCACACTTTCAAAAAGTGTTTATTATAACTTCTAAAAGTTTATCTCTAAGTCTAAAATGAGTTTTGAAGTCATATTGACAATTTACCAAAATATGACTAAACTTGTTGAAATCTCTCACACTCCCTCTTCAACTAGTTTTGGCATAGTTTTAACCATACTAACTTGATCCAAATTTAGAATGATACCCATCCTAAGTACATATCTCCTTTCTAAGGTTCTAAAGTATCTTTCATAATTGATATAGAGAATAGTGTCCAAATTGGATGCTTCACTATTTCTTACATCAATTTTATACATCAAGATATAACTAGAACATGAAGAACCAAATAGAATGTGAATGAAAAGATTCTTTCATGCTTCAAAATTTGAACTCTCTGGAAAATTACAACAACCAAACAATAAATGTGAGTGATGACCATTTGCTTGCTTGTCTCCTCCAACTTTGTCCTTTCTTGATATGTCTCCACCATAAAACTCCATGAATGAGCCTCCATCTCCATCTTGCCACAAGATATCATCAACACTTGATGACTTGGCCATGAATGAGTGACATAATGAACCTCCATTAGCTTCATTTCCATCAGCAAAACCAGCCAAGAATGCTAGTACAACTTCAACAATAAGATATTGCAAGACAATGTAGCTAGTTTGTCCATATCTTGACAATTTGCACACATTCACATGAAATAGCTCAAACATGAGATAGAACAAGTAAACTTGAACAACACTTCATTGCTGCTCCTTTGACCTTACTTGAGTCTTCAATAAGCTGCAAAAATAGATCCAAAACATCTTTTCCAAATAACTTTCCTTTGATGCTCTTGACTAGCTCCAAATCAAGAGCGATGTGTATAAATACACTTCCATCTCTCATTTAGCGGTGTGCAAGAGAGACAAAGACTTAGCATTTTTGTTACGCCCCTTTTGGCTGTAACCTATACTGTTGCTCTTGCTCCATCACAAGCATTTGATAATATACAAGCAACGCTTACTCATCAGCTGTGTTTAACGTAGGTGTCTTTGTGTTGTGATTTGATTGCATTACTCTATTTGCTTATTTCGCTCGCTCACTCAATCCGACTGATCATGGATGTCTTTGACTCCTCTGCATCCAAGCACAATTTTTTCGCACCATTATTCTTCATTCCACATTGAACCTTCTGATTCAAACGGATTGACAATAACTCAAAAACTTTGGTGGATTTGTCTCAACCGGTCCTATATCGGGACGAGAGCTGTTACAACTACTTCTCTTTCCTCCCGTGTTCCGATCTTCCCAACATTGGTATCAGAGCATTCTGTTCCATCTTACCAGTGTTCGCATTCCATCAATTGGTATCAGAGCATTATGTTCTATCCTACCAGTGTTCGGTGTTTCCATCAAAACTCAGCCTGTTCAATTCACTGATGAATATGCTCACTATCTTCCACCATAGTCGAGAAAGCACTATCATAGGCCATTTCAAAGCTTTGGAAGGAAGCTATGAACAATGAATACAACTCGTTGATCAAGAACAATAATTGGATTGTCACTAAGCTACCTACTGACAAAAAGGTTATCGACTGCAAGTGGATCTTCAAGATCAAGTACAAAGCAGATAGTAGTATCAACAAAAGAAAGGCTCGACTAGTGGCGAGGAAATTTTCTCAAATTTCCAATATTGACTACTTCAAAACATTCAACCTAAGTGGTCAAGCACTCATCTATTCAACTGCTACTATCATATGTTGCTGTAGCCGACCCTAAAGTACATCAATTAGATGTACAAATAACATTCCTTAATGGTATTATCGAAGAGGACATCTACATGATCCAGCCAAAAGGCTTTGTCCTCAAGGATAAAAAAGACCAAGTCTATAAACTCCATAAATCATTGTATGGCCTGAAGCAATCATCAAGAGCATGGTTTCATCGAATCAACACCTTCCTTATCGAACAAGGATTTGATACCAAAATCTGCAAACTGTACTGTATACTTCAAAACCATTTGACATTCATTTATCATCACACTTTTCGTGGATGATACATTCAACAACAATAGCTAATTGATAAAGGACACCAAAAGGATACTATCTCAAGAATTGGAGATGATAGACTCGTAACTGCTTCACCCCAAAATATATTTGGAAGATTCTTACTTTTGAGCATACTCTCGGCAGTTTCCACAATAGGCCACTTCTTCCTTTCTGCAACTCCATCTTTTTGCGAGGATGCTTCAACCCTTCATCACCAACTTATCTGGTAGCAAATTTCCTAACCTGCTTAAACTACTTCCAGGAAGTGTCGTTCTGGAGTGTGAACTTTGTCATTGATTGATCTGGTCCATCGCTGTGATAATGACTTACAACTTTTCCAATCATAAATAGCATATAAAAGCAAGCTACAACCAATAAACTTTCAAACGTGTTGGCAGTAAAATGCGAGATTTAAGAGGACCTCCCTAGATTCCAAAATTGACTAACTTAAAGTCAAGGTACATATGTTAGTTCTAGAGACTTCTCTCAGTAATGCCTTAGATTGAATATAAAGGATGCTTTCTTGAGAACCATGATCTACAAACAAGTTGCTTCTTTGTCAATGAAATGATTAGCATACTCATCTCTTTGCAAGGAAATCTGCCAAATTTATTAAAACAATGAGATGTGCCTATTGCATGCATCAGCTAGTGCAAAAAAAACCATGTATTGGGTATGTTGCAAACAATCTTCGCTTGAACCTGGGAGTAAAGAAACTTTGAATGCCAAGCTAACCCACTGAGCCAACACATGCTCACATTCTGGAAATTTTACCCACCAATGAGCAGAGCCAAGATCTGGTGTGAATTTTCAACAGCAACCTCACAATTCCACAAGAAGTTTAGGTACTCTTCCAGGGGCAGATCCAATAGAAGAAAGAAACAAGGAAACCAAGCACATGTATACTATGAATACATGATAGAAGAGCAAGTACTCACTTGGGAAAATGTAAACTTCTGTTATAGTCAAGCAATCAGCCTAGAAGGCATATTGTACACCCCCAGAAGAATGGATGGCTAGGAAGATGATGCACATTGAAGAATGATTGCCTTATGTGTGCATAATGGAACACACTAAGGAAATAAGCAAGGATCGAGGTGTTTCTGGATTGATCAGGCCTCTTTCTATGACTAAGACAGTCTTCAGGTTTCCCTGGTGACCTTGTTCTTTGACATTGTCTGGTTGATTGTGTAATGGGCTATTAAGTAGCATGTATTTTGCTTGGTATTGCTCAGGTTCCTGCATCTCATCTGCCTATTGACAGCCATTGTGTCCATTTTGACCATCATTGGCATTTTTTTAAGGAAAAAGGTCCTTACTCCTCCGAATGATCTATTTGCCCATGAATGTAGCGAGAAAGTTTTTGTGATGCACCAGTTTGCACAATGTAATTCCCCTCGTCATCCTGGACATCATCTGAGGCATAGTCCCTTTCTTCTTTGTCTCCTTTGGCCTGTTCTAACATGGGATGTTCATGTTCTTGATTGTACTCTATCTGCTCTTCTAAAACATAGTCACCAAACATTTGGTTCTGGAGAGTCTCTTCTTGAGGAAGGACATATGCACCGGTTTCAGCATCCGTATCCAGGGACACATGATAGTCATGCCCACTAGCAGTCCCATATCCAGACTCCTGTTCAACATCTTGTTCTAGCTCCTCTGGCTCATCATTCATAGAATCTTTCAGTAATAGTGAAAAAGCTTTACCAACATATTCATGTCTTAATTGTGGCTGAATCTTGTCCAGATACAATCCCTTTTCTTTCTGGTACCGTTCCTTGTCTTTCTTTCCTCTTTGTAAGTATGGCTGCAAGATGAGGAAAATTCAATACAGAACACACATAGAACAGAGATATAGACAGCTTTGCAGTACAAGTATATAGTCTATAGTGAAAATCTTGGTGTAACATACCCTTTTAGCAGCTAGAAACTCAAATTTTAGAACTTTATCTTGCATTTCTTACCATTCTTTCTTCCACTGTTAGCCCATGCCAAAGCTCGCCAATGATTTTAGTCACATCTGTGTGTTTTTCAGGACGATAGTTTTTCAAGCGAGAACGTTGTTCAGCGAAAAAAAAATTATAGCCACTCCTGTTTAACCTTGGTGCATTTGGATCCTTCTTTGAGATAAGTCTAGGTTTTCTCTTCTTTCGAAGAATTCCTCCGAATGGGAGGTCTGGAGCCTTCAATGGAGAGCCAATTTGGCTCATAAAATCAGGTAGAGATGCAAACTGTGGGGCTGTGTTTGGAGGCACATGATATAGGACACCTCTCAATTTCTCTGAGCCAACAACAACAGTCACCAGGTAGCCATGTTCAAACTTTCCTTCAATAGCTCCCGTAACAGTTTGTCCAATTGACTCGGCTGGATCAACTGCAATCCAGTCCAGTACTATGATTAAGCAGTACAAGGTGGTTCCAAAATAGACATGTTTTTGCTAAAGAGTATGCCAATGAGCCTGTCCCTTTAAAGCTTTTAATAAACCAACAGTGTAAGGAGAAAAGATAGCCATAGACTGTTCAAGAGTTGTCATTCTAAAACAACAAATGCCTCTCTTCAGCAGCTAGTGTTAATGCTCAATCATGTGCAGCAAACTAAATTATTGTGTCAGAAGAAAAACGAAGTTGACTATGATGAGATCTACACTGCACAGTTACATGAGATGCATGCATACAAATTTTTGAGAGCCAAATTCAGATTTTTCTTCCTAGCAATCTGAAATGTCTAAAATGAAAAACAAATATTGCTATAGGGAGTTCTAACCAGTGCAAACAAAAATCTGAAACATTTTGATGAATTTGCATAGTCCAGGTGTTTGATACATCACTGCACATTCAAAGAATATTGTGCCAACAGTAACTGCCACCATTTCCTTTGGTGAAGTAACATGAGTTGATATTTCCAGTACCCAAACATACAAATATTTCAACATTGTAGGAAACAAGGAATAGAGTAGACAGAAACCTCCAACAATCTCAATTGGATCAAGCTTCCTTCGCCGCCGCCGCCTCCTTTTCTTCACTGGTTCCAAGCTTTTTACAGCCTGGAAACCTCGGCTTGCATTGTCCAAAAGGGGGAAAATAAGACTTGGTGAAGGAAGAGGATCTGCATACATAAGGATCTACAACATAAGATAGGCTAAACCTTCAATGGCAGGTGGCTCCATTAAACTGTGTCATCCATTGAGACTTTAAAACATGCAAGTTGTGTTTTACAGCAAATTTGAATTTACACCATCTGGAGACATACCTGGTGGTGAAACAAGCTCTCCTTGGATTCTAAAAAAGTAGACTTGCTCATAGTGATGCAGCAACTTTGAGTAGTGTTTTCTCAAAAAAAATGAGGGACTTGATATTACTGCTGGTAAATTCAAAGCCAATATATTCTTCCATTTTTGGAACTTGACTACCTGTCATAATGATCAGAATTGGATTCAATATACGCAGCGAAAAGAACAAGCAAAAGCTTCTTAGAAACAAAGAAGTGAACATCATATAATGTAATTGCCAATGGCCATTCATAGGGAAAAACAAAATGTCCACTAAAAGACCATTATTTCTACTTAACTCTGCTTTCTAATTGACAGCATCAAGCACTAAATCGATTGCATATCTAAGCACAATTAACTTTGATACATTCAAAAGGTTGCTTGTTTTTCTGCTAAAAACAAGCAAAAATTCATACATCTAAAAGAAAGGAATTAGTAATTCCAGGGGATGCATTCAGATCCAGCTAAAGGAACTAATTCCTTGTAGGCAAAACAAAAGCTGAAATTGAGAATAATGAAAGGTGTAATGTACTGAAAGACTAATGGTTGCACATCATTTTCTGACAAATCCACCATATGCGTGCCAAGATTAAGGGAACATAAGACATACCCAGAAAGTTCACTGGCATTTTATGGATGGAACAAGAGCATATGTGACAACAGAAAAGAAAACTGCTACTGAGCTCTCTGAATGCCCTTTCATGTACTGTGTGTGCCTGCAGAACTGGCTAATCCTATGCTGGCAATTCAAAGGTAGAACTTAGAAGTAACAACCAAAGGATCATTTCAAGATTAAATTTAAGTACCGAAGTATTAATGGTAAAATGTGGAAAGTGAACCTTTAGGCACAATGCCTTGACAAAAAGTATGTACATGTTTTCTTTCTTGTACAAAAAACTATGTATAAGTACTTGAACAGTTTTATCTGCTCACATGAGTGTACAGAATCAAGTGAAGTTCCTTCACTTCTACAAAGGCCCAAGCATACTGTCCCATGATGATGGCTAGTAGCTACAGAACAAGAAAAATCAACTGAGGTTTGTAACTTCTTCCTACTCATTAAAGGTTCAACAATGTAGTCCAGTCTTAAAGATGTAGCAAAGATTCCACCACCTTAAGAATGAGAGAGTTCCTTTAATCAAAAAGCTTACATCCTTCTTCAGATCCACTACAAATAAACGCAAGAATGTCTGAATTGAACACACCGCTGAACAACTTGTATATAAGAGCACATCAGCATGCTAGATTTCTAAACTTCTCCAAAGGCCACAGCAGACTGAGTATTGATGGGAAACAGAAGTCCAGAACAAAAAAGTAATGGAATGGAACTCTTAATTCGCACCTTGCATAATCTATTAGCTTAAATATGTGAACGCGTCTTAAATGGACACAGGCTTAAGAAACTCTCAAAAAGCTCTTCAAACGGTTAAATAGACCAAGATCCAGCTTCAAGTGCTATTGGAGAGGAGAAGCACACAAGTTATTGAGACTTCTCGAAGTAAAGCAGAGTCACAAATTCTGCGATGAAATTGAGTTCTAGTTTTTTAGAAAAATTCAAGCCTGAATAAATAGAGACAAATTTCATACTTGTAAAATAGATGGAATCAGCAACCTTAACCATAATAAATTTGCCCATAAGCTGTTTATGGGCATCAGGCGACCTCTGGAAAGAGGCTCGTACCTTCCAGCCATGCACCCATCCTATTAACATCAAGCACAGCATACTCCTCCACCGTTTGGTGTTTCATTTACCCTTGAAAACCTTCTCCTTCTTCCATCACTCAGCAAGCAAGAACTAACTTAAAAAATACGAGCAAGCTACCTTTCCAGTACTTCAGTGCAATCAGACATGACCCACATTGTACCTGTTCAAGGCCACCATGTGCAGTCACTTCAGAGTAGAGCAAATGCAGATCCATATCCTTATCCCCTACTTTGGGAATTCTGAAAAAAAGGCACGTTGAGATACAATTATATTGGGGTGATGGTCTGTACAAGGCAGTGCCCAACATGTCATGCTTACAATAGATTGAGATGGACCTAAACGAGGCTGACCACCCTTAAGTTTGAAGTTTGGAACAATCAGCATCAAGCATTTTAAATTTTTAGCTAAAAATGATACATAGCGTCTTAACGGGAATAGTTGAACTGTCATATAGACACTCAAAGTAAAGTTCGCAGTAATAATGTGAGCAAGAAAACTATTAAAACTCATCAAAACAAGGTCTACATAAGAGTGCAGTTTGTCTAGGCATAAAACACTTTTCTGCACTGTTTCATCACCAGCAGTAAGGATAAGAGAAAAAGATGCAATCAGGAGCAAATATATCTCGAATTAAAGTGTAATCGATATTTAAGTTGTATGAATGGAAACATCAAGACATAACTTAAACTGCATTTTCGTACTCGAGTCTGAGTTTGATTCAATAGCAGAAGTTCCCGCAGCCTACTCCTTCAGAAATTTAATCTAGATAGCCGTATCTGTACTTGTGTTTTCTATGTCAGAATTTGACTCCATTCCACGAGCTGAACACGCTAAGGCTAATCTTCAGAGCTTAATCAAACCAATTTCCAGATCGCTCAAAAAATAATTGGAACCTTAAAACACGAAGAGCTGATTGATCAGCTAAGATTCAATCCTTCTTCAATGCAACCTTTTCTCAAATGCTACAATAGATTCGCTTACGTTAACTGCGTGTCGAAAAAAGCGTGGAATTTGAAGAATGTATCGTAAAATAGCTGCTTATCCTCCAACACCTCCTCATGAGTTGCCAGCGGCAACGGATACACACCACCCCGTCCGGCCTGAGAAGAAGTCCTTCCTCCCGCTTCTGGCAAACCTCCAAAAGGCTCCTGCTCCGGACGCATCCTACCTGAGTACTCGCTACTCACAATAATGCCTTGTTGTCTGGAGGCTTGAGGCGATGCTTGTGGATCCAACAGAGAACTCTCAGGACTCTCGGAGAAGAGCTGCGATCCAGGAGCAACAGCAGGATTGGGAGAGCTGATTGCAGAATAGGAAGAATAATAGCAAGTCTGTGCATCTCCTGGAGCTGGATAAAATTTCCGTGATGGAAACTGCATCCCCGTAGCAAGTGCAGGAGAGCTACGAGAAGCCAGCACTGTGTTCCCCACTTCGGAGACTGGCATTGCAGGCAAATGCGTTGGAGTCTGAGGTTGGTGAGTAGATTGAACAGTAGCAGCAGCAGCTCCGGCCGGGAAGTGGAGAGTAGTGGGCGGAAGCTGAGCTCGAAATGTGAGGAATTGCGAGTGCAATTGAGAGGCAGCAGGGAGAGGGAAGGGGAAAGGCAATAGTGGAGGAGGAATAGGAGGCAAAGAAGGGAGCTGATCGTCCTCCCTCGCCATCTCCACTGCGTCGTCGTCTTCTTCTTCTTCTATATGTCTTCTCTTCGCGAAATAGAGAGCAGAAAAGGGAGTGCAAAAGGAAAAAGAAAGAGAGAGAACGCTGGTGAAGCCACGTCATGTGTATATTAGGGTTTTGATAAAACCCTAACAGAAGATGACCGGTCACTGCCTTTAAAGGCAGTTTTGGAATGACACCTCACGTGGGCATGGTGCAGGATTTAGTACTAACTTTTAAGTAGTGGTCATTGGGAATTGGAGTACCTTTATCACAACCAATTCTAACTCTGGGGACTCGATTATGAGTGGTAATGAGTGGTAATGGCTCGATCAATTGATCATTATCATGTGTAATTGGGACATTCGTTTGATTTTTTTGCATTGTAGCCTGCGTGTTCCATTTTTCAAGATCCCTTATCCATTCATTACCTTCATTGCAAAACATCACTTGGCTCATCTCAACTCTACAAGAAACCTTCTTCCAACATCCCCACATCCCAATGTGAAGTGACTCAAACCAAGAATGAAGTTGCTTTTAGTGTTGTCAATATTATCACTTGATGATGCTTCCACTACTAGCATGATGCTGGAGGAATACTTTTGGAACTTTCCACTTTGTATACATCACTTAGCTAACCATTGAGATTGCTAGTGAATGTGAATGAACTGCTTACACTCTCGTCTATGCTTGATCAAAAACACCTTTTTTAGATATCCTCAAAAGACCTGCATTTTTTAAGGATTCTCGATTATTTGAGGACTATTACTCATGAAAGGGAACATAAAAAATCGTTTAAATATTCATGAAGTTGATTTTTAAAAAATAAAATCAGTTTCATTCTTGTACGTAGACGGCTTTCCCGAGCACCGGGGGGTGGGGCGGGGTCCGAAGCGCCCTTTCCCATGAAAATTATTTCTTTAAGTGAGTTGTTTTTACATGCGTGTTTCAATTGGAAAGTAGATTTCATTTCTTGTGAAAACTTTTACCTTTTTTTTTACATAAGTTATCTTTACGTTCACCTCATGATGGGCATTAAAAAGGTGCAAAAGTTTGCATCCACCTTCTAGCATTCAAGAAGGGCATGACAAAAGAATTTGATTTCCTGAAATTTTAAGCTAGGAGGTCCATCATTTTATTTGTAATAAAACAACACCCGATAAAAAGATTTGCAAGCGAAATGGCTCAAGAAGGTGGCCTTTCATCGTCTTAAAAACAATTACCATAAAATTTTCTCATAATTTTTTTTCACATGCAACTTTAAGACAGATAGTGCCTATAAAAGAAGGTAGAAGGTGCATGTAAAAAAATATTAATTTTTGAGCATATTTCAAGTGAACTGCACTCAATGACACTCCACCATTTTCTTTATAAAAAAGCAAAAACTAATTCTTGTGGGGGAGAAGGCCCCCATTCGAGGCCATTTCGCCTTGGGAGGAAGTTGCCTCACCGAAACAGCTGATTTACAGACAAGAATGGGGGAAGGTTTGACTCTGTGACCTTTTTTGCAGGCAAAAAGACTCAAGAAGGTGGCCTTTCTCGTCTTAAAAACAATTAAAAAAAAATTTCTCATAATTTTTTTTCACATGCAACTTAAAGTGCCTGTAAAAGGAGGTAAAAATAACTTATGTGCACCTTCCACTGCCTAGAAGGTGCATGTAAAGAAATAATAATTTCTGAACAAATTTCAAGTGATTTAAATGCACTCAATGAGTTTTCACCATTTTCTTTATAAAAAAAGCAAAAACTAATTCTTGTGGGGGAGAAGGCCCCCATTCGAGGCAGTTCCACCTTGGGAGGCAGATGCCTCACTGGAACATGGTGGAAGGCCCAAGGGAAGGCGTCAATGATGCAAGCTTCTCCTACATAATGGCATGAACAATAAAGAAGAAATTTGTATCACTATGGTTTTTGCATTTAGGACGACTTCTTTTACATTTGTTCAACCTTTTTATGTTATTTAGATCAACCTTTTTTTGTGAAACATGCATGTGGTAAGCCAATGAGAGGCTGCCACATGGCACATTCACATTCCATCAAAATTTTCATGTGCTATCTGTTGCTTTTTTATTGGATGTCCACTTGAGAATTGTGTTGAGAAGGCTCACAAAATATTTTGCTTCTAAATTTACATGAACATTTTGCTTTTGGAGGTGCCTCTAGGATATAAAGAAAAGTTGTGCACTTGGCAATATCGTTAATACCATGCATACCATAGCAGTCCAATGAGGGAGAGAACGAGTCCAAAGGAGCTTGGTTTTGATAGCATAGCAAAGTTTACAGATAGATTCAATCTCAGTCATCCATCTCCTCACTACTACTTCAGGGATTTGTCATCCAACCTACTGCATTATAACTCGACATTGGACTCCTAGGTGCTCCTACGGCTTGGCCTACTACAACAAGTAGCCCACCTCCTGATGATGGATACCTAGTACCTTGTGCCCTCAAAAAAATGCTCCTTTTAAGGGTTTTGTCTCATACTACTAGCAAAATAGTGAGAATCTCAAAAAATCGTTTTCTTTTTTGGTCATTGCTTGGGAAAATTGGCAAAGTGCAGGAATGAAATTTTCACTATTTCTCAAAAACCTATATTATAAAATCTTGGATGATTTTTTATACAAGCATATAAGCCCTTTTATTTACAATAGTCTTCAAAAAATCGAGAAGCTTTAAAAAATTGCATGTTATTTGAAGATAAGAGGTTTTTTTTTGAGGTGAGCACTCTTTCTTGTTTCTCATTACACAAGCAAAATCAGGAAAAAGCGTTAGATCTAAAAACAAGCTAAATAAGCAGATTAATTTTAGGGTATTGGCCTAGAAAACCACTAAAATAGGGCAAAGCCCTAGAGATGAGGAGAATTAGCAAGTAATACATAGAATGTGAGTATTGATAAACCGACTCACTTTGAGCTCATTTGGTGCATGTCATCATTAACCGTCTATTCTAAACCCTAAATTTTGTGCCTGTAGACTACTCAGAACTAACATGCAAAAATGCACCCTGGTATCTGCAATCACCGTTGTCTCATTAGAAGCGTTGGATTTTGCCACATGGCAAGAATCCAAGTGATCAGACGTAAATAAACTGGCACTAGCCCCATCCGTCGCTACGTATTCTGCTGAAATTGGTACACACCAATTATCAGAAAACCCTAAACCAAATCCAGGGCTTGCATCTAAAGCATAAACTAAATATAGGTCTGAGAACCCTAAGGGATGGAAAAATAGTAATTATCCCTGCTTTTATTAAAACTAGGGTCTATTACCCACTGCTGAAAAGAAAAACTAGGGTTTATTAACCACTACTGAAAAGAGAAACTAAAAGTGGCAGAAGCTCTGAGCGGCAACAGAGGAATGGGGCAACTTGCAAGCTGCAAGGTACGACCTCCACCTGTCCATCTTCTTGCCTAAAGCTACAGGCTCATGTGGGAGGCCCCACCGCCACCAGCTGCTGAGAGCATCGCCATGCCCTCACTCTTTCTAACATATTCGCATGCGCAGTGGGATATGATTTGTGGGCTTAGGCGAGGGGTCGTTTAGTGGCCTTGATTACTTATTTTATGAGTTTTTTTTATGGGTTTTGATTTGAACTTGCAAAGAGATATTCCATGGTTTCCATGGTGTTATGAAAAGGTGTAGCTATATATAACACCTACACACTATGACCAACGCTTTTAGTTGCTTTATTGACTCTTCATGAATGCCCAATAAAGTGCTCTCTATGCTCTTTTTCATTACATAAGTGGCTAGTGGGATGCCTTTCTTCATGATAAGTATGACATGTATAGCGCACAATTTCATATGTCATATTGGAAAAGTTAAAAGATTATTTCATGGGCTTTACCACACCAAAAGGGTGAACAAAGTCATTTAGATTCTACATCTCTACCTAACATGCATATGAAAACCATGGATCTCACATTACGCACTCTCAAGTCTTTCTTACAACAACTACAACTACACTTAAGCATGCCACCAAATGTGTGAATTTTTTTTTTGGCAACAGAGTTACGCAACTAGTGGGGTTATACACAACATGTGTAGAGTCTGGCCATGTGGGCAATGCCAAGTGAGGATCAAGCTCCTTAGATGTCACTACGTGGCAGTTGGGATTCGAGCCTACGCCACAATCAACAACTCTACCCATACACCATACTGCGATGAACAAATGTGTGAATTATGACAATGGTTTGTTGTAGGAGATAAACCTTCCAAAATTTGAGTAAAGTAAGGTATTTATTGTCACCCCACATATATTGATTGATACTATATTGAAATCAAAATTACATCAAGTTTTTTGTTCTCTCAATAATGATAAGACCAACTACCAAGTTGATATTTATAAGGCTAATCTTCGCATCCCAATCCCATGAGCATGAAAGAGATTAGTAGTTGTGTTGGTTTGTTGGAAAAAGTCATGTTTTCAATATCTCGTATATATGTTTGGGTCTAATAGCAGGTTTGTTTTATTATCTAACTTTTGTTGGGTCTCAATCTTCAAGCATATTTGTATAAATAGTTGGAAAAAATCAAAAGATCATATGACATGAATGACAATTAATCAAGTTATAATAGTGTAATGGGAAAAGTGGGTAGTACAACATATTTAAGGCTATACATTTGTTATCTATGATAAGCAAGATTTGTAATTCACTATCAGTAATCTACGATTAGTTCAGTTGCACAAGGATAACACATATAGTGCATGAAAACGAGCTTGCAAAAAAGAATGGGAAAAGGCTATATGGAGAACAATATTTGATGAAGTTCATATGATCGATCAATAGACTAACATAACGTCATCTCAACATTAGAGGAGTTCTGAATATCAAAAAGACCCTTTAAGGAATGCCATGTAGGATAGAAAAATATCAAAATAAAAAAAACAATATTGCTTATTTAGTTGGCCCCACCACTCTCGC
Source organism: Diphasiastrum complanatum (assembly GCA_029204225.1). NCBI lineage: Eukaryota > Viridiplantae > Streptophyta > Lycopodiopsida > Lycopodiales > Lycopodiaceae > Diphasiastrum > Diphasiastrum complanatum. The sequence continues at coordinate 60,656,507 of CM055097.1, forward strand.
GGCCTCCCCAACTCCCAATGATCTAACCATAGTGTCTACAGTCACAGTTAACAACTCTAAACTGTTCACAGTCTAACTTGTCAAAATTTGAAAATATGACCGCAATCCACAAATTCAAATCAGGGAAAAAAGCATCCCTCCACTAGAATGAAAATTTGAGCGCCATCTCCAAATATGAACGCCATCTTCACATTGGACTGAGATTATGAGCGCCATCTCCACATCGGACTGAAAATATGAGCACTATCTCCAAATTTGAATTAGACAGAGTATATAATATAATTAAAGATAACTACTTTGTTTTGTTTTGTATTGTTTTGTTTTGTACTGTTTTGTTTTGTCTTGCTTTATCTGATGACGACATTGTGTCAGTTAGAATTAAAGTAGAATCATTGTGTTACTATACTGTGGGTCCTACCAGTGGATAAGGATCAGTTGGCCTCGCCACGAGACAAGTCGACGGGACATGCGTCCCGCCAACGGCAAGCTGGATCATGCATGGGTTGCCTGAGTGAACAACTATATGTACAGTGTAATTTCATTTTGAGAAATACAGTTGCTATGTGAGCTTGCTGTGGAGAGTGTTTTCTATCTGTGTTACTGTGTAGCATGATCTGTGTTCCTGTGCAAAGCAAATTCTAAGTTGGTATCAGAGCCGTACAGGGAGTGTACACAGTACAGTATCGTCGTTGAAGAGAGCTTCGGGAGAACTGTCTTCTGAGAGTTCGGGGTTTACGGTGGGTTGAAGACGGAAAGAGAAGCACTGGTGCACGGTTTCTAGTTTATAGAGGCTTGCTAAGCTCATCGGAGGGATTATTAGCCTATGCATAGCATCAGACAGGGAAAATTTTGGTGAAAAATTGACAATTTTGAAGCCAGCTGAAAATTGAAACTGGCCTTGGGGTTACAATTTTTATACATAACTAGTGATTTCTTCACTGTTTGTTCACCGTTTGGATGCCGTAAGGATAGGAAGGAAGCTAATCACATTGTCAACCAGCCATGGAGAGATTTTGAGGTCTATGTTAGAGATTTGTCTCCAGACAGTTAACCTAGCAGATTTGCGGTAAAAAGGTGAAAAAAAAGCCACTTTGCCAAGTTGAGATAAAATCACCGTTTCTTTGTGAAAGATTCAACTAGTTTCATCACATTTTGCAATATTTCCATAGTTGGCATATTGAGGCCAAAACTTGTTTTAGACTTAGAGGTTGACTTTTCAAAGTTCGTTAGTCTAAATTTCATTTGAATAAACACTTTTTGAAAGTGTGGGAAAGATAGAATGCAAGTTTGAGTAGATTCAATTTGAATAAGTTGGGTACATTGAATCTAGACCCAAAATTGGTAGGGTTAGCATTTTGGTGGGAAAGCCAAGTGGCCAAATAGGGTTTGGACCTGTTATAAAAGGATGTAACTCGTGGAGACAGTCATCTTCTCTCTTCTCTATCTCATTTCATGCTTATACATGTTCTCTTGGGTTCTACTATCCATTGGTGCACCATCTTGGTGATTGCTTGCAATTCTATGTGTAGAATGATCTATATTTGTTATTTTTGGATCCACATGTGTGAAATACAGTAGCTTGTTGGTTTTGTACAGACAACAACAGTACATAATCATTTCATTCAAGTTTGATCAAGTTCTATTAGTGTTTGCATCTCAAATTGTGTGTAGATGCTGATTTTTCTACATTGGTGAAATTGGTAGTGTATTTCTCTTTCTAACCAAAGATCATTCAAGTAGATTGGATCTTAAGGATCTGAAATCTTTCACATGGTATCAGAGCTTGTGTTTCAGGCTATGAAGAAGAAAATCAGATCTATCAATGATTTGGTGAAGATATCAAGTCTAGAGCATGCTAGAGAGGATTCTACACCAAAATCGGATTTTTTGCTTTTGTAGATTGGATCTTTTGTAGATCAAAACACTAAATAGGTCAATATACTTGTTCAATTCTGATTTTTGAATTCACATACTGGATTTGGCCGATTTTTGGATCATTGGTTTAGCCTAAGTGGTGGCTCATATCAAATTTTCAGCATTTGCATGTAGATTTGGAATAGTCAATTTTTTGTGATTTTGTCAAAACCCTAATTTTGATTGGATCTCTAGATAGTGAGATTTCTGGACTTCATTTGAGTGTGTTTCAATCTTAGGAAGTGTCAAAAGTCATTAGATTGAGGATAGTTCATAGGTTGATCAAGATTCCATGATTCTATGTGTTGATTTGCTTGGATAAGTGCTAGAAGAGAATTTGTGAGATAGTTTCAAATCTTGGTGATTTCTTTTGAAAGCATTTGTTGTTGTTCAAAGGAGTGCTTTGTGCATTGAAGCATGTTGAAAGAGAAGATCAGGTCATTGCTACATGGCAACCTCAATTGGAGTCATGTTGGAAGCCAATGATAGGCTTACCTCAAGTAACTATTCATTGTGGAAAGTGAGGATGGAGTCACTTCTTGAGATGAATGATGTTTTGGATATTGTTGTAGGCTTGGAGGAGAGACCAGCAACACAACAAGATCAATTGAGGTATGACAAGAGGGCCAAGAAGGCTCTACACATGATAAAGATGAATGTTACCAATGAACTTCTCAAGGAAGTTGGTAAGTGCACATCATCTTTGGAAGCTTGGAATTCATTGAAGAAGCTTTATGAATCCAAGTCTACTTCAAGAGTGTTGACTGTAAGAAGGCAAATCTTTTCTTGTTTGCAAAAGAATGAAGAAAGTCCAAGTACTTTTGTTTTGAGAATGAAAGCATTGAATGATGAGTTAGCTTGCATAGATGAAAGCATTAAGGAAGGAGAGCTTATTCAAGTTATTCTTAATGGCTTGTTGGATTCTCATGCTAACATTGTTCAAAGTATTGCTATTCAAAAGACTTTGCCAAGTTTGATGGATCTTCAAGAGATCTTGATCATTGAGGAATATAGGCTTCAAGCAAGAGGTGGATCTACATCGACACTTCAAGAGGTGCTATGTTCACAAAGGGCAAATTCAAGGGCAAAACCAAAAGCAAGTGGTCTAAAGGGCAAGATCAAGTGGATGCTTCTTCAAGTGGCAAAAAGAAGGATAGATCAAAGCTCAAGTGCTTCTATTGTGGCATCAAAGGACACTTTGCAAGTGAGTGCTACAAGAAGAAGAGAGATCAAGGAGACAAGCAAGGTAATCTTACTCTTGATGAGGATGGTTTGGATGTGCAAGATGCAAATGATGATGCTTTTGTGATGTCTTCATGTATGCTTGCTAATGATGGAGATCTAGATCCTTGGTGGATTGATAGTGGAGCAAGTTCACACATGACCTTTCACAAAGAGTACTTCACTTCTTTGTTGGCATATGGAGATGACAAGAGGGTGATCTACACGGCCAATGATGGTGAGTGTGCAATCAAAGGGATTGGCACAATTCCTATTTCTCTCTCTACAAATAGGAATGTTCATTTGGAGGATGTCTCGTTTATTCCATCTATTACCAAGAATTTGCTTAGTGTGAGTCAAATGCTAAGTAAGGGCCTCAAGGTGAAGTTTGATGGAGATGCTTGTTTGATCAAAAGGAAGGATGTCTTGATTGGAAAAGGTAAAAGGCAAGGGAAGTTGTTCAAACTTGATGCTTGTGTTATTACTAACCAAGTTGGATGTGTTGCAAGGGAGCAAATTTCTATTCAAGAGGTTTGGCACAAAAGTATGGGACACCTCAACTTCAAGTCATTGGAGGTAATGGCAAGGAAGAAGGTTGTGATTGGTCTTCCAAGTTCCTTAAGTAATGACAAGCATGTTTGTGAGTCTTGTGCTTTGTCTAAGTCACTTGATCTATTTCTAGATCTACAAAGCCTTTTCAACTTGTACATTCGGATATTCATGGATCTACTACAATTAGCAATAGTGGAGCTACGATGTATGTAACATTCATTGATGATTTTAGTAGATTTGTTTGGATCTATCTACTAAAGAGCAAGGATGAAGTGTATGATGTCTTTGTCAAGTTCAAGAATTCAAGGGAGAACCAATTCTCCACAAAGATCAAGTGCTTGAGAGGTGACAATGGTGGTGAGTACATATCTAACAAGTTCAAGGCCTTTTGTGATGAGCATGGGATCAAGAGGGAGTATACAACATCAAGGACCCCACAACAAAATGGAGTGGCTGAAAGGAAGAATAGAACTTTATGTGAAAGTGCTAAAGCTATGAGGTTAAGTGCTAATCTTGACAAACCATTTTGGGATCAAGCTTTGTTGTGTGCCAATTTCTTGTGCAATAGGTGGCCGAGTGCTATTTTGGATGGAAGGACACCTTTTGAGATGCTATTCAAGAGGAGGCCGAGTGTCAACTTTCTAAGAACCTTTGGATGCACATGCTATGTCAACATTACTCTTGATGATAGGACCAAGAAGGATCCATCTTCAAGAAGAGGTATTTTTGTTGGATATAGTGAGGTGAGTAAAGCCTACAAGGTTTACATTCCTTCTACTAACAAAGTGATTGTTGGTAGAGATGTCATTTTTGATGAGGGAAACATTCCAGAGGTGTTTTCAAGCATGATTGATGGTAAAGTAGATGGATCTAACATTCTTGATGTTGATGAGAAGGATCCTACTTTGGATGGTGGTGATGATGGACCTTCATCAAGTCAAAAGCCAAGGAGAACATCAAGAGAAAGACAAGTACCTTCAAGGCTCACATAGGATCCAAAGGGTAAGCAAGTAGTTTCTGGAAATTATGTTGCTTTCCTAGCCTCTTTGGATGAGCCTACAAGTGTAGATCAAGCAAGGAAAGAAGAGGAGTGGATCCAAGCAATGGATCTCGAGTATCAAGCTCTTATGAAGAATGGAACATGGAGATTGGTGGAGTTGTCTAAGGACAAGAAAGCTATTGGATGCAAATGGATCTTCAAGGTAAAGACAAACCAAGATGGATCTATCAACAAGTACAAGGCAAGGTTAGTGGCAAAAGGATATGCTCAACAACAAGGAATTGACTATGATGAGACCTTTGCACCCGTGGCAAAGATGGTAAGCATTCGAGTCATCATTTCACTTGCTACACTTTATGGATGGGATCTATGGCAAATGGACATTTCAAATGCATTCTTGAATGGTGATCTTGAGGAGGAAGTATACATGGAGCAACCCGAGAGCTACATTTCATCAACAAAGCCAAATCATGTGTGTCTTCTACAAAAGAGTTTGTATGGCCTTAAGCAAGCACCAAGGAGTTGGTATGCTAAGCTTAACACTTTTTTACTCTCTCAAGGCTTTGTTATGAGTGAGTATGATCATTCACTTTATTATAGGTTTGCTGAAAATGATGTTACCATCTTGCTAATCTATGTGGATGATATCATCTTGAGTGGTGGAGACAATCAAGATGTGGAGGATATCAAGAATGCTCTTAAGAAGGAGTTTGAGGTGCATGATCTTGGTAATTTGCATTACATTTTAGGATTAGAAATCATTAGATCTTCTCAATCTACTTTCATTTGTCAAGAGAAGTATGCTAATTCTATTCTAGAAATATTTCATATGGTAGATGCAAAAGCTATTGATACACCTATGGAGTCTCATGTAAAGCTAACTGTAAGAGGTAATGAAAGATTCTTCGAGGACATTACTCTCTATAGAAAGCTAGTTGGTTCACTCATCTATCTAGCCATTACTAGACCTGATCTAAGCTATTGTGTTGGAAGATTGAGTCAATTTATGCAAGATCCTAGTGAGGAGCATTGGAAGCTAGGAAAGCGAGTTTTGAGGTACATCATTGGAACTCGAGATTTTGGCACATTGTATGAGGGATCATCACCTAATCTTTTTGGATTTTCAGATTCAGACTATGCTGGAGATGTAATGGATAGGAAATCCATTAGTGCTTATTGTATTTTCATAGGTGATGGAGCTATATCCTGGATGTCAAAGAAACAAGCCACTATCTCATTTGTCATCTAGTGAGGCCGAGTACAAAGCTCTTACACATTGCACAAAGGAGATGGGATGGATCAAAAGGATGATCAAGGATCTTTACTGGATGGATTTTTCAGAGAGCCCAATCATCTTTTGTGACAATCAATCATCCCAAAGAATGGCATCCAATCCTATCTTTCATGCTAGGAGCAAGCATATTGAGATACAATATCATTTTGTGAGGGAGCGAGTCATTGCAAAGGAGGTGGAGCTTCAACATGTGTCTTCAAGGGAATGTGTAGCTGATATCTTCACCAAAGCATTGGGAAAAAACTTGTTCATGAAGCATAGGACTTCACTTGGAGTATTATCAAAGTCTATTAAAACTAGTTGAAGAGGGAGTGTGAAAGATTCAAGTAGTTTCATCACATTTTGCAATATTTCCATATTTGGCATATTGAGGCCAAAACTTGTTTTAGACTTAGAGGTTGACTTTTCAAAGTTCATTAGTCTAAATTTCATTTGAATAAACACTTTTTGAAAGTGTGGGAAAGATAGAATGCGAGTTTGAGTAGATTCAATTTGAATAAGTTGGGTACATTGAATCTAGACCCAAAATTGGTAGGGTTAGCATTTTGGTGGGAAAGCCAAGTGGCCAAATAGGGTTTGGACCTGTTATAAAAGGATGTAACTCGTGGAGACAATCATCTTCTCTCTTCTCTATCTCATTTCATGCTTATACATGGTTTTCTTGGGTTCTACTATCCATTGGTGCACTATCTTGGTGATTGTTTGCAATGTGTAGAATGATCTATATTTGCTATTTTTGGATCCACACGTGTGAAATACAGTAGCTTGCTGGTTTTGTACGGACAACAACAGTACATAATCATTTCATTCAAGTTTGATCAAGTTCTATTAGTGTTTGCATCTCAAATTGTGTGTAGATGCTGATTTTTCTACATTGGTGAGATTGGTAGTGTATTTCTCTTTCTAACCAAAGATCATTCAAGTAGATTGGATCTTAAGGATCTGAAATCTTTCACATTCTCCACGGAATTTCTTGAGTAAACACTCTACATCCTTCAATCAGTAGGGCGACCCTGCTCCAGGCCTTAGATCGTGCTCAAATCGATCCACAGGCGAATTAGATCAAGAAAATTTGCGTGTGGGGAGGCGCGGCCGCAGACAAGGAGATCGCGGGTTGTTCGCGCGTGGAACCAGCGTGAGAGCGTAGCGTCTAGAAGGCCATAGCGACTGTAGGAGCGCGGATCAACGCCCAGATGCAGTTTGGACCTTTGGATGAGGTGTCAGATGCATTGACGGTCCAGAACTTGTGATGGGAGAGAAATGTGGACCACAAGATTTGGTTCAGCCATTGGATGGGCTTTGAACAGGGCCCTGAAGAAGTGAAGTGCATTCTGGCCTTCAACCTCATTAAAAATTTTCATACTAAAATTGGAGTTGGGTCCCTTCACAAGTGAAGAGTGAAGTTTCTTCAAGGTGAAGAAACAGTTCAAAAACTAGAAAAGTCCCTATTTTTGGGTCCTGTGCCCATTTTGACCCAAACGAAAGGCTATAACCTCCAAACAAAGGGCACCCAGACTGTACTTGCAAGTACGGTGTAGCAAAACATAGTGATTATGGCGGAGAAAGTGTTCGGAGTACGCTAGAAGTGATTTCACCATTCCACTGGACACGTTGTTGGGAGTTGACGACTGAGTGCATTTCAGAAGGCGATGCCGATTTGGCTTTCAAATTGGTAGAAAAGCGGCGAGTGGCCTGGTAAGGAAAAAAGTGCAGGTCATTATTTTCAACTTCTGACATCACTGTTGGCCTCGGCATACTGTTCTTAGCCTAAGGCAGAAGTTTTAAGCAGTTTTGCGATGGCAAACATGGGAGAGTCCATTTTGAGTGAAAGTAGCAAATTGGACGGGATTTCCAACTATGCAGTGTGGAAATTCAAAATGAAAAACATACTGATGGAGAAAGACGTGTGGGAAGTTGTCATAGGTGATGAAAGAAGGCCGCCAAATGAAGTAGATATCAAAGTGTTTGACAAAAAGATGAGGAAAGCTTTGACCTTCATTAACTTGTCAGTGAAAGATCACATCATTACCCACATTTGTAATGCTGTTACATCCAGACAGGCATGAGATGTGCTAAAGGAGCAGTTTGAGACATCAAATCAGTCAACAATCATGTTTTTGAAGTCAAAGTTGAATAGTGCCCGCATGGAGCAAGGAGAGCACATTCAGACGTACATGACCAGAATCAAGACAATGAGAGATGAACTGCATTCTATTGGTGAGCGCATATGTGATGTGGAGCTGGTGCACAATGCATTGTGCGGCATTGTAGAACCCTATCAAATGTTTGTGAGTGGAATAGCATCAAGAGAAAGATTGCCAACCTTTGACGAGCTCACAGGAACCTTGATGCAGGAAGAGCAACGACGAGAAATGGTGAAAGCTAGACGTCAAAATACTGACGATCAGGCACTTGCGACATGCCAAAAACAAGGCAAGGGCAAGGGCAAGAAGAAGTCTAAGCAGCAATTTGCCAAGTCTCAGGAGGATGAGGGATCTTCCAATAAAACTAAGAAGAAAGGCAAGTGCTTCCACTGTGGTAAAAAGGGCCATTGGAAGAGTGAATGTCGCAAATTCCTGGCGAAACAAGGCAAGGGGAAACCAAAACAAGCAAGTAACCTTGTCGATGAGGGTGAGATTGAAGACTCTAGCATCTTCATATCTGCATTGTCATCTAATCAAGATGATCAAGCATGGTATATTGAGTCGGGAGCCACAAGACACATGACAGTTAACAAGATTTGGTTCAGTAGTTTGAAGGTGTTGGATAATGGAACATCTATTTCACAAGCAAATGGTGAGGTGTGCAAGATCAAGGGGATAGGCACCATTTCAATCCAACTACCTGATGGCAAAAGCGGAATGATCAGGGAGGTACTTTACGTACCAGGTTTGAAGAGAAATCTACTTTCTGTTGGAGTCATTACTGATCAAAAGTTGAAAGTAGAATTCGCCCATGATCATTGCTTTGTGAAGGATGTGAACCAAAAGTTCAAAGTTATTGCGGATGGAGTAAGAGAGCCCAATACAAAATTGTATAGGTTGAATGCTACAATTAAAGGGCAACATGGACTTGTATCGTCCATTCCATCACAAACTGAGTTGTGGCATAAGAGGCTTGGTCACTTGAACTTGGGAAGCCTCAGTTTGATGAGAAAATTGGAGATGGTAACAGGATTTCCTACCATAGAAGATCACTTGAAATCGATGTGCGAATCCTGTGTATATGGGAAGCAGCATCGAGAGAAGTTCAATAAAGGGGGTGTTGCAAGAGCAAAGAACATCTTGGATTTAATCCACACAGATTTATGTGGGCCTATGAGGACCATGTCCTTAGGTAAAGCCTTCTATTTCATGACCTTTATTGATGATATGTCACGTAAGACGTGGATCTACTTCTTGAAGAAGAAATCAGATGCATTTGATAACTTTAAGAGCTTCAAAGCATTGGTCGAAAATCAGACAGGTAGGAAGATCAAAGTCTTAAGATCAAATAGTGGAGGTGAGTACAAGTCTAATGAATTCAATGATCTTTGTGATCAATGTGGGATTAAAAGACAATTTAGGCAAGCTCATACTCTTGCTCTCAATGGTGTAGCTAAGCGCAAGAATCGTACGATTGTGGAAAGTGCCAGATCTATGCTAGTTGAGATGAAACTACCAAAAGATTTTTGGTCAAAAGCATGTAGTACGGCAGTCTATCTTCAAAATAGAAGTCCTACCATTGCCATACCAAAGATAACACCTGAGAAAGCATTTACGAAGAAGAAGCCAAAGGTGAACCACTTGCAAATATTTGGATGTAAGGCCTTTGTACACATTCCTAAGGAAGAGAGACATAAACTTGATGTAAAAGCTATCAAGTGCATATTTCTAGGATATGATGATCGTGTGAAGGGCTATAGATGTTTTGATCCAGTGTAAAACAAAATCCATATAGGTCGTGATGTTATCTCTGATGAATCCAAGATGTATGAAGACGAGGATGCTGAAAAGATAGACACATCCACTGGGAAAGATGGTATAGTGAGGATACCACATGATGATGATCCATTCATTGACCTTCTGAGTGATGAACATGAGGATACATCTCAAGATACTACTACTCAACCTCAAGAGACAGGTTGGAGAGGTAGGGACAAACCTTTTAGTGCAAGAAGGATTGAAGTTGCAGGTGACAAACGCAAGGAGAAGGATGTACTGTGGGATAAATTTTCACCAGGAAGCCGATCACCTGACAGGAAGCTCCCTAAGTGGTTTGGGAGATTGTTGGAGAGCCGTGACATAGATGACTTTCCAGGATCATCTAACCAGGGAGAGCTACGAAGATCAACAAGAGAGAAGTCACTACCTGAAAGGTATGAAGCAAATTATGCTCTCTTATCCAGCATTATTCAAACCAAAGAACCTTTGACTTATGGTGAAGCGAAGGATGATGACATTTGGGTCAAGGCCATGGGAGAGGAGATGGAGTCAATTGCTAAACATAGCACATGGGACTTAATAGAACCACCAGTTGGCAAGAAACCCATTGGTTGCAAATGGGTATACAGGACTAAGTACCATGCAGATGGAAGTATATCAAAGCACAAAGCAAGTTGGTGATCAAAGGGTACGCATAAAATAAAGGCATCGACTATGAGGAGACCTCTGCGCCGGTTTGTAAGTGGAATACTCTACGTCTACTTATTGCTTTAGCTTCACATTTTGGTTGGCCTTTGCATCAGATGGATGTGAAATCTGCTTTTCTAAATGGTGAGTTAGAAGAAGAAGTGCTCATGGATCAACCTGAAGGCTTTGTAGCGAAGGGACGGGAAAATAAAGTATGTCGCTTGAAGAAAGCGCTTTACGGTCTTAAACAAGCACCACGTGCGTGGTATAGTAGGATTGATGCCTACTTTCGTTCAAAGGGGATGGTGAGAACACATTCTGGTCCAAATCTATATGTCTTATGCTTTGATGGTATGGTTGCTTTGATTGCTCTTTATGTTGATGACTTGATTATTATGAGAAATAATCAAGAGATGATAAACATGATCAAGAAATACCTCATGGAACAATTCGAGATGATAGATCTCAGCCTGATTCATTACTGCCTTGGAGTAGAAGTGTGGCAAAAAGGACATGAAGTGTGTTTAACACAGGTGAAGTATGTCAAAGAGTTGATGCACAGGTTTAGGTTGCAGGATTGCAAGTCAGTAAACACTCCTATTGAACCATGTAAAAAGCGTTCTAAGCTTGATGAGTCATAGTCATTTGATGCTATGCTGTATAGATAGTTAGTAGGGAGCTTGATTTACCTTACCACGACTAGACCAGATATATGCTATGCTGCTGGCATTGTAAGTCAGTTTATGGCATCACCTACGGAAATGCATTGGAAGGCAGCTAAACGCATTTTGCATTATGTGAAAGGCACTTCAGAGTATGGCTTCATTTACAGGAAGCATGATGGTTTACCTGAGTTGTGTGGCTATGTGGATGCGGATTGGGGAGGTGACTATGATGATCGTAGATCCACCACAAGGTATGTATTCTAGTTTTGTGGTAGTTGCTTTTCCTGGTCTAGTAAAAAGCAAAGTACAATTGCTCTTTCCAGCACAGAAGTAGAGTATAAGGCAATGTGTAGTGCAGCACATGAAGCTATATGGTTGAGACAAATCTTGGAAGAAATTGGCATGAAGCAGAAAAATCCCACGACTTTACATAGCGACAGTCAAAGCGGCATTTAGCTAGCAAAGAATCCAGTGTTCCATGCGAGAACTAAACACATTGAGATTCAGTATCACTTTATACGTGAGAGGCTGCTGAGTCATGAAATTCATGTTGTTCATTGTAGCACAGAAGAACAACTAGCTGATATTTTCACTAAGCCACTTACTGGAGAAAAGTTTGATAAGTTTAGATCAAAGCTTTCTGTACTTAAATTTTGTGAACCTTAAAGCTATGTATATGACTGTATAAAAAGTAGACTCTACTTTAAGGGAGAGAGTTAGAATTAAAGTAGAATCACTGTGTTACTGTACTGTGGGTCCTATCAGTGGATAAGGATCAGTTGGCCTCGCCACGAGGCAAGTTGACAGGACACGCTTCCCGCCAACGACAACCTGGGTCATGCATGGGTTGCCTGAGTGAACAACTATATGTACAGTGTAATCTCATTTTGAGAAATACAGTTGCTATGTGAGCTTGCTATGGAGAGTGTTTTCTATCTGTGTTATTGTGTAGCATGATCTGTGTTCCTGTGCAAAGCAAATTCTAAGTGTATCATCTACATTTGGATATTTCTAATGATTTGGCACCCATACAGAGACGAGGAGGCAAAGGAGTTCCAATATCTATTGCTAATCGTTCCTGTTATAGAGCAGAAGGAAAAAAAACTTGGATTTGTGGACTGACGGATCATTGTATCCTCATGATCCTAGCACATTGACTCATCCCACATTCTCTTTAATAACTAATCTAGTAATATGGATATGCAATGGGCATACTGGATTATTAGGATATTGTGAGAGATTGCAAAACTATGGAAATCAGTTTTCAATGAAAAAAATTCACTTTTTAGAATGTGAGTTGATACGCATATCCTCTTTTTATCAAAAAAGAGATTGTCATGTCCAAAAGACTTTAGAGGAAAATGAACAACTTACAAGAAACAATGAATCATTACAGAAGAATAATAAATCATCACAGAAGAATAATGAGTCATTAGATATCATTCGATATCAAATCAGAACTAGATCGAATGCAATCAATCTTACAATCTATTCGTATGGAAAAATTGCAATTACTGAAGGATGTGGAGGAGGCTAAGAAGGAGGAGACTAGGAGTAAGAAGCGAAAGCGAGAAAGTCGCAAGGATATTCAGACTCTTTCAAAAGGAGGTCATCGAAATAGAAGAATTCAAGCCTCAAGTAAGCATACTCTGATTTTTTGTAACTTGATTAGTGACATATGGTTTTATTTCTGCTACTATGTTGTTATGCTAACTATTTGGTTTTTTTTTTTTGCAGACCCGCATTAGTAGCTCATCAGAATATAAAGGACAATGCATCAATTGGAATGTCGTTGGGCTCAATATTGACAGGCAAATCCACTGAGTGTATCATGATGAACAATAGGAGTTCTAATGTAAAGTCCAAAATTGTAGAGTCTTTGATGATAGACATTCAGAAAATTTTAGATAAAACTATAGTTCAAGGTGCCTATGATTTTGCTGGTATTAGCAGAGAAGCATATTCAACAATATTTTAACTTATTAGGGATGCCTTTAAGCAAGTTCGGATTAGAAAAGTCCCTATCCCTAGGCCATATCACTTGAAGATAGAGAGAAATACATTGAACTTAAGTATGAATAAAATCATTAGTACCCCATTTTATATAGAGGAAGTGTATGAAACTGATGGAAGATCCATGTCCTATAATTCATCAAACAACTTCTTTGTTGATCTAAATCACTTGTTAACATACATGGTCACATTTTATGATATAACCTTAGAAAAGGTGAATGGTAAAATAATAATAGTACTTAAGTTAGATGAGTCAGAGATTGTGAAAGGGCAGAAGATGGAGAGAGTTAGTATCTCATGAATGGTGCACTATCACAAACAATGGACCAAGGAGACTTCAAATTTAGTGTCCAGTCCGAAAATGATATATGGTGGTTGGCAGCTTTTCAGGTGATTATTTTCTTTATTAACTAAGTTTTATTCCTTACCTTGGTCCATAATTCATATTTAACTAAATTGGTTTTATTCATTGGACAGGTATTGAAGGATTCTCTAGGATATCCTACCCTCGGATCATCAAGGACCATATGGAAGGAGTATTTCTCAAAGTTCCAAGAGTTGGAGACTTCAAAGTTGAATGACACTTAGCAGGTGATTTAAAAACATTGAAATGCGTGTATAATGTCTCTCACGGTGCTACATCTAAGCATCCTTGTTTATATTGCATGAAAATGGCAAAAGATGTAACTAGAAGTACAGGGATTACTAGAGAAGATGCAGATCCAAACTGGAAGCTAGTATTGCCTATTCCCTTGAAAAATGTGCATGTCTGCACTCTTCATGCAGAAGCTAGGATAATAGAAAAGCTCGTTTATCTTCATATAGTCTTTGCATGGAATAATAAGCCAGCATCAGTTGCGAAGGAAGCTATTTGTCGGTTAGAAGATGTTTTATCAAAAGCAGGACTACATAAGGGACATGTCAAAATACAAAAAGATGAAAAGCTTTCTGGAAAGTTAGAAAATATGCCAACTAATCCAAGCATCGGAGGAGCAAAAGCACGTCAATTCCTATCAAACCATACTAGTAAGGCTTCAAACATTCAACACTCAGTCTGGAAAGAAATCGTTGTTGCCATTGAAGACTTAGGAGTGACCCACAAATCAAGATTATTGAAAGTTGATGTATGGAGAAAGCTTGATAGTATGATTAAGATATTAAGAAAAGACAAATTTTTTGATACTGATAAGAGAGCTCTACAAAAGACTTGTGTCGATTTTGTTGATGCAGTATCAAAAGCATGGGGAGAAGATCACATCACTCATTACATGGTTAGTATGCATGCTCAGAGTAGCTTTCTATTCACCAGTATATCTTGCTCCAAGTCTAGGACTGACGTTACCATTTTGACACTTCCTCTGTATAAAATGGGGTACCAATAATTTTATGCATACTTAAGTTCAATGTATTTTCTCTGTCTTCAAGTGATATGACCTAGCGATCATACTAAGAGATCATACATCATTTTTTGCAAACACATACGGAGGCCTAAGTGTCTGGTCATCACAAGGGATGGAGAAGTCACATTGGCAAGCACGGGCAACATTTCATCGAAATACACAACATGGAGGAACCAATGAAAAACGAAACTATATTTTTCAATTATTTCAGTGGTTCTACCATAGAGTTCAAATTTGACAGATCACAAAATCTTCAAATTATGACAAATTCAGAAAAGCTTGCATATTCATTGAGCAACAAAAAAGCTAAAAATTCAGAGATACAAAGTTGCTACAAATGTAAATTGTATTCAAAATTTTCAATATATATAAATTATCATTCAGAGGTATTTGATACATCCTCTTGTCCAATTGTTGTGCTATCATGCAGTAATTCTCTACTTGCATATGCATCCAGAAGATGCGCATTGTCCTTTTAACCACTCAATTCTATATATGTTGCATACAATGAATAATGGGAACTCCTTAATGGTACATTCCCATCTACAAATCCTAATATGTTTAAAACATAAGATCTCTTCACAAAAATTATTTTATTTGCTCTCGCAAATTTATGTCCACCTAAATAATAAGATAAGGCTTTCACAGCCATTATCATTGCCTCTCCAACTGGACTAATTTCAATGCAAATTTCATTATTTTGACAGTGCCTCAAGTAGTGGCCGAGGCCACTGTCCCTGTGGAAAGATGATGAATATTGTCTGAAGCTCCCTCGACGAGTAGCAAAGTCATTGATAAAAAGTGTATTCTGCAATTACAAAATTGGAGTTTTTTGCACAAATTAAATTCAGCAAAACACATACATCAGATAAACAAACATACAGTAAAACTTTTAAACTTACGCATTCATCATCATCTGCTACAACTACATCGGGATGATCTATATTGTGACCACTCATTGAAGAAGAGTCATCAACAAATTTCATAACCGATGGACGAGGGAATCCCAGCTAGGCTTGGAATGAAATAAATTCCTCATCAGAAGGCAAACTTCGTCCATGAGCACTAACATTTGCCATAGCCCAAGACAAACATTCCTCACCAGTCAGAATTCCCTCCTCATCATCACAGTCAATGCCCGACACTAAGTCTTCAATTTCAAAATCAACAATGTCAGAGAACTCAGTAACGGTGCTTGACAATACACAAAGCACCTCATCCTCACGATAATCGAAAAAAACACATAAATCTACCGTTGTAATATACACATCTTCATTTATATAATATTTTGGCAAACCAAAAAAGCATTTAGCATATACACTAGCAGTATTTTTCTCAGTATTGGCATTAGAGCCAATGAAAGCATCCCTCAACATATCAGTATCTACACTCAAATATTCATTGTCTTTATCAGGAGTATCGACCAAGAAATGACTAATATCCTTTATAGAATGTTCAGTAGTGGAAGATGAAGGCATCTCAGTATCAGGAATCGAAGTATTTGACTCTACTGGGATTTGTACCAAAAGGAAAAACACAAATCCGGTCTGATACTCTAGAAAATGACATTTCCGATGACAAACATTACATTCACTGGAATTCTTAAACAAATTGATCGCAAAGATTGGAGGGATACTGACTATATCCCTGAATCTGATATACCGGTCATAAAGAAACATCAGGACTTTGTTGTGCCATACTGAACACATTTAGAAAAGGCCGGAAGAGGGACTTGAAGTACTCTATGCGCTGGCTCTCTTTTTTGCTTTCCATCCATGCCAAGCGGGTCACCATAATGCCCAAAGATTTTCAAATTCTACATAGAATGAGGGAGAGAATTTGTAGACTTCACAAGGGTGAACCCGCTGCTCCCTAGGACAAACCCCTTGATAGGACCAACCTTCCCACTAAGAGGCCTTGCAAGCAACCTGCCCCTAGAAGGAGCAAGCCATCCTCTTCTCAGGCTCCCAAAAAGGTCTGACGTATGAACCTCCAAGCTTCCACATCTGAAAGTGATGGAATTGTAAATACTGTAGCTCTTGATACTGTGATTGATTTAGCTACAAAAATTTTGGACATTCCCTCCATTGTAGATTCTCTCCCGCCTCCTCCCGTTAATGTCACACCTATAGCATATTTAGATTCTGATGAATATTTAAAATTTGAGAAAGATATTTCAGATGCGATAGATAGTATTGGCATGCCAATCCTCTTCCAAATAGAAGAGATTGGTTTTACTCTTAATTATAGAATCCCAGATTGTACGCATATGAAGGATAAAAGGGCCTCTATCAGCGATCCAGTGATTGACTGCAATATGATATTGCAAGGGATTCTATGAAAGAAACTTCTCAACAATTTTTTTCTGCAAGGCATCAAGGACAACAACGACACTTTGTCGGACTGTATCCTTGGTGCTTGCTCACCTGCTATGAAGTTTCTGTTGATGCCTTTGTTGATTTTCACACGTGTGGACTGTCCACTACATGTACTTGTGATCTCCTAAGGTGTGTAGATGCACCAAGATCAAGACTAGATTGAGATTCAAGATCAATCTTGAATCCTATGGCAAAAATACACTACTACATGCATTCAATCACTTCCAACTCTCACTCACACGTGTGGGAAGTATTCAAAAAATAATCTAAGTAAAAACAAGCTGCTCTCCTCGGGTAGAGAGAGAAAATGCATCAAGAGCTCTCGGGTAGAGAGAGAAAGCTAGAAATCCAAAAACTCACAAAATCCATGAAATCACCAAATCAATTGATTTCAAAATGAGGAGTACAATGATACTAGTAGGTCCACGACCTACCACTATGCTTAACTATGATTGGACCACATTTTGTCACCTCTTGATCCTATTGGATCATTGATCTATGCACCTCTTAATTCTATTGGACTATATTCAAGCACACCTCAATTTCCTATTGGACCTCACAAGGTTCCACCTCTATATCCTATTGGACCTCTTGGAATTCATCAAACAAAAACTTTACACTTGTCTACACTCTAATTAGCAAGTGTTTAGCCTCTTACTCTATTTTGGCTCAATAGTGGCATTACAAGTGGAAATGCATAATTTGCCATCTATGCCAAATTTATTCCTATCAACATCCTACACCTAGATGCTTGATGTAAAAAACATAAGACCCCTATATCTAACATAGATAATCTTTTTCAATTCTTCACACTCCTCCTAAAAAATTATCTATGAAGATTTGAGCATTGATCTTGATATAACTCCAAAATTATATCTATGCTTGATGAAAGCACTTTTGCTCAAAGGCTTGGTGAGTAGATCGGCAATACAAGAGGACGAGTTGACATGCTCCAAATAGATTTCTCCTCCAATAAGCTTTTCTCTCACAAAATGGTGTGCCACTTCTATGTGCTTGCTTCTTGCATGAAATATGGGATTATTGGCAAGAGCTTGGGCCGAGATGTTATCACACTTGATCATTGGTAGATCATTCTCCTTGATGCACTTTAGTTCCATTGATAACCTCTTGATCCAAAGCACTTCTTTGGTAGTTGTAGTGAGTGCTTTGTACTCGGCCTCACATGAAGAGAGAGATATAGTATCTTGCTTTTTGGAAAGCCAAGATATTAGATTGCCTCCAAGAAAGATAGTGTATGCACTAATAGACTTTCGATCCATTTTGTCACTTGCAAAGTCCGAATCCGAGTAGCCAATAATGGATAGATCTTCACTTTTATAGAGTAAACCATAATCACAAGATGAAGATACATATCTTAAAATCCTCTTGGCCGTCTTACAATGATGGATCTTAGGTTCTTGCATAAATTGACTCAATTTGTGCACACAAAAACTAAGATCGGGCCTAGTAATGGTAAGCCAAATCAAGGAGCCTACAAGACTCCTAAAAAGTGTGATGTCCTCAAAGGATCTTTCATCACCTTTATTAGGATCTTTTACAATTTGCTCCATTGGAGTATCTATGCTCTTAGAATTTTCCATATGGAATTTTTTCAACATAGAGTGAGCATATCTAGATTGGCATATAAAGACATGATTTTCATAAAAATCAATTTCTAGGCCTAGGATGTAATGTATCTCTCCTAGATCTTGCATTTTAAAATCACATCCAAGTGCTAGCTTGGTTTCATCAACTAGCTTGATACAACTTCCACAAAGAATAATGTCATCAACATAAATTAGAAGAATGACAATATTGCTATCAACAAACTTTAGATACATGGAAGGATCATAGTCACTAAGAGTAAATCCTAGTGAGATAAGGAAAGACTTAAGTCTTGAATACCATGATCTTGGTGCCTGCTTGAGTCCATAAAGACTTTTGAAGAGCAAGCACACTTTGGACTCATCCTTGATGAATCCTTGAGGTTGTTCCATATAGATCTCCTCCTCAAGATAACCATTTAGAAAAGCATTGGATACATCTAATTGGAACACCTTCCACTTGAAAAAACAAGCAAGAGAAATAAGAATTCTTATTGTCACCATCTTTGCAACGGGTGCAAAGGTCTCCTCATCATCAAGACCATGGATTTGAGCAAATCCTTTGGCACATAATCTTGCTTTATGCTTGTTGATGGTGCCATCATGATTAAACTTGATCCGAAATACCCACTTGCAACCAATCACATGCTTGTTGGAAGGAGGATCCACAAGCTCCCAAGTATTGTTGGTGATCAATGCATCATACTCTTGCTTCATGGCATCATACCACTCCTTGGTATTGAGTGCCTCTTGTACATTCTTTGGCTCTTCATGAGAGACATAAAAAACATAATTAGTGGAATCAAGATCCACTTGTTTGCCTTTGTCAACATATGAGAGCCTCTTAGGCTCGGATCTATCTCTCATGGATCTTCTTGGTGAAAAAATCCGAGAGTCTTCTTCAAATCTCGACCCCATCACATCATGATTGTCTTCAAAATCAATAATTGATGATGCATCCATAGATTTCTTGATCTCGGCCTCTTCAAATGATGAGTGTTGATCTTCATGAAAGACAACATCTCTACTTTCAATAACTTGAGAAGTAGAGAGTATAAAGACTCTATAGGCCTTCTTGGTGGATGAGTATCCAACCATGATCCCTTTGCATGCACTAGGATCTTCCTTCTTCCTTGTTTCCAAGGGAATATGGACAAAGCATAAGCATCCAAAAACTCTAAGGTGATCAACCTTAGGCTTCTTCAAAAATAAGATTTCATATGGTGACTTTCCTCCAAGAGCTATATGTGGGAGCCTATTGCAAAGATAATTTGCACAATTAATGGCTTCTCCCCAAAAATCTTTGGGCAAAGATGCCTCAATTCTCATAGATTTTGCACATTCACATAGAGATCTATTCTTTCTCTCGGCCACTCCATTTTGAGATGGAGAGTAGGCACAAGAAAACTCTCTTTTAATGCCTTCAAGCTCACAAAAGTCTTGAAATTTATTGGAGATATATTCACCACCTCCATCACTTCTAAGAATTGCTTCTCTACATAAGCTTTGAAAATAAGGAAATGATCAAACACCATAGATTTTGAAGCAAGAAGATATATCCAAGTGAATCTTGTGTAATCATCAATGAAAGTAACAAAACAAGTGGCTCCTCCCTTGCTTGTAGTTGATGAGAAATGCACATCCGAGTGGATTAACTCCAAAGGATGCTTGCTTTTGATAGAAGATCTTGTAAATGGCTTTTTGTGAGATTTAGCAATAGCACAAGCCTCACAAGGCTTGATCTTCTTGGAGAATGACTTTGGCAAGCCAATAGCTTTGGATTCTTTGATCATAGAGAGCATGGATTTGTAGCTGGGATGTCCCAACCTCCTATGCCATAATTCCTCCATAGAGAGCTTGTTCACAAGAGCAACATTACAAGCATTCACATACTCATTTGGATCTAGTTTATAGATGCCACCAAATCTAGATCCTATTGCAAGTATCTCATCATTCTTCTTGATAGTGCAAGTATCAACATTGAATTTTACATCAAGGCCATTATCAAGCAATTGGCCAACACTAATAAGATTCTTGGTAAGCTTAGGTACATAAAGAACTCTAGAGAGAGAAAGAACTTTAGAGGATGCAAGCTTCAAGGGAATGTTCCCTATGCCTTCAATAGGACATTCAAAATCATTTGCAGTGTATATTGATTTCTTCACTCCATCATAAGGTGCAATAGAAGAGAAAGAGTCCTTGGAGCTACACATATGTGAAGAGGCTCCACTATCAATATACCATAGGCCGTCCTTCTTGAAAGGAGTAGATGAGAAACTAGAGACCATAAGAGATCCCTCTCCATCACTTGCAATAGTGTCTTCCTTCTCATTTGTAATATTGGCTTGCTTGAGTTGATTCTTCTTTTTGAAGCAATTGGTGGCATAATGACCTTTCTTGCCACAATAAAAGCACTTGATCTTCTTCTTCTTCTTGAGCTTGGATGATGAAGCATTAGAGGAATCATCTTCCTCCTCATCTTTGTCTTTGGATTTGACTTTGTCCTTGCTTGAGGATTGTTGATGTTGGTTCTTGCTCCTCTCTTTGTGCTTATCCTTGGCAAAAAGAGCTTTGCCATCATTATGAGTGAGAGAAAGCTTGTCCATCCTCAAGAGCTTATACTCTTGTCTTGATTCTTCTGAAATTAGCACACTTTGGAGAGCCTCCAAACTTGGTAGCTCCTCCTTAATGGCATAGGATTGGACAAGATTATCAAATTCACTTCTCAAGCCATTGAGAATGACTTG
This sequence comes from Diphasiastrum complanatum, assembly GCA_029204225.1. Lineage (NCBI taxonomy): Eukaryota > Viridiplantae > Streptophyta > Lycopodiopsida > Lycopodiales > Lycopodiaceae > Diphasiastrum > Diphasiastrum complanatum. Next base: position 60,677,905 of record CM055097.1, read on the forward strand.
AACTAGCTCATTTTGATTGATGGAATCACCAATACAAGCAAGCTCTCTATGAATATCTTTTACTCTCAAAACATAACTAGATGCACTCTCATCACTCTTTTGGCTACTTTGAAAGATTTGATTCCTAAGAGTGAGAAGCCTAGAGGTATTATTAGCCTCATAGATAGTCTTGAGACAATCCCAAGCTTCTTTGGCTGTTGTACAAGTACCTATCTCCCTCAATATCTCATTAGAGACATTCATCTTAATGTAGTGGAGAGCCATCCTAGCTCTCTTTTTGTATTTTTGAACCTCTTCAAGAACTTGTGGTTCTTCTTCAAGGCCAAGAACTATGTCCATCACGTCTTGAAGGATCAAGATGGACTCCATCCTCATTTTCCAAATTGAATAATTTGAAGTGGTCAATCTTTCACTTGGTTCCAACAAGGATGAACCTATTGAAGACATTTGAAGTGAAGAAAACTCAGATGATGAACAATAAATGTTGTTACACACTTTCAATAGGATCCAATAATTGAGTACTATCTCCTCCTATGAAAGATCTTACAACAATTTGTGAATTGATTCTCACTAGCTACACAAATCTCTCTAAAACAAGATCTATTTCACATCAAATGATGGAGTATAGGCAAAGTTAGGATCCAACACTCTTAGCACGTGTGAAATACACTAAGAAACCAAATTTGACTCAAATACAATGATATTGCATGAAACAAAATGGTTAAGATCTCAAAACAGTGCTAGATCACATATAGATGAGATTGGCAAGCATACAACTGTGATTTTGGATCAACCAAGCAATCTCTTGACCAAACCAAATGTGTCCACCAGGTCTAGGTGCCCTACCTAACCCTCTTCAAAAGCTTATAACTTTTGATTGGCTCAACCAAATGGAATAAAACTGATTGCAACAGAAACTAGACAAAAATAGCTTCAAAACAAGCTATCAAGCAAGATAAATGGATCAAACATGAGAGAGAACTTCCAAACTGAAATTGGATGTTCCTCACACGTGTCTGAGCACCTGATTTCGTATAGTACCAGGTCAGACCATTATTAATCAATTGAATGTATTGCAGACACCCCAACAAAATGACTAGATTGATCTTAATCTGAAGTAGATTGATAGATCAAGTAAACTGACAACCAATCCCTCTTGAGGATCAGATTAGGATCCACTCTTGGTCCTTTTTGTACTTTTTGCACACTTAGAACATGATATATAATACCTGCTCTAAGACATCTATCTAATTTGTCTTTAACTAACAAGGAATACTTCGAATACTCTATATTGTCTTTGTCTAACAGGTATTGTTCCCTGAATAAGATCTATTCTATGTTCGTCCCATTTAACTGGTATTCCTATTAAATTGTCCATCGACCAAGAAAATATGTTTTGATATTTCTGAAGAAGTAATATATACTCTTCACATTCCTGGTCCAATTGGTGTTTATATAAATTCAAAATTTTACCTTTATTATTTTTATTTTTACATAATCTATTTTATCTATCATCCCTTCAGTCAGACTTGCTCTGGTTCCACCCAGAACTTCCCTTGAGTCGGATGTTGTTGGTATTTTCTCATCCTCGTCAATCTCATAGCATTCTATGAAATTGATCCAGGATTCAGTAGGTCTGGCTAACTCCTCACCCCATCTCAAAAGGTGACCCCCTATTGGACTGGCTGTGAGAATGCCTGGAAAAAATATTTGTTTGGTAGACCAGTTTATAATAGCATCTGCTTGATATAACCATGGTCTTCCAAATAATATTGAATATGGTGGTGTATCTACTGGGCTTATGACAAAGAAATTCATAACAAACGTCTCTGTCTCTATAACTACACTAATAGCCTTTAGCTCTCCTACTGGTATGCATTTCAATGTGTCTGCTAAATGGATTTCATGGTAAGTAATAGGCTGTATCTGTTTTTCTAGTCCTAATTCCTTAACCATTTATTCTGTTATTAAGTTGATATTGGATCCTGAGTCTATTAGTTCTATCTATAGTATGATCTCCATAATAACACTAATCTCTGGAACTCCACAATCTTCTCAATCTACATATTCTACTTTATTACTGTATGCAGGTATACTTAGTGTGACAAATCTCTCCCCTTCCTCACTCCTTACGGACTGAGGCCTTTCATCCTCCAAAGTATAGCTCGAGGATGATGTAGGTGTATCACCTTCATACTTATCCATTTCTCAAGATATCATAATTCTTTTATGACTTTTCTCTGTTGGTGTCTCCATCTGAAGGTAATCTCTCTCTTCTTCCAGTGGGTTATGACATCGGCTTGGTAGAGCCATGGTCTTCCTAATAATACTTTATATGATGATTCTCTTGTAGTCCTTAATATAATAAAATCCATTAGGAACTTATGGTCTCCATATAGACTGTAACTTGGGACAATTCTCCTATTGGTGATCTCGTAGTTGCATTAGCTAACCTTAAATGTCTTAATGTGGGTGCTATTCTATGGTGAATGCCTAACTCGTATGTTGTTTCTTCAGTCATTATGTTCACACTAGATCCGGAATCTATGGGCACACTATCTAAAATGCAGCCATTGATTACTACCTAAATCTCGGGTTGACCTTCGTCACCGTAGTTAAACTAATGGTAACTTCGCTTTTCTCCTCTTTTTCCTTTGCAAAAATTGCTTAATTTCTTTCTTATAATACTGATTATCCTCTAATAACTATTTAAAAGTTATATTGTGCACAAAACGTCGCGAGTTCTAACATAAAAGTGAATTTACAAAGGTGCAAATAGGCCTTTACATGAATCTAGGCACTATAGCACATTTACATGTATAAAAATTGAAAATTTGTGCAATATAAAACAATAACTTTGGATAATGTGGGATCATGAGGCTCCACATCTGCAGATACTGTAAGAGGACTAGCCACGAAATCAAGGACTGCCAAACTTTGAAGTACAACAACAAAAAGAAGAAGCAGTTCTAGCAACAAGCACATAGTGCTACAGCCAGTCACTCAAATCAGCAACAAGAAGAAGAAGAAGATGAATCAGCTTTCATGACCAAAGTCGAAGAACAACAGGATATCGATTCCTGGTATCTAGATTCTGGAGCAACTCAACACATGACTCACCATCGCGACTGGTTCAAAGACTATAAGTCATTCACCCACTCTTGAGTTGTGCAACTTGGAGACAACTCATCGCATTCAATCGAAGGTGAAAGAACAGTCAGAGTTGAATTCAAAAGAGGACAAGTTGTTGTCCAACGTTCTCCATGTTCCAAATTTGACCAAGAATCTACTCTCAGTTAGCAGAATCACCGATTCAGGTCGGAGGGTCGAATTTGATACAAAAGGCTGCACAATTCTTGACAAATTCGAAAGCTTCTAGCCTACAAAAGAAGAAGCGGCTATCTGTACAAACTCAACCATTGCTATTCTTCTAACAGTCAAGCTCTTCACACAGCCCTGATCAACTAATATGTTGTGGGATTTCAGACTTGGCCATCTAAACTTCAACGGTATTCAGCAAATGTCAGCTCAGAGTCTAGTACAAGATCTGCTTTTAGTCAGCAAGCCAACTTCTCCATGCAAAAGCTGTATTATCAGCAAGCATGCTAGAAGTCCCTTCAGTTCAAACTCAGTTCACACATCCAAGGGCTTGCTTGACCTTGTATATAGTGACATTTGTGGACCGATGTAGACTGCTTCCATAGGGAGAGCTCTCTATTTCCTAACTTTCATCGACAACTTCTCTCGAAGGACTGCAACCTACTATATGAAGAACAAATCCGAAGCATTCAAGTTCTTCAAGCAGTTCAAGGCATCTACAGAAAACCAAACCCAGAGGAAAATCAAGGCTCTATGCACAGATGGAGGGGGAGAGTAAATTCCCACAGATTTCAAGGAGTTCTGCAAGACCAACGAGATACTTCAACAATATACAACCAGCTACTCACCTCAATCCAATGGTGTAGCTGAGTGAAAGAATCAGACACTCATCGTTCGTGGTGTACTCTATACAATGCGAAATTATTTTTTATGTGGTACAATCTTCAAGAGGATGTTGATATTTCAAAGGTGAGTTATTAGCCCTTTCTATTTTATCTTCATGTAAACTATTGTTTGTTATTAATATTCATCTAGTACATTGTTTATTGCAATTTACCCTAGGTGATTATACTGCTGTTGAAGTGTACAAATTTCAACAGGAGATCATCCTTAGTCTATTGGCCAAGTCAACTGCTGGGCCATCTAAGCCAGAGAATGTTCATATTTTAAATGAGACTGGGCAATTTGTAAATACCCAAGCTGAATAGATAGACATATAGACATATAGAAATAGAATTATAGACATAGAGACATATAGAAACAGAATCATTTGCATAGATGTACAAAATCCCCAAATTTGGGTGATTTTTTATTGAATACATATATCAATTTGTACAATTGATTGTATGGATTTTCATTGTTCTTCTACAATGTTGATATCTGTTGGAAGATCCTTGCAGGGTGTTGTGTTTTCCTGTCTTTTTCGTATCTGCATGAAAGATAAGCAACTTGTTAATTTCTCTATTCTCTAATAAAGTTACATATATAATCATTGACTGATTTACAAATCAGATTAAAATCTTACTAGCTTTCCATTGATAATGAATCTGAAGTGCTCTGGTAGAATTTCATTGTGCATTAAGACCAGTTCTTGTCTAATATAACTCAAGCTCCAATGATCCTCCACTAAAATTATAGTTAGCATATCTTCATTGTTGAAAATGTGGACTTCTTTTCGATTTGTGTGACCATCCATGTGAAGGTCTTGATCGAGTGCCATCCAGGTCTCACTTATTCGTTTCCATCTCTGGTAACTGAATGTAAGACTAAGCATTTGTCTTGCAATGCAATAACGAAATATCATAGATGATTTTTTAATTCTACATTCAATATCTCCAACTGCCTTGCATTCCCAACCCACATCCATCAGATCTAAAAGAGTGTCATCTGGCACATCCTTACAAACAAATAATGTTGGTGTTCTACGAACATTTGCATTTGAAAAAAAATCTACAAACACATATAAGGATAGGTACCAACTTAATCTATCGACTTTTGATCCAGTGCTCGCTTTCATTGAGTTTGCCAAATCTAACAATAATTTGCATCTAAAAGATTCTGACACCATACTATCAGGTGCAAGCCATTCATCACTTCCAAAATGTGGCAGTGGTATATCTTCAAGATTTTTGAAACCTCCATGCATATCTGGAATGTACTTGGACTCATAGAAAAATATACCACTATCTGCAAGCTCCTTAGAAGTTCTTCCTCTGTATTGTAATTTTCCAATATCCAAATGAATCACATCCAATATACTTGCTAGGGATTGTGATGGCTCCCATTCGCTTATGCTGGATGGATATAAATATGCAAGAATGCAATACATATATGATAACTGATATGATTTCAAGAAGTTTCAAAAGCATGAATGTTATAGATCCCAAAAAAATATGAACATACAGTTACATTTTTGGCGATCATGAATATTGAAATCTTGTAGATACAGTTCTAAATGCATATAGACATGCTGAACCAAGACATATGAAATTGATTGCCCTTCTGGAGAAGTCCTAAAATCAAGGATCTTTGCTTTCCAATATGATTTGAATGTCATCTTAACATGCCTTTTGAGGATGGATGTAGTAGAACCCATGAGTTTTTGATATATCTTGTTGGTTTCCAAAATCCGGCTTCATCCTTCTCATTGTGAAGAATCACTAATTCAATTTTAGATCTTGGTCTCCTTGCCATAGTGATTGCTTCCAATTGCTTCCAGAGTTTAGCGCCAAATTCTCAAATCTATGAAATGCCAGATCGACTCAATGTTATATGATACTTATTCAATGTGAATGGGTAACTGGACCACAGTAACAACATGTGGTAGCTATGCTTATTGTCTAACTGTGATGCATGTCACCAATTCCTATGCATGTGATGACTTACTGTTGGCAAACCTATGTAGTTTGAAATTTACGAACATATTAACCAGTGTGATTGAATAATTAACTAGAGACAATGTCGTCGGGCAGATTCACACATTCGGGGCAGACACTATCCACCAATAGCATTTTCCATCCTGCCCTGCGGCAAACTCAAAATTTTAAAAAGTTAATTTTTTTAACTTTATTATTTCTATCTACGTTATGTAGATTTCAAATATATGCAATTTCATTGGGCCACATGGCAGATGAAACTAAGAAAAAAATAAAAAGCATGTTTACGAAGGGTCTTTTTTTTTTATTTTGGAACTCCTCTAATGTGAGCTTCTTCAACAATTTCACTCCATTAAAGAAACATAAAAGAAAATTTTTCTTCTTCAAACAAATGTCTAAAAGAGATAGATCATGAAGTGCATGCTCTTGGGCTTTAGTTATGCCTCCTAGCTTACAAGAAAGAATCATTTTGATCATTGGAGGTGAGATTGAGCTAGACATTCTCTCAATTATGTTGGAAACCAAGGGTGTTTCTTAGTTTCTCGATGAATGGACAAATAACTCATATCAGAAAGAATGTGCATTGACAATGCAATTTCAAAATCAATCTATCTAAAACCCAGGATTAGAAACTTTTGGATATTATAGACTCTTAACCAAGCATGAATTTTGATTGAATTGAAATGCAATTAGAGGAAAGAAAGCTTATTCTACTGCACTTGATAGGTCGCTTACAGTCTTCGACTTATCGAACCGACTCATTTCACTTCCCTCTTTCCAACATGGCATCGGAGCATAATGTTATATCAGAGCTGTACTACTTGATACCATTAGATACTTTTCATAGTATCATATCATAGCACACTTGCCCTTATTCTACAATTTGTGATATCAAATTTCAGTATCAGATAATTGATTTCCTATTGTAGCGTGGCACGACATCATTCTTAAAGTCATCAATTCAATCAACAAACTAAAGTTTTAGATGGATTCTCAAAGTAAAGCTAGACAAGCTGAATTGATCCAATTACTATTTGTAGAAATTAAAGATGAAGACCTTGCCAACGAGTTGTGAGATGTCGTCACAAGTATCGAAGTGGAGCTTGAAGATGACACAGCCGACTCAAAGTGGAAGTCGAAGGATGGTAAAGCTTTCACGCTTATTATCCTCAATATATCAGACACTCAAATTGTCCACATATCTGAAGCTCAAACTTCGAAAGAAGTATGGGACATCCTAAGCTCACTATATGATGTGAGGGGGACGTGACTTCCAAGTTGCATCTAAGAAGAAAATTCTTCACTCTCAAGATGTCGAATGGTGATTCACTTCATAATCACGTTAACCAGTTTAAGAATTTCTTGCAACAAATTGCCCGTACAAATGGAACACCAGACATTTTTCCTGGTCAAAAAAGTCAAAGCAAGCTTCTCAGGTTTCTTGTTTGCTTTTCCATGGAAATCTTCCAAGGCTTTTATCTTTTCATCAAATTGTTGTGAAGTTTTTAGCACGTGTGAACTTCACCACACATCTTACAGGATCTTACTGAGGTGTTGTGATTGCACAAGATTGATCAAAGGACAGTATGCTTGAAAAATCTAAGTCGAGCTCAAGGGCATACATCTGATGAAAAAATCTAACTCTTCACTATGAGAAATTAACGTCAGAAATAATTCTAAGTGTTCAGTATGGGGAAAAAAGGTTGCTCTCGGGTAGAGAGAGAAAATCAAGCATGAATAACTCAGGTAGAGAGAGAATGAGTCCAAAACACCAAAATCTCAATATTCACAATATGGCAAATCATGCCCAGCTTTCCCTACATGAGAGAGACTCAAATTCCTACAGTGCCGTTGCATGGAAAGTCCACTTAACTGAACTAATTCACCTACCAGAGATACACATGTGTAACTGCATGCATGTATGTTGCATGCACTGCATGTCAACTCATAAAACTACCTAGACATGTGTAGATCACTAAAACTACTTTGCATGTTGCATGCACTGATTGCATGTGGCTTGCATGCATATAGTATGACTTTGCATGTTATCTAAACTACTACATGTCATCAAAATAGAACATATCTAACTCAAATCCGAGCTACACTAGAAGGATATGTGCTCAATTCACACTCCTTTTATGTACAACATGAAATTTAGTGGAAATCACCATGGACATGGCCCCAAACTCGAGATAGGAAGATAATATTTTAATAATCTTCACACTCCTCCTTAAAATTTATGTTCTTATCAACATAGATTTCAAAATTAGGCCAAGGTTTGACCTCATCTTCATAAAGACATTCTTGAGTAGAGGTTTGGTGAGAAGATTTGCAACACAATCTGAAGATGAAACATGTTCCAATGTCTCCCAATGACTTTTTCTCTTACAAAATGATGAGCCACTTCAATATGCTTGCTCCTTGCATGAAAGACTGGATTATTTGCAAGAGCCTGAGTAGAAATGTTATCATTCGTGGTAATTGGAAGATCTTCATCTGCATAATACTTTAGCTCCAAAAGTAGCCTTTGGTTCCATAAAACCTCCTTAGTTGTGGTTGTAAGAGATTTGTATTCAGCTTCACAAGATGATAAGGAAATAGTTGTCTGCTTCTTTGATAACCAAGAAACCAAGTTCCCTCCAAGAAATATAGTGTAAGCACTTGTGGATTTCCTATCCAACTTGTCTCCTGCAAAATCTGAATCTGAAAAAGCAATCAAAGTCAGATCTTCTCCTTCATAGAATAATCCATAATCCAAGGTAGAAGATATATACCTCAAGACTCTTTTAGCCAACTTCCAATGATATAACTTTGGATTCTGCATGTGTTGACTTAGCTTATGAACACAAAAGCTTAGATTAGGTCCAGTCACTGTTAACCAAATAAGTGAGCCAACAAGACTCCTATAAAGAGTGATGGCCTCAAAGGACTTTTCATCATCTTCCATAGGAACTTTTACAATGTTCTCCATAGGTGTATCTATGTCTTTACAGTTCTCCATATGGAATTTCCTGAGCATGGAAGGTGATGGTGTCTTTCCTCCTATTGCAAGATTTGAAAGCCTATTACAAAGATAGTTTGCACATGCAACTACCTCTCCCCAAAATTCTTTAGGCAGAGAAGCTTCTAGCCTAATGGCTTTTGCACATTCACACAAAGTTCTATTTTTTCTCTCAGCAATTCCATTTTGCTAAGGAGTATATGAACAAGAAAACTCTCTTTGAATACCCTCTCTCTCACAAAAGTCTTTAAACTTATTGGAAGTGTATTCTCCTAGTTGATGAGAAATGAACATCAGAGTGTACAAGTTCAAATGGTTGCTTTGTCTTGATACTTGATCTAGGAAAAGGCCTTTTGTGTGACTTTTCTAGCACACAAGTTTTACAAGGTAGAAGCTCCTTTGATATTGTCTTTGGTAGACCAACAACTTTTCCTTCTTTGACCATAGATTGCATGGCTTTGAAATTGGGATGACCCAATCTCTTGTGCCACAGATCCTTCCTGTAGAACCTTGGTCTCATAAGCAATATCTGAAATGTTAGCACTCTCTCTAGAATCTAGTTTGTACAACTTACCAATTCTAGATCCTCTAGCAATAACCTCATTTTCTCTTGAGATTATACACTTGTCAACTTGAAACTTGACATCCAATCCACTATCAAACAACTATCCTACACTAATGAGATTCTTGGTTAATCTAGGTACATACAGGACATCATGTAAGCAAAAAGATTTTGATGATGATGCATGCAATGGAATACTACCTATTCCTTCAATTCTACACTCTACATCATTAGCAGTATAGATTGATCTTTTTGCACCTAGATATGGCATGAGATTAGTGAAAGAGTTCCTAGAACTAGACATATGAAAACTAGCCCCACTATCTATCCACCAAAATTCTTCATTCTTAAAAGGAAAAGATGAAAAAGTAGACATCATTAATGAATCCTCTCTTTCACTCTCTACACCCTCACACTCATCCTCATTAGTAAGGTTAGCTTGCTTATATTGGTTCTTCTTCTTGAAACAATTTGATGCATAGTGTCCTTTCTTGCCACAGAAAAAACACTTGATCTTTGACAGCTTCTTCTTGCCACTGGATGTTGTAGCTTGTGAGGACTGATCCTCACCACATTCTTTGGCTTTGTCCTTCTTGAAGTGTTGTTGTCCTTTGCCCTTGCCTCTTGACTTGTCTCTGATGAAGAGTGCTTTGTCATCTCCACCATCTTTCAATGAAAGTCTGTTGATCCTCAGCATCTTGTTTTGTTGCCTGCTTTCTTCAGCAATGAGAACACCTTGCAGTGTCTCCAAGAATGGAAGATCCTCCCTGACAGCATAAGTCTACACAATATTGTCATACTCATCTCTAAGTCCATTTAGGACTACTTGAACAAGTTCAGTGCTCTTAAGAGCATCACTAGCACCAACTAACTCTTGATGAAGATCCTTAACTCTCATGACATATGATGAAGCACTCGCATCTACTCTTTGATAACTTAGAAATATTTGGTTTCTATGTGTAAGCAATCTAGAAGTATTTTTTATTTCATAGATTGTTTTAAGAGTATCCCAAGCTTCCTTGGCAGTGGTGCATGTGCTGATCTCTCTTAACACTTCATTGGTAACATTCATTTTTATAAAATGAAGGGCAATTCTAGTTCTTTTGTGAAATGTTGCAGCTTCATTAGGTGTAGCAGGTTCTTCTTCAGCTCCACTCACAATATCCATTACATCTTGTAGAATCAATAATGATTCCATTCTGATCTTCCATATTGCATAATTGGAAGATGTTAATCTCTCACTGTGCTCTAAGAAACATGAACCAGATGAAGACATCTTCTCTATGAGAAATTCTAGTAATGATAAAAAATGGAGTTGAAAGGATGTTGCTTGCTATCTCAATCTAGGATCTAACACAGATGTTGATCCACCCTATGAAATCTAGCAACAGATGTGAGAACAAATTCTCAACACAGAAAATCAATCTATCTTGAATTTGGATCTTGCTTCAATCACAAAAGAAGAAGCACATGCAAGCAAGAAGTATATCTCTCCCACGAGCTTCAAAGTATTGCTAGACTCTCTAGGAACTTACTTTCAACTCAAACACAATAATATGTGTGAAATGAAAAGTCTAAGACCTCAAAACACTCACTTATATCCAATTCTACTTGATTGACAGTAAAAATTGATGAAAATGGTGAAAAAGACAGATGTGTGCTCACTTTGGCATATCCCACGAGTTGAGTACCCTCTCAAACTCTCTGATTGTCTAAATCTCTTCTAAAAACAACTCAAATTGATTTAGAAACAAAAGCAACACATTCTAGTCTTCAATACCTATCCAACAAGCTATAGAACATCAAATTTGGATCATTCCTTGAGAAGTAGCACTCATTAATGAGGGCTCATTTCACACATGTGAGCTCTCTGTCTGTACAGAGCTCCGCTGGATCAGATCAGTCTTGATTTGATCCACTTATGGTCCTCAGATTGCTTGTTTCTCAGCGAGTTTGAATCCCTCTCCCAGATTGGATCTAGATTTTTCAATCAAAATCTATCTCAGTTCAGATCTGCAAAAAAATTTCACTTGACAATAATCAAATTTCTGTTTTTTGAAAAAAGATCTATGATCAAGTGATCAACACTTCTAAGAATGATGAATTCTCAGAATCAAATTACAACAGAATTGTTCAAAAATTTGACAGAGGCTTGATTTGGAAAATCAGATCTAAAAATAGTACTAACGAATGTTTCTTGGGTAAAGGTTGACTCGGCGAAGGTTCTTCAGTGCTAATTTGGATAAAAATCTCTGATCAAGTTTTTTTTGACAAATTTGGTAAAAATAACCTTCGCCGGATCTCAAATAGTGAATCTGACTCAAATAAAACTAGGGTGGAACTGGCAAAGGTTTCTTCTACTTGGAAGTATGATTTTTGTAGCTTGGCGAGGGTAAAAATAGAGATTTTCCGTGATCCTGACAAAATTAACATGTAACGTTCACCGGAATAAAAAATGGTAACTTACTATAAATGGAATTCTTAGAAATTTCAGCAAATGTTTTAGCGAAGTTACAAATGTAATATTGTTTTTTTTTTTTTTTTTGCAAAAAAGAGACTTTTTTGACAAAAGTTGAACAATATGACACGTGGCCTCTGCTTATCGTTCGCCAAACTCACTGATGAACCAAAATGGTAAATCAGACTGACACAGACTTTGGAAATGGTTTCTGGCAAAGGTTCATTCTGGAAACTAGAAATTTTGTAAAAAGGTATTAAAATCTCACGAAAATTTATTCATTTTTAGATGAACAGTCACTTTGATCTTCTATTTTTAGAATTGACGTTCGTCGACCTGGCGGTAGATAGATCTGAATCACACTTATGCACGATGAATCGGACAAATGTTTTGTTTTTGTATTTTTTTTGGATTTTGGGTGTTTTTTGATGTTTTTTGATGGTTTTTATAATGTTTCTAGAAATCCGCTGGGAAGGAATGTTCACCCTTCAAACTGAAGATTCTGTGATCAAAACCAAAAGTGCCTGCAACTCAACGAACGTTTCCAGAAAGAGGATAAAAAGTTATTAGCTCTGATGACAATTTTTGTCTCCTTTTGACCAAGATCTGGCAGATTTGTCCGATTTTTGTTGTTTTTTTTTATTTCTCAGATCTAGATGGATTTTAAGAATGGTAATCTGAATAGGTTCCCTTGCTCAATAATCAGATAGATTTTAAAGGCAAAATCACTTCCAAACTAACCCTAAATGCAGTTTTAACACTATTCATGCCAAGACCAGATGCCTAATGCAAGCTAACCATCCAACAAACATGCTGCAAATTGAAAAATTGGCGTAGGTCCCCGACAACGGTGCCAAAATTGTAGTGGGTTTCTTTCCTAGCCTAACCTCAACCCAAGATCCAAGCAATCTAGCATTACGGAGAAGAAGTCAATTGTCACACACATAGGTTCGTTCCCAAGGAAGCGATAACATATCTCAGATTTCAGCATGAATGGAAGATCCACATTTAGCTCTAACATCCATTAACCCTAAGCATTAACACTACACCATTAACACTACGATCCACAATGAAGATAGCTTATTCTTTCTCACTCTCCCTTTCTCTCACAAAAAGCATAAGAAATAGCAATTCCAATAACATTCAGATCCAACAAGTAGAAAATACAGTAAAAGCATGAGAGATGGAGGAAAAGTGATAGAGAGCAAGGACATTCACAAATCCATTCCATAAAAGAACCAATCTGCTTGTATTGAAATGAGGATATGAACATGATTTCCAAACTCGAGTTTGACACTATTTGTAGTAGAGAGGAGGGACCCTGGCCTCAAAATCCTATTGGTCCATTTCTATCTCCCTAACTATTCAAACTTAAAAAAGAGTGGTAACCATTCAAAATTGGAGGGAACCAATTTGAATTTGAATTTGAATCAATTTTGGTGGGAGTCCCAACTTTATTCACTAACTTGACATTTAGGCCTGAGACATTAAAAGTCCCACAAAAAGGCCTAAAGTCGTTTTATTGACTTTCTGATTATCAAATAAGTATGCTATCATCGGGTTGGACTTACACACGCAGGGTGCCAATTCGCTCTCACTTATTAACTAGGGAAAGGATTGCCTCGGGATCTGCAAACCCTCCAACAAAAAGTCACGATCAGACTTCCTGACTGGAAGAGAAATCATTAGAGAAATTCTAAATCCAAAAAAGACCCTTTAAGGAATGCCACATAGATTGACAAAGTTTATTAATGTAAATTACCAAAATAAATTCATTTTCTGCCCAAATTTTTTTTCATTTATGCCCGCACTATTTTCGATGCTTAACCATTCTATGTACATTACCGTTTGTAGTTCATTAAAAATAGCACAACTTTTTAACTGTAGCTCTGATTGAGACACAAAAATTATATTGTTAGAAAGCGCTTGACGAGAGCTTTCCAACGGTACCCTACATGACCTAATTCTGAGCTACCGTTCAAAAGTTATGGCCAGTCAAAGATTTCAGGGTGCTCTATCTATGCACAAGAGCGATATTTGACCTTTTTTTTTTTTTGAGAACTTTGACCAGCCATAACTTTTGAAGTTATGTTATTTCTAATGATAATACATATGATACTATGAATAACATATCATGCTTGTGGGCTGCCCCCGACGCTGAATTATAGCATTATTAAAAAAAGTTTTTTTTTTTAATTCTAATGAGCTACGTTACGTAGATTTCAAATTTGAGTGTTTTGAATGGTCCATGTGTAAGCAAAATTTGAGAAAAAATATAAAAAGTATTTGTACAAAGGTTCTTTTTTGGATTTAGAACTCCTCTAATATATCAAGCCACTCTACCATGTTCCAAGCCAAGTTCCCAATTTATTCGTAAATCACATTGAGGTAGCAGAAGAATGGTCGTATAATGAAGATAGGCTTGAACCATATAATCCTATGCTTGAAAGTACACATGAGCCACGTTTAGATGAGTGTGATACTATTCAAAATACTTTTTATCAAGAGTTTATTTTTGATGAGAAAAATTGTGAACAAGAAAATAGAGCCCAAATGCACCTTGGACGAGATCTCTCAGAGAGCAGTATGAGGTCATTCCCTTCGAAACTAAAACAAACTACTGGGATTATGGTTAGGAAGAAACCTGTCAAAACTCGATTATTATTTAGAGCTATGAATAGAAAATCAGAACCTACAAGGTGTCTCAAGATAAAGTTTGAAAAGTTTATGGATCAAATTATGCTACCAAGGCATGAACGCCATGTACCAAGGGATGGGTTAAATCCATGCAGTTATGGGCTAGTCAACCGTGAAGTTTTCCATGGTAAAAGTGTAGATATACAGAGTGGAAGTTGTTGGATTATTCTCCTTCTTACTAATCGACTACTCAGTTTTTATCCTCATCCATTGTTTATCCAGTTCTGCAGATTTTCCCTTGTCTTTACATAGTCTGCAGATTTACAAGTGTTTTTACACAGTCTGTAGAAATATACGGAGTTTGACAATAGTGTCGCATTTTTCGCCTGTCAAGAATCTCATGTAGAAATGCAGGGTCGTCTTTTTCGTATTTTTTGTCTGTCAGTTGGACTTACACACGCAGGGTGCCAAATCTCTCTCACTTATTAACTAGGGTTAGGGTTGCCTTGGGATCCGCAAACCCTCCAACAATATCCCCCACCAAAATTGGTAACGAGATTATTCATTTTGGGCTCTGATTCTGCTCGCGTCGTACCTTGATGAGATGGTACTGAACTTTCTCCATGAAATCTAGATTGTGGCAATTCCACAATAACCTTGATTTTGGAATAATCTGTGGCTATGCCATGTCTTGATATCACATGTCCAAGAACAACTCTATGAGAAATCCCTGGATTCAAAAAAATTTGATACTTGCGACAACCTTCAAATACTTTTTCCAATCGATTCAGATGGTTTGAATCTGTGCTATGGACTCCGAGGTCATCCAAGTAAATTTCAAGGAATTTCTTTAGATAATTTTTGAAAGCAGATTGCATTACTCTTTGAAACAAACTGGGTGCATTATAGAGTCCAAACGACATTACTTTATAAGCATAAGTCTCCCATGTTGTTGCAAAAGCTGTTTTATGACGATCTGCAGGTGCAATCTTGACCTGGTTGTATCCAATAAATCTATCCAAAAACTGTAAGCTTCCGCTCCAGCAAGGTGGTCCAAAATGCTTTCAGTAAAAGGTAACAGGAAGTGATCTTTCCTCGTTACTTTGTTCAAGGCCTTGAGATTCACAAAATTCTCAGTTTTCCATTCTTCTTAGGAACAATGACAATTAGGATTACAACGATAGAATCTTGTGACCTTTGGAACTGCATCAGGTATTAAGGTTATAGTATGATCAATAACTGACGTCGGAATTCCCTGGAGATCCTTTTACAAAGCAATTTTGATACTTAATAAGTAACGTTCGTAGCTCTTGAAACTGTTCAGGAGTGAGTTGTGCTCCCACTTGTACAATCTTTTCTGGTTCTCCTGGTTCTACAAGATTCATAGGCTGCATCCTAGCTGGGCCATCATAAACATCTTTCGATTCTGAAACTTGTTCTTTTGGTTCACGATGTGCTTTTGGTAACATGATAACTACATCATCTAGAGTATTGCGTTTGAATTGCTCTGGCATATCATGGACCTCCTCTGATTTCTCTTTGTCAAAAGTATTAGACTTAGATCTTCGCTTAGCCTTCTTAGCAGGAATTGATCATGGAGGTGATGACTTCCGAGAAGATGGACTCTTCTTTGTAGGTGAAGACTTCCTAGATTGGACTGTCTTGCCAGAACTTAGACTTGTAGAATCGTCATTGACTCTCCTTTTGCCTTTATCCAATAAAGGTAGCACATTCTTGGAATCAATCTTTTGAGGTGGGTTTTTCCATTTCAGGACCTTGTTATAATGTTGCTTAGCTTGTTTCTTCGTCATTGATCTTGTAATCTTGTCTTCTTTCAATATAACTGTATTTGGTGGTTTTATTGTTGGTTCTTCAAAAATATCACGTACTCCAAATCTGGTCAGATCCATGTGATTTAGAACCTACTCATCAATAAGTTATGCATTGTCATCATAAGTCAAGGTGTGACTCACATGAATAAGTTCATTTTCAATTGGATCTGGTATTGGTTTCGTTGATATCCAAGCTACATTCAGCACATTCAAAGGAAAGGTAATCGATGTATCCAAAGTTAGGTCCAATAATGAGATCTCGTTCAAGTCAGACTGATTATTTTGTTGACAGGTATAGCCTACTGTACGATCAATTGTTGCAAGAGCTTGATTCTAGTTGACAGTATCGGTTTGAGAGTCATAATGTATTCTCCAATTTTTTACTAGTCGGTCACAAATATGATCCGTTGTTGATGAATCGCCATCCTCTTTTTGAACCACTGGTTTGATAGTCCAAGTGATCGGATCAACTTTTACTGCACGTTCACGATTTTCAAAAGTGATTTTTTCGCTAGTCCAGTTATGAATTACTTGCGCAACTCGTAACCATGGGCATCCCAGTAGGACCCGATAGACATTTGGTGCTTCAGGTAAGTCCATTACTACAAAATTAATGACAAACTGTACTCCGACAATCTTGACAAGTATGTCTTCAACTATTCCCTACAGACGAACTGTCGTTTGATCAGCCAACTTAATGGCAAAAGCCGCAAGCTTAACTTTTGTAAGGCCCCACTTTGCATATAGCTTTGTTGAAATCAGGTTAACTCTCGAACCTCCATCTATCATAGTTGCTTCTTTAGAAAATTGTCTATGTTGTATTGGGAGAGTAATATTTTTTTGCTCACTTTACCAGGCTGCTCTGACATGGAGTACTTCATTAGATTATTCAAATCCAGCACAAAAAAGTAGTTCTTGATGGACTTTTGGGTCAGTTTGAATTAACTTATGCGCTAATACTTCTTTTGCGTTTGGCACCAACTTCAAGAACTATTCCAACGTAATATTGATCTTACTAGACAAAATACTCATGAGGAGTTCTGTCTGTGGCGCTTCTGATTCAGTCATCTTGAAGGATTCTTCATGATGATGCAATTGAGCATTCAAATTTGTACGTGGATTGTTTGGTAATTACACTGGTGAAGAACAAACTTTAGCTACTGCTTTAGCGGCTTCAAGCTCCTCTTCTTCTTGCAAATGTTTAATCCATTGCCTCATATCCTGATATCTCCTCTTTTTTGCATGGAGATTTGGATAGACTCCAGATGTTGTTGGTATATCAGTTAATGGTATAGAATCAGCAGGTATTGGATCTGCTACTGGTTCTTTCCGCTTCTATGCTCTGGTAACCACCATCAAGGGTACACTTGGTTCAGATTGAACAGTTGATCTTTTCTTGATTGTTATCAAATTTACAGGAACTGTAGCCGGCAGTGGCTTTGGTCTTTCTAGGCACTCCTTGTAGCAATGTCCATAACCACAGTCATACAAATTTGTCTTTGTTTGGACATTCTGCAACTCTGTGATTTTCTCCACATGCAAAGCATCCAAGCGGCGCTCTGGTCCAATTTTTAGATGCTTGTTGTTGTGTGGCAACATAAATAGCATACTGTTCTGAAGGCCACTTTCATTACCATAACTCCATTGCTCGATACCTCTGTAAGGTTTTGGTTCCATCAAATTAGCAGAGGAGTCGGTTGTGTCAGTGGGGCTAGTAGAGCTAATTTCTCAAGATACCCAAGACGACGTTTGGCTGCAGGATCCTTTCCGTAAAGGGGTTCCCGATATCTCATTTGGGCATATCGTTGCTGGATAATCCGAGGATTAAAGTTGCAATAAGGAGTCTCATGATCAGGTGAATTGCACAAATGGCACATACTAGTTTCTATTTATTTTTTTAATTGAGGACATTTATTTATTGTGTGATTGTCTGTACAAATGGAACACTAGACCTTTTTCCTGGTAGGAAAACTCTTAGCAAACTTCTTAGGTTCCTTGTTCATTTTTCCATGGAAATCTTCCAATACTTTGATCTTCTCATCAAGTTGAGACTGCAACTTTTCCATCTGTTTCTACTACTTCTTTCCCAGTTTTTCGAACTCGTTGAGCATGATCTCTACAATAGCGTTGATATTTGTTGATGCGATAGTGGTGGATTCATGTGCCAAATCTAAGCAAATAGCAATTACAATGGAAGTAAAGCCCAAAATTCTTTGGGTAGAGATGTTTCTAGCCTAATGGCTTTTGCACATTCACACAAAGTTCTATTTTTTCTTTCAGCAACTCCATTTTGCTAAGGAGTATAAGAACAGGAAAATTCTCTTTGTATTCTCTCTTTCTCACAAAAGTCCTTAAACTTGTTAGAGGTATATTCACCTCCACTATCACTTCTCAAAGCTTTCAACTTGAAAGAAAACGGTTTTTCTACATAAGCTTTGAAAGTAAGAAAAACATCATAAACCATGGCTTTAGAAGATAGCATATAGATCCAAGAATATCTTGTATAATCATCTACAAAAGAAACAAAGCAATTTGTTCCTCCTTTGTTTTTGGTTGAAGAGAAATGAACATCAGAGTGCATGAGTTCAAATGGATGCTGTGTTTTGATGCTTGATCTTGGAAAAGGTCTTCTATGTGATTTTGCCAAAATACAAGCTTCACAAGGTTGAATCTCCTTTGACATTGTCTTTGGTAGTCCAACAACTTTTCCTTCTTTGACAATAGATTGCATGGCTTTGAAATTGGGATGTCCCAATCTCTTATGCCACAGATCCTCCTGATAATACTTGGTCTCATAGGCAATATCTGAAATGTTAGCACTCTCCCTAGAATCTAGTTTGTACAACTTTCCAATCCTAGATCCTCTAGCAATAACTTCATTTTCTCTCAAGATTATACATTTGTCAACATGAAATTTGACATCCAATCCACTACCAAACAATTGTCCTACACTAATGAGATTCTTGGTTAGTCTAGGTACATAAAGTACATCATGCAAACAAAAAGATTTTGATGATTATGCATGCAGTGGAATACTACCAATTCCTTCAATTCTACACTCTACATCATTAGCAGTATAGATTGATCTTTTTGCACCTAGATATGGCATGAGACTTGTGAAAGAATTTCTAGAACTAGACATATGGGAACTATCCCCACTATCTATCAACCAGATTTCTTCATTCTTGAAAGGAAAAGACGAAAATCTAGACATTATTAAAGAATCCTCTCTTTCACTCTCAATACCCTCACACTCTTCCTCATTAGTAAGGCTAGCTTGCTTGGATTGGTTCTTCTTCTTGAAATAATTTGATGCATAGTGGCCCTTCTTGCCACAAAAGAAACATTTGATCTTTGATAGCTTCTTCTTGCCACTGGATGTTGCAATTTGTGAGGGTTGATCCTCACTACTTTCTTTAGCTTTGTCCTTCTTAAAGTGTTGTTGACCTTTGCCCTTGCCTCTTGACTTGTCCTTGGTGAAGAGTGTTTTGTCATCTCCACCATCCTTCAATGAAAGTCTGTTAATCCTCAACATCTTGTTCTCTTGTCTGCTTTCTTCAACAATGGGAACACCTTGAAGAGTCTCCAAGGATGGAAGCTCCTCCCTGACAGCATAAGTCTGCACAATATTGTCATACTCATCTCTAAGTCCATTAAGGACTACTTGAACAAGTTCAGTGTTCTTAAGAGCATCACCGATACCAGCTAACTCTTGATGAAGATCCTTTACTCTCATTACATAAGATGAAGCACTCTCATCTACTCTTTGATAACTTAAAAAAATTTGATTTCTAAGTGTAAGCAGTCTAGAAGTATTCTTAATTTCATAGATTGTTTTGAGAGTGTCCCAAGCCTCCTTGGCAGTGGTGCATGTACTGATCTCTCTTAACACTTCATTTGTGACATTCATTTTAATGAAATGAAGAGCAATTCTGGTTCTTTTATTGAATGCTGCAGCTTCATTAGTTACTGCAGGTTCTTCTTCAGCTCCATTTACAATGTCTAATACATCCTGTAGAATCAATAATGATTTCATTCTATTCTTCCACATTGCATAATTGGAAGATGTTAATCTCTCACTATGCTCCAAGAAATGTAATCTTGTTGAAGACATATTCACTTTGAGAAATTCTAGTAATGACAAGGATGGAGTTGAATATGTTGCTTGCTATCTCAACCTAGGATCTAACACTTATAGTGTTGATCCAACCTATGAAATCTAGCAACAGAATGTGAGATCAAGCTTGTCAGAAATGGTGAACTTCTGCAACTTTGTCACAGGACGAACAAGACACGAAGGTCGAACGAGAACAATTCGCGATAGTCAACGTGTCTTTGACTCGAAGCACGAACAATTCATGAATCAATCGCGAATCACAAACACACCTCCAGGACCGCAAACCGCAAAAGGGACGCGAAACAAAAACTACGAAAAAAAAACTAAAAGAACGAAAGCAAATGGGAGATTACGAATCAGACGAAGAAAAATCTCTCACGCTGCCAGTTGGCAGCTCAACGGGCTTCACACCCAGCTGAAACGAGTAGCAACGACAGAGACTAACTAACTAGTTGATTAGCGTTAACTAGTCATGTGATTCGACGTTTAGCTATCTTGTAAACTCCACATAGTGGAGGTATAAATGATCCTCTCTTGATGATAACAAAGTATGTGAATACAGAGATCTGGAAGAGACAGAGAGAGACGTAGCGAATAGAGTAAGAAAGTAAAGACACCATAGTTGTGCATGAAAGTCTGCCAACGAGCTGAACACAGCAAAAGAGTAGAATGTCATTCCGCCAACGAGCACGACACTGACGAATTCACTCTAAATTAAAACTGATAATATAGTCACTGTATTTTCGTACATCTCATCTTGTGCTGTGTGGCCTGATTGCTAGAATAAAATATGTCCTATGATGCGTAGTCGAGTGTCTGAGATCCTGTAAGGGCTTCCGCATGAAAAGATAATTTGAAGACAGAAAATTGTTCGCGATAAAGAAGACGAAGAGGATGAATACGAATCAGTCCCACACATGTCATTTCGCGTCAACAATTGAAAAAATCAATCTATCTTGAATTTGGATCTAGTTTCTATCATAGAAATGAAGCACATGCAAGTATGAAGTCTATCTCTCCCACGAGTTTCAAAGAACTGATAAACTCTCTAGGAACTTACTTTCAACTCAAACACAATAATCTGTGTGAAATGAAAAGTCTAAGACCTCACAAAACTCACCTTTGTCCAATTCTACTTGATTGATAATGAAAATTAAAAATATTGGTGAAAAGAACTGATGTGTGCTCAGTTTGGCATATCACACGAGATGAGTACTCTCCCAATCTCTTTAATTGCCTAAAACTCTTCTAAAAACAAATAAAATTGATTTAGAAACTCGAGCAACAAAATCTACTCTTCAATACCTATCCAACAAGCTATAGAACATCAAATTTGGATCATTCCTTGAGAAGTAGCACTCAAACAAAGCCTGGCTGATTTCACATGTGTGAGCTCTCTGTCCGTCGTACAGGGCTCAGCTGGAGCAGATCGGGCTTGATTTGATCCACTTATGGTCCACAGATGGCTTTTTTGTAAGTGAGTTTGGATTCCTCTCCCAAATCTAAGTTCCTGTAAGCAAAGGCACTTATGTTCTGATGTATACACCCTCACCTCTTCAAAGCATGAAGCTCTGATACCATGTGAAGTTTTTAGCACGTGTGAACTTCACCATACACCTTACAGGATCTTTATGAGGTGTTGTGATTGCACAAGATTGATCAATGAACAAATTACTTGAAAAATCTAAGGCAAGAGCACAATGTCATACATCCTGAAAAAACTAACTCCTTACTATGAGAAATGGATATAAAAAATTATTCTAAGTGCTCACTATGGAGAAAACAGCCTGCTCTCGGGTAGAGAGAGAAAATCAACACATAAAACTCGGGTAGAGAGAAAATGAGCCCAAAACACCAAAATCTCAATATTCACAATATGGCAAAACATGCCAAAGTTTCTCTACATCAAAGAGGCTCGAATTCTTACAATGGAGTTGCATGGAAAGTCCACTTTACTTAGTTAACTCAACTACCAAGGATCCACATGTAAAACTGCATGCATGGATATTGCATGTACTGCATGTCAACTCTCAAAATTACCTAGACATGTGTAGATCATGAAAACTACTTTGCATGTTGCATGCACTAGTTGCATGTTGCTTGCATGCACTCTGAATAACTTTGCATGTAATCTAAACTTTTGCATGACATCAAGATTGAACCTACCTAACTCAAATTCGACCTATTCTAGAAGGTTATGTGCTCAATTCACATACCTTTATGTACAATAAAATATACAATGGAAATAAGATAGACATGGTCCCAAAACTCGAGATAGGAAGATATAATTTAACTAATCTTCACAGATCATGCTTTCTGGCTATGTACATTTAATAGTAATGCCTCGATGGGCTTTTTCTCTTGATAATGGATTATGTAGATGCACCAATGTGTACGATAACTAGTGATGGATAGATCAATATGTCATGAGGATTAATGCCAAGTGTGTCTTGAGAAATATCAAGCCTTTCAACTCTCAAATCTATCAGTCAGACAATTGGCTCAGTGATATAGATCCAGTACTACTGCTTGTTTAATTGATACAACCAATTCTGATTAGGCATAATCCTATCTTCACTCCCCACCCCACTGCATTGTTTTCCAACCCAAAATTTTCTTCTCAAACCCACACCAATCATGCTCCTAGTTATTCAAACACACGTCCGTTATATAATGCCAAGGATATGCCCAATTTTTTTTTTTCCCAGAGAAGATGCATGATGCAGGAATATGAATGCAGGAATATGAATGCACTCATTCCGGCTTGCAACAGATGGTTCAGACATACTGTGGCTATATGATGCATCGTGGTGGTGGGTGCAATTTGGCATTTGAATAATCTTATCTCTGCACTTCAACGAGAATTAACGCATACAACAAAGCTCACATCAAGGAATGACTTTGATAGTTTTTTTTTTCAATATTTAAAACGAAAAAAACATTAGAGGAGTTCTAAATCCAAAAAGTTGAAAGGGCTTACTAGATCTTGGGGTAGATCTATTGTAAGGTAGTCTATGTGACTTAGATAAAGCATAATGTTCACAAACATGATTGATGCTAGTAAGAAATTCCATGCTTCACTTGAAGTTCTTTTCCCAACTTCCTTAAGAAGTTCATTAGTGACATTCATTTTGATGATGTGGAGTGCTCTCTTGGCCCTCTTATCATACCTCATGCTAGATTGATGCATACCAACAATACTACTATTTTTTAAATTTTTCTATTTTTGCCCACCTCCTTGCTCTGATACCATGTCAAAATTTAAAATCCAAAATGATCCTAAATATAAATTTAGGCACAATAGAAAATTCACAAACAAATGTTAAATTTGTAGACAATTCTACACAGAATTTCTAGTTTGATCAAGATCTACACAACATAACTTGATAGTATCAAAAGATAATCAAAACATGAAGAGATTTGGATTAATTCTCTATTAACAAGCCATACAACATCAGGTAATCATTTATAATCACTCTCCAATAGCAATAGATCAAGCTTACATGTATTCTACTCACAAGTAAAAGAGAACCACAAATAATGAGCTAGTCTTGACTCCAAAACTTCCAAATAGAAATACTTATTAGGCTCTACATTTTACATGACCTACTTGCTATTTATAACAAGAATGATGATTCTCTCTCCTCCAAATAGATGAGTCTAGCCAAGCTTATCCAAAACTAGCCCTAAACTAGTTATAATGGTCAAAATTGCCAAGTAAGAAAATGAACTTTTACATGACTAAGTGACTAAGTGAAATTCAAATTAGAAATAGTCATGTACTCTACTTTCTTCAGGGAGGAAGGATGTTGAAGGCCGTGGCAGCTGATGAGCCAAATCAGTCACTGTAGTGGCTAGTATGTGTGTTGGTGTTATGTTAGAAATGTGTCGTGAACCAACCATGTAAAGTTTATTTGCTAATTTGGTCCCATTTAGGCTCAAATTGCCAAAGTAGAAAACTAGTTGACAATTTTCACATAATCTATTTTTTTTTCATTTTCTCATTTTATGTCAAGGTGATCATACATGTGTACGATGGTGAAAACAACATCAATGTACAAATATCTCTGATATTCTACTATAAATCATGTTGGAAATGTTGATTGCAGCCTTGTATCACTGATTTTCAATTGTTGCAAACTCACACCTAAACCTTCTATATGTTGTCTAGTGTACTGCTCACAAACAGGCCTATAGTTTTCAAATTTTACAGCTCTTTAATGACACATTCTTGCTTGCATAAATGTTGTTAAATGTAAGCCCTAAGATTACCAAACAATCATTACCTAGTTCAATAACCTAACAACTTGAAGGAAGACGAATTTATAGTTTGACAATCAACTTTCTGCTAGTGTCGTCCAGCTTCTTTCTTAGATCATCAGGGATATGAGCGTAGGCTATGCATCCAAACACTCGAATATGTTTGAGTGACGGTTTTGATCTTGTCCACACTTCATAGGGTGTCTTACCATTCGGGGCCTTTGTAATGGATCGATTTTGTAGATAGTCATAGCTTCTGCCCAGAATTTCTTTGGAAGAGAGGCATGGGCCAACATGCTCTTGGCACTTTCGATGAGTGTCCGATTCTTCCTCTCAGCTATGCCATTGAAATGAGGTGAGTAATTGGTTGTGTATTGCTGATGTATTCCATTGACCTTGCAAAAGTCCTTGAATTCGGTGGAGATGAATTATCCCCCTTTATCAGTATGTAGAGCCTTGATTTTTCTCTGGGTCTGATTTTCAGCACATGCCTTGAACTGCTTAAAGAACTTGAAAGCTTCGAATTTGTTCTTCAGACAATAAGTAGCAGTCCTTCAAGCGAAGTCATCTCTAGAATGTTAGGAAATAGAGGGCTCCCCCTATGGAAGCAGTCTACATAGGGTCACAAATGTCGCTATGTACAAGATCAAGCAAACCTTTGGAAGTATGAACTAAATCAGAAATAAAAGGACTTCTAGCATGCTTGCTAATAATACAGCTTTCACATGGAGAAGTTGGTTTGCTGACAGAAGGAAGATCATGCACTAGATTTTGAGTTGACAATTGCTGAATATTATTGAAGTTTAAATAGCCTAATCTAAAATGCCAAAGCATATCAATCGATTCAGAAGTGGATGAATGAAGAGCTTGGCTATTTGTCGAATAGCAATGACTAAGCTTGTAAAGATAGCCACATCGTCTACCAAAAGCTAAAACTTTCCTAGACCTATCGAGTATGGTACAGCCCTCTGTATCGAATTCAATCCTTCGACCAGAATCAGTGATATCACTTATCGAAAGTAGATTATTGGTAAGGTTAGAAACATGAAGAACGTTGGACAACAACTTTACATCATCTTTCTGGAACTCGACTTTGACTTCTTCACCTTCGATAAAATGAGATGAGTTGTCTCCACGTTGTGCAACTCTTGAATGGGTGAAGGGCTTATAGCATTGGAACCAGTCTCAATGGTGAGTCATATGTTGAGTTGCTCCTGAGTCCAAGTACCAGAAGTGACAATGTCATGTTGCAAACTAGTATCTTCTCCCTAACATGTTGTCAGGCTCTAGAATCAATGTACCAATCATTTGAGGCCTAACTTGCGATAGCCGAGGCAGTTGTGAATAGCCGATATGCTAACGTGTTGACATGTACTCTTCCCTTGTTACTATGTCATTTTTTGACAGTGTCTCTCTTACTTTCGATTGTACAATTGCACGAGCGCTCATTGTTATGGGACTTTCTTGTGAGACAAGTGCCATGCTAGATGGCATAGCCTGCAATGGTCAGTTGTGCTTCTTGTAGCAACATACCCTCGATATCTTCAAATGTCAACTCTTTGATGTCATTCATCACAATGGCCCTGATTGCAATGAGTACTTCAAAGAAAAAAGAAAACCAAAAAGAATAAAAAAGCCCCACAAGCTAAGGCCAACAAGAAACCTTACCATTTCATTTTCGAATGTCCAACATATTACGAGATCAGAAGGAGATACTATTGCTTATACCAGGATACATCCATGACACTTAGCTGATACTATTGCTTATACCAGGATACGTCCATGACACTTAATCTCTGATTACATATGAGGACCCATGTTGTGTAGCCTCTCTCTCTCTCTCTCTCTCTCTCTCTCTCACACACACACACACACACACACACACACACACACACTCATCTTGCTTCGGCTAAGGAGTTTCTGTTGTCATGGAAAAAGACACTTAATATCTAGAAATATATATCTTGCTATAGTAAGAAAACACACAAAGACTAAGTAGAAAATATAATTATGCATGAGTATTGGCTTCCTAAGCTAGAAGCAAAGTTGCAACCCACGATCCGGAACGCGTTTTGGATCACGTTCCGGATCGCGTTCCTGGATTTCCTGGAACGCTTTTTTTTTTTTGAAATTTTTTTATTGCCAATATGGGTATCGAATGGAAGGGTTTTTCAAGAGCAATTCATTTATCAGGTTTTCCATCATTTTCAAGACCATTGTCGTCCATTTTCGAAGCATTGAGTGATTTTCTACCATTAAGTTATTTTCCGCCATTAAATCATTTTCTACAATCTCTTTCTCTCTCTCTCTCTCTCTCTCTCTCTCTCTCTCTTTTTGAAGTTTGTAGAAATTAGAATGTGATAATTACCTACTGAAGTAGACCCTACATAAAAAAAATTGAAATTTCTAACGCGTTCCGGGACAGCGTTTCTGGTCCCGGAACGCTAGCGATCCGGAACGCACGATCCGGAACGAGATCCTTCCAGATCGGGATCCGCTGCAACTGAGGCTAGAAGTTTTTTCTGAAAATATGAAGCCAAATATATAGACGGAAAAACACTTTTTAAGTAGACATATAGATGCATTATAAACTCCATCACGATCACTCAAAATAAACTTTTTTGATTGATTAAGAGAATGGCAAGCCACAATAGTTCCTCTGATCATTCTAATAAACCACGAGACAAATTTTCCATTTGGATAAATGCGTGCATAATGCTACACTTGTATATTTCAGACGATAAGAAAAGAGGAAACAGGAAGAATTGCGCTTAGCTACTAATCTGAACATTCTGGACTTCAAACAGTATTTGCACCTACAGTTTCTTTCAAGCACTGAAGTTCTCATTCTTCGAGTACATTGTCGTCAGAGAGAATATTGCTGATTGACTTTGCTATACCTTTTATGTAAGGGAATAAGAAAAGACGAATCAAGGAAAAGAATGACTTTCGTTGTGAAAAACTTATCAAAAAGGAACAGAAGCCTTATGATCTGTACATCACCCCATCCAAAATCCTCAGAAATCCTACCACTTGATATCAAATTCTCAACACTTCTTTATTTAAACCTTTCAAATTGAAGTAAAGGATATCTTGTCCTCGTTCATGGGGTTGCTCAACATCAAGAGCAAATTGTTGGTTACCAATGCCCTCACAAAGAGGTCCTTCGCTTCTTCATGCTTTTTCCTCAGCAATTTGCAAAGCTGGTAAACATAATGAAACGTGTCTCAATTAAAAATACTTTAAGGAACAAATCTTTCTACTATTGCGAACCAGCAATATATAACAGAAGATCAAACTTAATCCCACAAAGCATTCTCTAAAAAAAATGCTGAAGATACAAAACCTCTGGAAGATGAGGAGAGGGTTTCAGGGTTAAGCAAGATCATCCGCTGCTAGATACCCAGCGAAAAGAAATTTGACTACAGATTATCTGACAATGATTGACCAAATCATAGAGACTCTGCAATGTGTGAGGTCCTGACTGTGTGCGGAAGGCCGAAGACTCCCAAGGAAAAAAGAGTCTTTCACCATACAGAATATGATTGAAAGTTGCATGTTTCAAGAATTTTCCAACAGAGTGATAATGGACTCTGGAGTCAGGAGAATAACTTTAAGAAGGCTGCGAGTCAAAAAAAAGCCTAGCATGGGATAGCCTTGTATGAAGCAGGTTATCTCTAATCACTTAAGGTAAATTAAGCATCAGGGGAGATCAAAAGGTGCATATATTGAATTTTCTACCTGATATATAGTATAATCATTGGAGGTAAACAAGGATCAGGGGAGATCACAAGGTATAGCAAATTTCCTCATTTGTTGAATTATTATTGCTCACAATGCATACAAAGAATGAATATGAGAGCAAGTTTTACTATATATAGCTGATTGTCTGAAGGACTAAAGACAGTTGAAATCACGCTTGCGGTGATGCTCTTCCAGATGTCTCAGAACCCAAGAAAGTTTGCATGAATGCAATTACTTGCATGTTCACCAAGTAGTCAACTTAAGCAAATGATTCAATAGTCTTAGAGACGAGTATAGACTATTAACGCCCTTCAATTTGGCTTGGAATCTGGATAGTGCAAGTTTTGGCCTTGGTAGAACTACTGTGGAGATTGAAATGCTTTTTGAGCCTGACTAGAGAAGATTTGACAGGAACGTACCTGACCATTAAAATATGATGCTTTCATCCACAAAACTAACACCAAACATTTTGCTACTCAAGCATTTGTCCACACAAGAAGACATCTGTCATGTACAAATGAAAGGATAAGGAGAACATTAGAATGTATAACTGATTTTTGGTATCAGAGAAGGTATAGTTTTGTTGAATGTATCTGGACAACTAGCTTAGTAGATGAACGAACAATATCAGTAAGATTGAGCAAGAGGCTCCAACCTCATTACCCACTCAACTGAGTCACAAGGCTAGCTATAATGTTTCAGAATAAGAACATTGCAGTACAAATAGAATGTGGGCTACAGAACTAGCATGGTTATACTACATTCTCTGGAGGAATGACAACCAGGGACAAAACTCCCAGTGCTGCTGCCTTGGGATGTCTGTATGTTTGTTGTACCACAGGCCTTGAGATTTCAGATCTTTGCAAGGAGTATTCATCAGCTCTTGATGGTGAGCAATCTCTTCATAAAGGGAGCTGGTTAGCTCTATTTCAGAAACAAGCCGGGTTTTGATAATTGAAGTTAACATGCAGTGGACAATATGGTGTTTGCACATGCCAGCAGACCCACATTTCAATTTCTAGTCCACGTGTAGAAACTTGTGACATTATTCCTTAAACGACGAGTTCTAACAGAGGACTTCAGTACGAAAAGGCAATCAACAATCAAAGAACAAATAGACTGAAGGTGCACAATAAAAAGGAGTGGTGGCAGCTAGGGCTGAAGTATGACCAGTCTTAACATGTACTTTTGTACCTTTCAAGGCAAGGAAAGTGAAAATGTTTGCATTATAGGAAGAAATGAGGAAATATGATGAAGATAAACAAGTATATGTGGGCTTGACTGTATCTGCAAGAGCTCACAAAAAGAGTTGCATTTAAAGACCCCCCCCCCCCATGGACCTACCTTTTCATGACCCACAGCAGCAGTTGATTTGACAATTTGGATGATAGACAGCAATGTATTAAGAACAAAGGTTGAGGCTACCGAGCAAGGATAGAATGAACCAGTGCAGGCTATTGTTCAAAGTTGTCTAGATTGTTCATAAAAGGAGGTCGATGAATAGGAAAGATTCAAGACAGTCAATTCAAGGCTTGTAAAAAGTCGGAAAAAGTTGGTTATTGAGGGGTAGCCAAAAAGGACAGAAAAGGCTATGAATCACCCTCAATATTTGGAACTTTCCTTGTGGGACATGAACATACTAGCAAATTCACAACTACAAATGGGGAAGGGCCGCAGCCTCATTATTTGAACACCTGAATGGAAGAAAGGTTACTACTCACTTTCATACATCCAGCAACTGGCTGCAATCACCCATGGATTTTATTACTCATCTCATGTTGACAAAGAGGAGACTTGATGCCTTGTGGGTGATTGCGGACGGTCTCTCAAAGGTGGCACATTCCATTCCTACAAAGACTACGGTCAAAGTCCCGTTAGGCCTTTTTTTGGTTATTTTGCCAATTTTATTCTTGGCCTTCTATTATAGCATAAACAAGTGCTAGTTTATTGTTTAGGGTGCAATAAGAGCTCTATACAGTGTAGATTGTAATCAACTGATTATCACATCATGTCTCTTGATTCCTAACTCTTAAGAGTTGTATCTATACAAGATATATGACACTAAATAGACCCACAACTATTGGGTTCCCGCAGTTATTTATTGTTTTTAGAGCCCTTTAAAACATGATGTAAAATGAAGATGCTAGAATAGCTTGAAATTAGGAACTCAGGACCCTAGTGATGTTGATTTCAAGGTCTACTTGATCCTAACATAACTAGGAATGGAACATGCAATGTAAAAACTTGACATGCAACTGTCATGCAAGTTGAAATGAAAAAACCAGCTGTGGATCATAAATTTGATCCTTGTTCAAATCTATATGAACTCTACTCTATGCCAATTAGATGAATCAAGAAAAGGAATGATTTCTGCTTGCTGGCCAACTCAATTAGTAGTATCAGATCTGAAAAGCAGATTCTAATTGACTTCTAATCACAAGTAATGATAATGCCTATGCAATAGAAAACATATGCCACTGATTTCATCAAATTCTGATGGCTCTCCTGGCTCCAGAAATGCATTAATTGGAAGAGAAATGGTCTGAGTGGTAGCGCCCTCCTCCTGCAATCAGTTTGCAATTGATTTCATCTGATTTGGATGAATGATGAGGGAAAAACATCTGAAAAACCAAATCTGTCCATCAGCGAGTTCCTACACCAAAAATGGATCAAGAAGACATAAGCACAATGAAAATGGAAGAGAGTTACAAAATCTATCTCTCTCCAACTCGTGGAGGATGATTAATTCTATTAAATAGAATTTGTGTATGTACAATGGCTTGGCATGCAATTGCCAAGTGTTGAATTTCTCATGCATGCATTTTGCATGTTGCATGCCTACTTGCATGTTGCATGCATGTCATGATAGGTGATTCTCCCCCATGCACATGTGCATGGGGGTCTACCAAACTCAAATGGGTCCAAGGCATCATCATGCAAGAAGGCCTTCCACGAGTTTGGTTAGAAAAAAATTTGCCTAAGTTATTTGGGCCTTAAAAATTTGGACCCAAGTATGACCATGTACCATGTACTATTTATTTAACTAGGTTTATAAGTTCACAAAACACATATAAGACTATTTTACATGGTTACTAGTTTGGGCCCTATTATTTGAATTTTCATATTTTCATCCAAGCTAAATTGAAGAGAGATAGTTTTTGCTTAGTATAAATAGCCACTAAGGCTATTCATTATTCAGTCATGAGTTCGGAATCTTGAGCTCTTTATAGGGGAGTTCCATCTTTGTATTGGTGGCCTTTGATGGAGATATGCCTAAGCTATTGGTTGCCATTGATTTCATTAGCCTTCTTTGTTGGAGAATGCTTGTGGACGATTATTTTGCCGCTTTTATGAATGCTACTTGCTATCTTTCATGCTGAATCTGTAGATGTGTTCTTAACTTGAGATCAGAGCACTTTCCTTTCTTGGTGCCAGGTGGCAGTGCTAATTTTTTTTCCACTTGGTGGATTTCCATTTTTTTGGCGGATCTTTAGCGGACGATTAGCATAAGTCCTTATGTTTTAAAAAAAAATTGCAAATCGTGTCGATAGCTTTTTTAGCAGCCACATTTTTTTCTAAAAGCTATTTTGGCAAATTTTTTAAGCAATACCTATTGCACTTTCTAACGCCCTATTTGGAGGAGGTTTTGGCCCTTGTTCATCAGCATTTATTTGCTAGCTTTTGACAATATTTTGGTGGCTCCATCACCCGATGGATGTTTTTTCTAACACTCCTTTTTTTGTACGAACAGGCGCGGGCTCTTTATACATTCATCATAGCACTACTCTTGATGTTCCTGCTCTTCTTGATGCTCCTGTTGTAGATGCTCATGTGTTTTTTTATTCTCATGTTGTTGATCACTATGTGGCTACTCCCAGCACTACTGTTGTTACCAACATTGATGATTCCCTTGCAAACATGATTAATTAATGACATTGTACTCATTACTACTAGAACGAGATTAAAATTCTCTATGCCAAAAAGAAGCACAAAGCTTTATCGTACTAAAAGTCGGTCTTTGCGGCTATAGGGGATTCAGCGTGTGAACTAACACCACATGCATGAAATTAGAACCCAAGAAAAATACTACAACCAACAGTACAAAAATAGCTCTAGTGAGATAAGCCCACATTGAGGGCAATGTTTTTAATTGGGGGAGTGTTATATCTATGGCACTAATTAGACCGGCAACTATTGGGGTCCCACAGTTCTTTATTGTTTTAGACCCCTTTAAAATACATTCAAGACTATTTTACATGGTTCCTGATTTGGGCCCTAATAATTGAATTTTCATATTTCCCTCCAAGTCAAATTGAAGGGAGATAGCTTTTGCCTAGTATAAATAGCCACTAAGGCTACTCACTATTCATTCATGAGTTTGGACTCTTAAGCTCTTTGTAGGGGCGTTCCATCTTTGTATTGGAGGTCCTTGTTATAGATCTGCCTGAGCTATTGACTGCCATTAATTTCATTAATCTTCTTCGTTCGAGAATGCTTGTAAATGATTATTTTGTTGCTTTTATGAGCACTACTTGTTATCTTTCATGCTAAATCTATAGATGCATTGTCAACTCTTAGTCCTTATGGTTGATCCCTAATTAACATACCTTAGTGTTGAGTGCTCAATCTTATTAGTTATAACTTAAAAAGATTGAAATTAGCAAAGCTCTTCGAAATTACTTAATAGTAGGTCCAAGGTTGGTAGTTACAACTTACTAATGATTGATCATTGATATTAGACATTACACCGTCAACAATCACACTTATATGCCTGGCGCTAACTTGGGCCCTATGACACTATAAATAGACAATTAGACACTTATATATAGGCCCTTGGACACTAAAATAGTTCACATAGATAAGATACACAAGAACTTTTGCTCAATTCTTCTATAATCTGATTTCTCTTTAATCTCTATGCTTGGTTTATGTGAGTGCTAGTAGAACTAGTAACTCCATCTAGAATTTGTATGACAAATTTTGACAAATCTAGGGGAGGAAAGTTCATGTCCCTAACTAACTAGAGTTAGTTTGCATCTAACCTTGGCTCAAGGGAGACAAGTGAGGTTAAGTACTAGCTAAAGTGGAGCTCATGTAAATTCATGATCAATAATACTTTGACTATGGAGTTGGAGTAGATATAGGAATAGGTGGTGGATAGCTAGAGATGGGCAACATGAGCGGGAGTCGCCGACACATAACTACCCTTGATAGATAGCCATGGCTATGGCAAATAAATGATACATGGGTTTGGCATCAATTGTGTTATTGATCATTTGAGGCATGACCATATATGAGAACCCATATGATCCTCCAATCTGAGGCAAGACATCTATGTCAATGGGATGGGTATGGGACACCATGGCTACTACTTAGTTGTGTGATCTCAAATGCAAGTGTAGACTCCCATGCCTTGGGGACCGGGGTGAGCATGAATCATAGTCTACATAATCATAAAGTTCTTTCTCTAGCAAGGTAGAAATAGATTGACTAGAAGGTCCATTGTTGAGGGATCACACAATGGAGAAGGTGGAAAATGTGTCGTCTCTCCCTATGTAGGAAAATAAAAGAGCCAACACTTGAAGGCAAAGTGGGATTTAAACTATATAAACATAGAGAACAAAAGTGTCCTAGATTGAAATAATGGAGTGAGAAGAATAACTTTAGGAAGGAAAATTGCAACAAGCAATCACTTTAGGCAAATGGTTCAACAGTGTTCGAGAGTATTGACAAAAGCCCCCACTACATTTTGCTAGGCTTGCACATTGTTTGGCCCTGGTAGAAGTATTGTGCAAATGGTGATGCTTTTTTATCATAATAATCAGGGTCAACACGAGTTTCATCTGCCAAATAGTCTACCATGGCTGGTTTCATCCACAAATCTAACACATCACTTATCCAAGGGGAAGTCAACAACAAGAAGAAAGACATTTTGTCACATGCAACTAAGAGGATAAGGAGTGCATTGAAAGTACCATTAAGGCTTTTATGACACACCCTTGTAGATGTCATTCAAACAAATTTCTTCTAACATTATCTACATAGCAGAAGCCTCAACAAATCACTTACATCTTCGATTTCCTTGGAATATTGATCCGCGCTTTCTATGATATCATCATTCTCCATTACAATATCAGCATCCGTTACATTAGGAGTTCCAGGTATTGATTGCATGATTATGCATTGTTTCACGGTTGGAGATACTTGTGCACTCTGAAAAAGAATTATAGAGAATTGCGTAGGTCATCGTGTGTCAATTTGTCCAATCAAAATTGCTCACTTCGAAATTTAAGCAGACGTAAGTACCCGACTTTTTGTTTTCGTCGAAAATAAAAAATCCGGTTTAACAGGAAATTTTATTGCAACAACCTGATCATGGCGAGTAGACTCTACCGATGTTGCGCTTATACACTGAGCAGATCGTTCCTGTTTCTTCTCAAGTTGCACACTCGGCCATCCTCCGGGCAAGGATTTTACACTATCATATTCCTCAAACTTCAGAGCATGTCTACTTGTCTCTTTGCTTAAGACAAAAAGATATTGAACATGACATGAATGTCAGTGCCGTTTGTTCCGTTGACATGACCTCAGAGCTTTAAAATTAGTGATGCCCATATATCAGGTTGACTACTGAAACTGTCCAGTGATCTGTCACTTTACTTAAAATAATCAATAATACCTTACCAACCCATCGGTTTTGTTTCTGGGAAGTGAAGATGCTCCTACAGCCTTTTTGCTAGGACTGGCCCCCAATTTCTCCTTCAACTTCCAATTCAAAAGCCAGTGATGCATTAGTTTCAAGTAGAAATTCCTCCAAAGAAACGATATTGACAATGCCAACATTTTGCCATTCCTCAGCAAGACAAAATACTGACCGTGTGTACGTATTGCAGCAAAAGTAACTTCTCAAACCTGTATTGGTTTTCGTTTCTGTGGTGGCGTAGGAGACAGAGGAGTCCGTCTCGCCAATCTAACATCACTTCTGGCTTGAAAAACAGACGATGAACAGGTTTTCCGCAACCCCGTGGCGCTGCTGTTTTTCTCTTCAATGGAAGCACAAGAAGCTGCATGTGGACTCTTTATTATTACCGAGGTTTCAGCCTGTAACTTTTCGTTTCTGAGCCCTTCTGGATGTTCGTTTCCTGTTTTGAACCTGTTCTCTATATACAGAATTAAAACGGATGCTTCTTGCTGCGTCGTGGTAATATTTGGCGTCAGAAGCGTTAGGATTTAGATAGCTAGGAGATTCTCATACATTACAAGGGAATCTAACACTCGCCTGTCCGTTTTCAAGGAATAAAGAGCAGATGGCTTTCTCATGCATATTTTGGCTGGACTCGTCTTCATCTCTTGAGACTTTGATGGACTTTTTGCATTACTTACAGCTGAATTTTTGGTATTTATAAGCCTACTCTGCTCCAAATTTGTTGCTTTGAAACTTCCCAATAGCTGACGCGGCTGGTTTGTTACTTTCGAACTTGCCAATAGCTGGCGCTGTATGTCAACTTTCACGGTAGACAGACTTGTAATAGAGGTTGCAGATCCTTCCAGCCCTTTCCCGGCTTTCTTATCAGGAGTTACGTTCTTCTCTGTTTTCTTCAAAGATCTTATCGCAGATGGAGAAGAAGTATGTCTGCATCACATACAATCAGAAGCAAACATCGAACGTGTGTTACATACAATTTTTTGGAATTCATGCATAATCACATCCTTCTATCAATTTGTGCATCCTTAATCAGAACTTAGAAGCAAACGTCAAACGTGTCACTTTTTCAAATTCATGCATAATCACATGCTTCCTTCAAATCAATTAAGGACGAAAGGCATCCTTGAATCAAAACTTATTAGAATTTAGAAGCAAATGTCGAACGTCAAGCGCGTGTTACCGTGTGTTCCACACACTTTCATGCGTAATCACATCCTTCCTAAAATCAGTTTTCAAATTTTTACAAGCCTAAAATCAGTTTCAAATTTTTACAAATAAAATGGTGGTGTCTCACAACACAGATTATTTACAAATGAAATGGTGGAGTTTCACAAAACATAATCTTGTGGGGCAAATTTTTTTATGACAAATTTTTTTTACATCACATTCCAAATGCCGAAAGGTGCACTTAAGAAAATGTACTTATTTTTCCATGCACCTTTTGCCCGGAAGGTGCGTGTAAAAAAAATTTACCTCAAAAAAAAAGAAAAAAAAATGTGAAAACTAAATTCACGCAAAGGAACGGCCGATTCCTCGGCCCTTCTGCCCGCGAAAGTCTCTGCGACCTCGGGCCTCCACCCTCGGGTGCACAGACTTCCGGGGCGGAAAGGCCTCGGAGCCGGACCCCCCCTCCCAAATCAATTAACGAGGAAAGGCATCAACATTACCAATAGTTGTGGGCATAAACTTATCCATCTCATTTTCCCTCTTTTAATGAAAAAAAAAGAGGAGGTGTTTTAATGAAGAAAAGGGAGGCGTCTCAAACGAATATGTGCGTCTCTCTCTTCTTCTTTTTTGAATTCTTTTTTAGATAATTTTTTTACTTTTTTTGGGCGGAAGGTGCGTTTAAATTTTTTTTTGCGGCAAAACAATCATTAAAAAAAAGGTAAAAATTGAAATTATGATAGGGAAGGTCGCCTTCTTAGGGCATTCCTCCCAAGGGCTTTGCCCTCGGGCTACCGCCTTCGGGCGGATGCCCTTCCTAAGTGGAATGCCCTCGGAGGGCGACTTTCCTCCCCCCCAAAGTAAATGTTTTAAAAAAATTTAAATATATATCGAGGTAGAGGCGAAAGCCCTTCCATCAATGGAAGGGCCAAGGACGAGGCTCTTCTCCGACATGAAAACTGTTTGTACTTTTCCTTAACTTCTTTTTTTTCACAGAAATATTTCTACACACATTCCAAGCAACAAGTGTTTCTAAAAGAAAGTTATTATGTGCTCATTTTTTGGGCACGAGAAAGTGCATATAAAAAATATATTAATCTTAAAAAAAAATTACAAAGTGATACAGGTGAGGTGGCAGCAATGCCTTTGAAAAAAATCAAAATTTAATTTTAAGAAAGAAAGAGCACCAATTTTTTTTTTGAATTATGAGTATTTTTCACCCTCTCTTTCAAAATTGAGATTAGTAAGTGTTTTAACTAGATTGGCCTTTTTCAATTAGTGTGTAATGCTCTTGATTTATTTTCCTTAAGTTGCCCTTTACCACTCTACTACCCACTTTCACTTTTGATTGATTACATTGCAAAGTGTAATCATTTTCCTTAAGTTGCCCTTTAGCACTCACCTACCCCACCTTCACTTTTAATAATTGATTACATTGCAAAGTGTTATCTAAGGTATTTCATGGAGGAAACTCGAGCTTCGACAAGGTCTTTTTCACCTTTGAATCGATGATGTTTTTCCATTTCAAATAAAGGGCTCTCGATACAAAACCAACTAAAAGAATCATGTAGAACCATATAAATCTCAAATTTACAAATGTAGGTTATTATACCCACAAGGCCCACGATGACATAATGAGGGAGTACACAGCTACATTCAACAACACGAAGCACAAGGCATATGCGAGGATTTGTAATGTTGGGTAACATGCTACCAGTTGAGTTTCACACATAAGAGTACATCCACATGCGAGGGTCTACTCATAGGCAGAGCACTCAACAACATATGTTCTTTGTGGCCTCATTAGCAAGGGCACTGTACATTGATCTTGTAATCTATACAAAATACTCTAGTTCTGATCGTACCAAAAAGACCTGAAATTGCATAAACTATTTGTAGAATATGATTATTTGTTGTTATCAGATTCCCACACAATCTTCAAATAAAATTCCAGTTGTTGCAAATCATATGGGAATATTCAATTATGGAATCACAACCCCTAAACTATGGAGAGCGTCGATATAAGACTATCAATGGGAGCTCCAAAATTCATAACACAAAATCTTTTGAAATGGGTCAAAATCCTAAAAAAGAGTAATCTTTTTTTGAGTTTTCTAATATTTGCCCAAAAACATGCTCTTTCACCAAAAAATTCTCAAAAATCTATGCAAAAAATATGCATTTTGACAAAAAAAAATCAATACACCATGTCCAAAAAAATTAAAGTCTTTAATAAAACCTAAAAAGTTGAAAATGCTCACATGAACAAAATATACAAATATTTATGGTGTTTTAATAGTCTAAATTGACATTCATGAAAAAAACTCGCAAAATACTTTTGATGCTAGTTATGCTAAATCCATACATTTTGAAACCACTTAAAATATTTTTCATATTTTTTTTTTTACAATTCAAATTCCAAGGAGTTTTCCTAACCTCCTCTCATTTCAGTTCTTGAAATATTACCAAAACTATCATTTTCAGCTGTTGAAATTGATGACTCACTTTCTCGTTATAGTCTAGCAGCAAATTCTCATCTGAGTCGACATCCAATGTTGACAAGATTTTGTATACTGTGGCTTTGTTACGTTTATCCCGAGTCAAAGATTATGGTTGTGCACTTAACCCAAGACATCCTTGTAAAATAGATATTGTTGACTTTTGTAAACGGTTCTTCATTGTCAACTCTAAAATTAAATGCAAGTATATCCACATCTTGGAGATTTACATTATCAATTCTTGGCTGATTTTTTATTGAATGTTTCATCTTGTCTTTTGGATCTAATTGCAACATTTGTAACTCGTACTTTTTCAAGAAAGCATTTTTTGATGTGGTACGCATCTAGTGCACACATACAATTTTCACCGTGTCATCACTCTGAATGAAGCCAATCACTTTAACAATCCAAAATAGATGATTTTTGTTATTTCTAAAGCTAAAAGTGCACTGAGACTCCCAACATTTATTTCATTGAAGTTACCAGACCATTTAACATTGGAAGCGTTTACAGTGGCACGAAGAATCCAAATAAATTTCACGTTGTTTGTTTTCAAAAGGATTAAAGATTTAGTCTGTTGTAAAACAGCAAAGAAATCGACTACCGTTATAGGAAATGAAGATCTAAATGGATATTGAAACTCTTCAGATGACCAGCATAAGTTCTCTCATGACTCATGCTCAGCATAAGTTCTCTCTCGACCTATGCTCAACATAAGTGCTCACTGGACATTTCTCTCGACCTATGCTCAGCATAGGTCCTCCCTCGACTTATGCTCAGGATAGGTCCTCTCTCAACCTATGCTCAGCATACGTGCTCACTGGACATTTCTCTCGACCTATGCTCAGCATAAGTGTTCATTGGGCTTCTGTTGAGCATAAGTACTCAATGGACTCATGCTCAACATAGGTCCTCATTGGTGACTTATGCTTAGCATGAGTGCCCACGCGTTCACACTGGACTTATGCTCAACATAAGTACTCAATAGCCTTATGCTCAAACCTATGCTTAGCATGGGACTTATGCTCAACATGAATGCTCATGCGTTCACACTGGACTTATGCTCAACATAAACTTTTTCTCAACCTCATAAGACCTATGCTAAGCATAGGTCGAGAGAAAACTTATAAATTAAAACTTAGAAAATAAAAATAAAAAGCTAAATTTTTTCTTTAAAAAACTATAAAAATTTAAAAAAAATCAAGAAAAATTACAAAAAATTTAAAAAAAATCAAAAAGAATTTAAAAATTAAAAAAACTATAAATAATAAAAAATAAATAATTAATTAAAAAGCTAACTCTAAAAAGTCAAAAAATTTAAAAAACTAAAAAAACTAAAAAAATTTAAAAAATCAAAATCTAGAAAACCAAAATTTTAAAATTACAAAATTACCAAATTTTATAATTTTAAAAACTATAAAATTATAAGATTAAAAAAACAAAAAAAAATTCATAATATTAAAATATTAAAATATTAAAATATCAAAATATCAAAATCTTAAAAAAATTAGAAATAGTAAAAATTAAAAAATTAAAGGTTTTTAAAATTATAAATTTACCTAATTTAACAATTATTATTTATAATAACAAATTGGAACTAGTTAATGTTTGTATTTTTTGACGATTTGAGTTAAAAAAAATTTAAAATATTTTGTGTCCACTCAGTCCAAATTTGAAATATTTGCAAAATGTAGTATCTTACAAATAATAAATAAATTTTTAAATTTAAGATTCAAAATTTATGCGATTTACCAAAAAATTATAAGGGCTTTAAAAAAATAGGTCCTCCGTAATTTTTCGTTTCAAAAGATTTCGCGTTTCATATCTACTGGGAACAGTACCACCAAAGAAAGTCGGCAAATAGCCAACAAGTAAACAAAAGCCTAATGCCTCACAACCATAGTCTATGACGACGGGAACAAAAGCATGGCCAAATCGGCAACCGTAATTAAAGCTACCAAGTGTTGTAAAGTCAGACACCAATGAATCGTGCAATGTACTAGCAAGCCAAAGGCGCGAGAAATAATGGTAGACTAGCTCTCAAATGGGCCCAAATGCAAAAAGAGACTCAAGTAGCTAAAATGAACTTAATGTAAAGCTTTTAAAAAACTCAAGTTGCTATGGCACATGATTTTGGGTCCATTAGACCCTAACCCTAGCCTTGTCTATATAAGACCATGTGACACCATTTTGTAAACACCTTTTTTATTTGCAGAGAGAGAGAGAGAGAGAGAGAGAGAGAGAGAGAGAGAGAGAGAGAGAGAGAGAGAGAGAGAGAGAGAGAGAGAGAGAGAGAGAGAGAGAGAGAGAGAGAGAGAGAGAGAGAGTGACAATGTAGGCAATGTTGGATTTACTCCTTCCACTCTCCTAAATCCCATTTTTAATCTGCCTCCATTCTTGTTGCATATTTACTAACGTTGTCACGCAGCCTGCTTATTTACACGCAAATTCGCACAGACGAATAAAAGTCGAAAGAATCGCGAACACTATGTTTTTACACAGGTTATGGTGACAGGCAAAAAGGGGACATTATCCTACAGAATGCCGAAGGTGCCCTGAAAGCTAAGGCACCTTGTAAATCTTATCCTAAGGCCATTCGTAAGAGTGACCCACTTTTTGCATCATCACCAACGTTCACCTCAGTACTGACTGACGTCACACCCTTTTCGCGCTCACCCCATGCAGTTGTGCTAACAGATTGGACAACGATTGCAGCCACCCACAATCTCCTACAGACAGCACATCCACTCTGTACTTTCACATTTGCACATCTGTAATATTATGTATATATATTGGATACCAATCGTGTATTCAACATAGAGAGAGTTAGATGAGAAGCGAAATAAGAAGAGACTAAGTGAAGAGGTTTCATTCCTCATTACAGACAAAATAAGCTTCATAGGGCACACGGTTTTGTCCGCTATTGTATTGTGCTCTGCCGCATTATTAACTTGTATACATGATATACTTAATTTGATACAGCTCTTTGTTCTGCATTCAAATCTGTGTTAATATTGATATGCTTGTTCTTCATTTTGTTTGATCTTTCTAGTTGCTCTTTCTAGTAATAGACGATCAATGTTTAGTCTTGTCTTTCACGACTAATTATCAATCGAGCATAGTCTAGCTCTTCGCGAATCATTCGTGACAGATAATTTGTCTTGCAATTCGCGACAAACTATTCATCCAGCGCTTCATCCATTAAATGTTTGGCTACGTAATCTAGAATGACTGTGATTTCTATCACTAAAGTTCTCTTCATTCTGATAGGCGTAGTCATGCTTACGGAGAGAGTCAAATAATTCATTCCACTGTGCACGAACATTTTCTGTTCGAGTTCGCTTCTCGTTTGTTTCTTGTTCGAGTTCGTTTCTCATTCGTGTTCTTCATTTATTCTCCCTCTCTCTCTCCAACATGATATCAGAGCCATTTTCATAGCTTGATAAGCTTCCACAGTACAAGACTCTACTAGCTGATAGAGTAATTGTTTTCTTGTTCTGTAAATATCAGATTTTCATACTTAAGTCACTGATAGTTTCTCCTATCACTTAAACTAATTCTTCCACATGGATTTCCAAGGGAAAGCCAGTTCTATCATGGACAAGCTTGATGGAGCCAATTACCATCTATGGAAATTTAAGATGAAAACTGTATTAATGGCAAAAGAATTGTTCGACGTTGTTACAGGTGCAGAAGGGAAACCTGAAGCGGACGACACGACAATCGCCGGATGGAAGCTGAAGGATGGAAAAGCTTTCATGTTGATCATCCTCAACATCACGGATACCCAGATCGGCCATGTATCCGAGGCTCAAACATCAAAAGAAGTCTGGGACATCTTGAACACACTATACAAAGTGCGAGATATAGCTTCTAAGCTACATCTCAGGAAGAAATTCTACTCCCTCAAGATGACGAATGGTGATTCTCTGCAGAATCACATTAATCAATTCAATAATCTGCTAAGACAAATAGCCGCTGTTGGATCTGTCATAGACGATCAAGACGCAGTGACGCAACTGCTTACAAGCTTGCCAAGTTCTTACGACAGCTAGGTGATGATCATCACGACTCATCCAGAATTGACTCTTTCAAGAGTCATTACTATGTTGTTGCAGGAAGACACGCAAAGAAACGAAGCCTCGAGTTCCTCAGCTGATTCTCATGCCTTGTACACCAACAAGAGCACGACAAAGCAGTAGAAGAAGAAAGGCCCGAAGCAATCAAAGCAAGACCAGAAACTAGCTCAGCACAAGGAACAGTCAAATTCGCAGACAAAGAGGAAGCTATTTTGCAGATACTGCAAATGAAACAACCACGAAATTCAAGACTGCCGAATACTTCAAGCGAAGAACAATAGCAAGAGACAGTCGAATCAAGTGGAAAATGCAGCTGCAGAAACTCCACAGCCTATTCAAGAAGCAGATCATGATGCCTTCATGACCAACCATCAAGAAGCATCTAGGGACAGTTCTTGGTTCCTGAATTCCAGAGCCACTCAGCACATGACTAGCACATGACTAGCCTCATTGGCTTTTTCGAGTCCTATACACCTTACAGTACCTAGAAGTTCATTCACCTTGGTGACAATAGCACACAAGCTATCAAAGGTGAAGGCACTGTAAGATTAAGCTTTGCAAATGATCAATCTAAGCTACTCTCTAAAGTCCTGTATGTACCAAATTTATCTACGAATCTGCTCTCTATAAGCAGAATCACAGATTTAGGACATAGAGTAGAGTTTGAATGTGATCAATGTAAAGTAGTTGATAGGACTGGCAAGATCCTAGCACTCGAAAAGAGGCATGGATACTTGTATAAATTAAGTCATTGCTTTTCTACCTCTAGTCAGGCTCTCAGTACTTCAATTCATACAAATAAAGGTTTACTTTGGCATTATAGACTTGGTCATTTAAATTATGTTGCTGTACAACGAATGTCTAGACAGTCTATTTTTCTTGATCTCGACTATCCTCGCGAAAAAGTCGAGTTACCTGTCTGTTAAGACTGTCTAGTGGGTATACAGACTAGGAAACCGTTTATGTCAAGCCATCAGCATATTGCTAGAGGATTGCTAGATGTTGTACATTTAGTTATTTGTGGCCCAATGAGAAATCCTTCGCTGAAGGATGCCAAGTATTTTATAACCTTTATTGACGAATTCTCCAGAAGGACGATGGTGTATTTCATAGAGAAGAAATTAGAAGCTTTCCACTGCTTCAGAATCTTCAAGGAGCGTGCAGAAAAGGAGACTGGAAGGACGATCAAGGCCCTAAGGTCAAACAAAGGTGGAGAATACATCTCTGTCGAGTTTAAGGAGTACTTTCAAAGCCAAGGCATTGAGCAGCAATTCATCACTCCTTACAGTCCTCAGTCTAATGGCTTAGCTGAGAGGAA
This sequence comes from Diphasiastrum complanatum, assembly GCA_029204225.1. Classification (NCBI taxonomy): domain Eukaryota; kingdom Viridiplantae; phylum Streptophyta; class Lycopodiopsida; order Lycopodiales; family Lycopodiaceae; genus Diphasiastrum; species Diphasiastrum complanatum. The sequence goes on from CM055097.1 coordinate 60,722,256, forward strand.
GAACCATACTCTGGTCGAATCTGCTAAGTGTATGTTATCACATGCATCGTTGCCCAAGAGATTCTGGGCTGAAGTTGTCTCCACTACAGCTTACCTCCAGAATAGATGTTCGACCAAGGCCCTCTCAGACAAGACACCCCACGAGGTGTGGACATGCTCTAAGCCTTCTTTGAAGAACCTAAGAGTGTTCGGGTGGATTGCTTACGCACAGATCCCAAAAGATACAAGGAAGAAATTGGACTTCCAAGGTCTTAAGACCATTCTGATCGGATATACTTCATCAATTGATCGAAGGAAGGCTAGACTAGTAGCATGAGATTCATCCAGATCCCGAATGTCGACTACAGTGAGACTTTTAGTCCAGTCGTCAAACATTCGTTGATCTGAATGCTCTTGTCTTATGCTGCAGCTGTCGACCTCGAAGTACGTCAACTTGATGTACAAACAACCAATCTGAACAGAGTCATACACAAAGATATCTACATGATCCAGCCCGAAGGATACATTCTGGAAGTCATGAAGAATCATGTCTGTAAACTCCACAAAGCACTGTACGGCTTGAAACAGTCTGCCAGAGCGTGGTTTCATTGGATCAACACATTCCTCATTGAACAAGGATTTAAACCAAGCACTGTTGATTGCAACATTTATTCAAGGGGGGCGCAACAATCCTTCATTATCATCACCTTGTACGTTGATGATACGTTGCTCTTCAGCAACAATACCAAAATGGTCAAGGATGCAAAACAGATGCTGTTCTCAGAATTCGACATGACTGATTTGAACGAAGCTCACTTCTGTCTTGGAATTCAAATCCACAGAGACAGAGCAAATCGACTGATTTACATCACTCAACAAAGGTATCTTCACAATGTTCTTAACAGATACAATTTGATGAATTGTAAATTAGCTCACTCACCAAGGGATCCAAGCCTGCATTTGTCGAAGAAACAATGTCCCCAGACCAAGCAGGAAGAGGAGTAGATGAGAGAATATCCGTATCGATCGATACTTGGATCTCTCATGTACACAATGGTCTGTACAAGACCAGATATCTCTTTTGTTGTAAGCTCACACATCCAACATATGGCTAATCCTGGCATTACCCATTGGAAGGCTCTTATTCGAGTCATGAGATATATTCGAGCTACCATGGACCGGTGCATCTGCTATGGAGATATCAGCAATGACAATCTTCATCAGCTCAGTGGTTATTCTGATGCAAGCTGGGGAGGAGATGCAGACAATCGTAAGTCCACATTTGGATTTACATTCTTCTTCAATGGCAGTCCTATTTCATGGAACAGTCATAAGCAAACCTCTATCACACTTTCTTCTACTGAAGCAGAATACATTGCTGCTTCTCAATCTATTAAAGAAGCGTTTTGGTTGAGAAATTTGTTGTCAGAATTCAATCTGTATTAGTACGGCCCCACAATTTTGTTTTGTGATAACCAAAGTGCTATTGCCTTATCAGCCAACCCTAGATTTCATTCTAGGAGTAAGCACATTGAGATCAGATATCACTACATCTGGGCCAAGGTTCTCGACAGGGAGGTAAGCTTAACATACTGCAGAACGCAGGACTTGGTTGCAGACATTTTCACGAAAGCACTCAGTATTAATGCACACAACAAATTCTATGCATTGCTCAGTTTGAAGATCAAGGCATTCATGGATCCAGATTAAGGGGGGGTGTTGGATTTACTCCTTCCACTCTCCTAAATCCCATTTTTAATATGCCTCCATTCTTGCTGCATATTTACTAGCGTTGTCACGCAGCCTGCATATTTACATGCAAATTCGCACAGACAAATAAAAGGCGAAAGAATCGTGAACACTGTGTTTTTACACAGGTTATGGTGACAGGCGAAAAGGGGACACTATCCTACAGAATGCCGAAGGTGCCCTAAAAGCTAAGGCACCTTGTAAATCTTATCCTAAGGCCATTCGTAAGAGTGACCCACTTTCGCATCATCACCAACGTTCACCTCAGTACTGACTGACGTCGCACCCTTTTTGCGCTCACCCCATGTAGTTGCGCTAATAGATTGGACAACGATTGCAGCCACCCACGATCTCCAACAGACAACACATCCACTCTGTACTTTCACATCTGCACACCTGCAATATTATGTATATATATTGGATACCATTCGTGTATTCAACATAGAGAGAGTTAGATGAGAAGCAAGATAAGAAGAGACTAAGTGAAGAGGTTTCATTCCTCATTACAAACAAAATAAGCTTCCTAGGGCACGCGATTTCGTTCGCTATTGTATTGTGCTCTACCGCATTATTAACTTGTATACATGATATACTTAATATGATATAGCTCTTTGTTCTGCATTCAGATCTGTTTTAATATTGCTATGCTTGTTCTTCATTTTGTCTGATCTTTCTAGTTGCTCTTTCTAGTAATAGACGATCAACTTTTAGTCTTGTCTTTCGTGACTAATTATCAGTGGAGCACAGTCTAGCTCTTCGCGAATCATTCGCGACAGATAATTTGTCTTGCAATTCGCGACAAATTATTCATCTAGTGCTTCATCCATTAAATGTTTGGCTACGTAATCTAGAATGACTGTGATTTCTATCACTAAAGTTCTCTTCATTCTGATAGGCGTAGTCATGCTTACGGAGAGAGTCAAATAATTCATTCCGCTGCGCACGAACATTTTCTATTCAAGTTCGCTTCTCATTCGTTTCTTGTCCGAGTTCGTTTCTCATTCGTGTTCGTCATTTATTCTCCCTCTCTCTCTCTCCAACACAATGATAGACAAAAAGGGGTTTGTCTATTCTCATTGGTCCACATTTGTCCTAAAACTTATTTGAAGGGCTTTTGAAGTGCATTTGAAATGGGTTGAGAATGACATGTGCATTTAGAAATTTCTAGAGAGAGAATATGTGACTTTAGAAATTCCTAAAAATAGAGGTTTCTAGAAAGAGATAAAGGTATAAGAGGGCAAGAGAGAGAAGGAGAGGCGTGCATCAGGATAGAGAGAGAGGGAGCACGCTATTTTTTATCTTTTAGGATTTTTTTAGGTTTCACATGAAAAATAGCAATAATGTGAGTTGAAAGAGAGAGAATGTGGGCTATGTGTGTTGTGTGTGTGTGTGTGTGTGTGTGTGTGTGTGTGTGAGAGAGAGAGAGAGAGAGAGAGAGAGAGAGAGAGAGAGAGAGAGAGAGAGAGAATCTCCTCCTCAAATACTTTCTTTGTTAAAGGACCTCCTATTTTGTGTGTATGTGATTTATTATGGATGTTGAATGCTTTTATTGTTGTTGTTAATCATGCTATCACATTCAAACTCAATCATTAGCACAAGCATTCTCCACATCTAGTTCTAGAAACTAAATCCATGAGATCCACATGTAAGTAAATAAGTGTTAGATCCACATTTACCATGAAGAGATCATTAAGATCTGTAGATAGGATATTTTAATATATTGTTCACCTCCCTTGAGAAGATCAACCTCATGAGGAAAAGATCTAGAGCCATTGATGCCTAGATAATTAAAAGATAACCAAAGAAGAAAAAGTACAAAGAAGATGAACATCTACTCAAATCACTTGGAACAACTCTCCACACAAGCATCAACACACTATATTAATCAACTTCAAAATAGCAATAATATATTAATTATAAGTTATGTACTTGATAGGGCTTAGTGGGCAGTAGCCCAACAGTCTAGAGACTAGAGAGAGAAAATACAACCGTAAAAGAAATAGTTATTGTTTGTCAATTTTAAGTTTTATTACTCGCCATCATTGTAGTACATAGTACATCACCTGATCTATCGTCTAGCAAACCGACGAGTTAAATTTTGATTACTCGCCATTTTACCATTTTTACCTGCCCTTCCAACAATAGTTTCTAATCCTCAGTCCTAGTCAGTAGCTCGGTGAGTAAAAGTTTGATAATTAGTCAGATCAGATCTATCACTCCATTATTGGAATTTTTTTTGATGATGAGAAATAGACAAGTGTTAGTAATTTGCATTGTTAAATTTTCTTTCACTCATTTTTCTTTTTGTTTTTTTCCACTTGTTTTCCTTGAGAAAAGATTTGTAAAAACATTGGAAAAATCTAGAAAAGTTAAACGCCAAAAATTGTCTCAAGATTCACCTCGATGTATGTTCTTAAGATATGGTAGGAGGCTATTTATGCTGGATCACCTAGATTTGAAAGGGTTAGTAGACATGCCAATAGAGATAGTCAATGAGAACGTTGACATAGATCCACTTGCAATGGATGATCCTAGGTCATTTGCCCCCCATGCCATTAGGAATTTCTCCAAGATTGACCTACCAAGGTTTGATGCAATGGTTGATCCTAGATGATTCATACAAATCTACACCCAAACATGTAGAGCCTACAGTTAGGACAGCCTGCAAGAGTAGTTGTGTTATTTTAATCTGTTACTATGTCGAAATGAAAAAGTTTGTGTACTAGGAGATGATGTGCTAAAGAACAAATTCTATTTGAATGTCATGACGTACCTTGTTCAGGTCATTCAAGTATACATAGGACTTTACAATTGGTGAGAAGAGAGTGTTATTGGCCAAAACTTAAGCCATACGTCAAATCTTATGTGGTTAAGTGTAAACCTTGTCAACCAACATAATGTTTAAAGGCTAGAGAGTTGTTACATTCCTTAGATATCCCCTGGAATATATGGGAAAGCATACATACGAAATAATTTGTAGCTGAACTTCCTAAGAATCACCAACATGATTCTATTTGAGTTGTAGTGGACAGGTTAACTATGTTAGCTACGTTCATACTAGTTAAGTCAACTACAAACGCTTCAAATTTAGCCCGGATCTTTGTGAAAAGATTATTTAGGTTGGATATAATCTACTTTTACCTCAACGCTTACCTCAAGGCAGCTACACTCGATGGGCTCTTCAAATGGACAGTGGAGGGAATCGATATCACTTGAACTTGAGAATCGTTGGCACATGAAACTGCTGGTCCATGCAAAGATTTCGCTAATATCTGAGGAATCACATCCAAAGTATTCACTGCTGGGAGTTGCTCGCTGCATATTGCAATAACAAGCTGGCGTTTGGTCAGGATTTGAACTGTTTCAGCTGTTGAATTCTAATTAATGAATTCGGAATGAAGCACGAGTGAGCAAATCGAGTTACCATCTGGTTTCTTGCTGAACAAGTTCATCCGCCAGTGGCTCCCAAGATTTTGAGTTCTTTTCAGCTTTGTTGAATTCAGCAGGCCGAGGAACACCTGGACTGCGCATCCCTTATAAATAGATTAATGAGAGACAGCCATAACAGCAAGTACCATAACAGCAAGTAAGGGGAGGAACTTCTCGAAGAGCTGGTGCATATCCAACCGCGCATACTAAAACTGGAAACGGTGACTTACATTTCCTTGTGCAAGACGGAATCATCCGGCGATTTTGACGACGTTGTTGCTGCTTCGTGAGGTACATAATTAGCATTTGTGACAAAATCGTCATCATCTTTTAGAGAATGGGGTGGATGTCCGTGTTCATGAGCACTCATGCTCCTATCCTCAGATAGCAACTCTTGACCTGTTTTGCCCGTAGAATCCTCATCCCGCTGATTTGGAGGAGCAATATTACCGTTTAAATCAGCATTCTGACAAGCTACGTTGGATTTTCCGCAAGAGTCTCTCCTTTTCAAATCGTTATTTTTCGGGTCTTCATCGCAAAGGACCAAATTACTTAACTTTTCTTCGCTCTCCTGGTTTAAGCTAGAAGTTCTCCTGTTCGTAAGTATGCTTTTCACGAGTTGCTTGTCAGATTCGACAAAATTGGTTGATTTTTCCAATCTTGTTGTATCATGATCATCGGCTGCTACTGAACTCTGAGGTGGTGGAACCTTAGAGTTTGTACTCGTAACTCCACATGCTTCGTCAGTACTCTTGAAGTTACTCGTCAGAATAGCATCTTCTTGTGCCTCCCTCAACCCCATCAGGCTGTCGAATGCACAAACCTCAAGTTTATGTGCTTTTGCCGTAAAAACAGTAAATGAAACTTCTCGAGAATGTGAACGACCGATTGAATTGACTTGTGGATCGCTAGGTTTGGTGGTCAGCTTTGCCACCGTTTGGTCGAAAGGTGGCGCATCTTCCTTTTCGGTCCAGTTCTTTATCGTCTTAATGTTTTGAGAGCTTTGAACTGCGCCTGATCTTTCAGTCTTATCCGCGTCCTTTCCAGATTCAGCGGAATGAGAAACGATGTCTGCTATTATGTCTTTCGCGGATAATCTTGTATTGTTTAATTCTACTTCAGAAGATTTCTCCAATCCTTGTAAGTTTACTTCTTTTTTGTCCTGATCAGTGGAGAAAAGATCATCAGAGAAGGCTATTGAAGTCGTCCGTCGTGCATTCTGTTGACATGACGATGAATTGGGGATCGTTTTAATCTCTGCCAAGTCAAAGGTTTGTCCGTGCAGTCTACCTTCAGGTTTCTTGTTAAGAAAGGAATCGTCCATACCGAAGGTTTTAAACCTGTACAGACAGCGAAAAGCAGCTGATGAGTACACTTATTTGTATAGAAGTGGCGATAAAGAAAGCTATAGACGAGTATAGGGAGGGAAAATGTTCAATTTCGCTCAAAGTTGTTGACAGCAATATTTGCCATATAAGGAATTCTGGAGTCCTATACTCAGTTCAATGGTCTTATCGAGGCAAAGCCTAGCTGCCTTTTACCAAAAATTCCATCTAGTATCGATGTTCATAGAGTTTTGAAAATTTGAAAACTGGACGCCTCAATTTATGAACATGCAGCCTCAATGTGGTATTAAAAACTTGCTCAAATGTTTCGATACGCAGAGTTAATTTTTACGCTGTTTAGTAGAACGTATACTTATGTTTGATTTCGAAATTGACGTCTCACTCATTAAAGTCAAAATCATCATCAGGATCTTCAGATTTGTGTTTTCTTTCAACGAGTTTCTCCACCGCCTTTTTTCCTGATGTGGATTTAATCTTTACGGGAGAGCTTGGTAAATCAAGTCCAGATAAATCAACATCAAAATCTGCTAGTTTACCAAATCCTCCATCAAAATCAAAATCCATGTCCCTGCAAGACAATTTATCAAGTCATGTCAAATATTACTTGATTAGAAGCCATTTAAATTTTCTCTAGTTCTACGTACTTTTTTCATATTATCTCCACCGTTACGTAACAGATAAAATAAGTGTAAAATAGAATTAAATCGAGCTCATGTGGATGCCGCATTAAGTGTTAACCACAATAAGTTCTCATTGGATCTTGTGGTGCACTGCAGAATAAGACAGACCAGAACACAAGAGGTACATCCTTTCACGTCTTACAATTTTGATAACGTGAATTTCTTCCTGCTAGCTTTGCTATTTACACCTTCATCAAGATCCAAGCCGGCATCAAGCCTCATTTTACTTGGCTTCCAAGAAGTTAAAAAGTCATCTCCAAGTTCATCATCTGTAATCGTCAGGCAAATTAGTAGCTATTCGCCGTTCTAAACTTCTTGACAGAGACTTTTATGACTCACAAATCATAATAATTAATCCAAGAACGTAGAAATAACTAACTCAAATCTCAAGAATCTGGCATCCTTAGCTTGACTGGTTGAAACAGCACTCTGCAACTTGGTTTTTGATCGAACAAGACTCACCAAAGCTCTTGGTATCTGAAACTTTGTCGCTAGCTGTTTTCATTTTCCCGTTTTGATCAAGAAGAAGATCTCTCACGCCGCGTGCCTTGAATATGTCCTAAACACCTTATCGCCCTCTACAGAGAATATTATCAAGAAAAAGCCAAAGCGAATAACAGGCGAGTCTGCGCCGAAATTCGAATGCTCCTGCTTCCTGAAACTGCTAAGAAATTACTACAATCTTGACACATCACTTGCATCTTACTGCAGCAATATCTAGCCTAAAATCTGCAAAAGAAAACAATCTAGCCTTAAATCAATAGACAAATTCACGAGATTGAGCAAAGCTTGCACATCGTAGACCCCGTTTATAGACAAGACCGGAGAGACAGTAAGTTCTGTCGTTCGAATCAAGCAAGTAGAAGCGCTTTAAATATGGGCAAATATATAATGGTTCCACAGCAATTGACATTCTAAGCGAATTAGAACTCATTATAGTACAAACTCCATCCACTTTTTTATTTTATTTTATTTATTTAGATATATATGGCTTTGACGCTTTGGATCGAGTTGAGGGTTTGGCAATTTGAGATGAAGATTTTAGTTGCTAAGAACCTAGTAACCAAATGCATGAATTCTAACAGCATTGGGAATTAGAATGTGTGTACATTTGCTTTAAGTTGTGAGCTCAAACTTATTGGGAGAGATAAGTTACTTTTGAATGCTTTGGGGTATGTAATGAGAAACCAAGTCAGTTGAATCATGTATATCCCTAAGAGCGAGCTTAGCGTCATGTGCAACCCAAAAACACAACAACGAAAAGCGCACATTCCGACATGTGGTTGCGATGGATTTCGGGAAATTTCATAAAATGTCGGGTCGGTATCCGACATCCCTGTCGAACCCCCGTAAAGAAGAACTCTGGCAGCTTTCGGTAGCTGGCGGGAACATAATTTGAAATAAGATGTCGAAATTCGACAGTTTTAAAGTATGTTGGATTCCGACATACGACGTGGGTGCCATGTGGCAAATTTTCGCTGAGATGGCATCCTAGTTGGATGTCGGAATCCGACGAATTATAAACCTGTCGGATTCCGACAGACAAACCAGCAATCCATGTCGTTGATTTGACGTTTTGCTTCTAAAAAAAAGTGTCGGATTCCAACGGCCCCTACGGATGTCGGAATCAGACACTGTGTTCGTATTCCCTCCCACGAGCTTCATTTTTGCGCTACCTTTGTAGGAATCTTGAGCGTGTTGAAGCGATTTTGGAGGCTTCAGATTTAGAGCTCAGAGGATTTTATTTCTTAATTTAGTTGCTTTTACATGTTTTAATAAATAGATAGATAGATAGATAGATAGATAGAGAGAGAGAGATATATATAAATAGATAGATAGATGGAAAGAGAGAGAGTGTGTGTGTGTAAATTTTTTTGTGACATTTGATTTTTAAAAGAGAGAGAGAGTGTGTGTGTGTGTGTGTGAGTGATTGAATTTGTGAGAGAGAAATTGAAAATGAAAGAGAGAGAGAATGAGAAAATGAATTAAAGGTGAATGAGTTGATTTTGATTTTTTGTTTTGATGTTTTTTCTTGAGAAGAGAGAGAGAGAGAGAGAGAGAGAGAGAGAGAGAGAGAGAGAGAGAGAGAGAGAGAGAGAGAGAGAGAGAGAGAGAGAGAGAGAGAGAGAGAGAGAGAGAGAGAGAGAGGTAATGTGTGTATAAGAAATAAAATAAAATGAAATGTTGTTGGCTGATTCTGACGAATCCCCAAGATACTCGGCCAGAGCTACCCAAGAGCACCGATCACCTTAGACCAAGGAGGTCTCTAAGAAGACGAGTTGAACGAAGAATCAGAGCTGAGAAGTACTAGTTAAGCATGACAAAAAGAAACTATGTAAGCCTCATGGTGAATCCCGAAATATGGAATGACATGTAGGAACTAGTATTTCTAGGCAAAAGTAATAAATGCAAGTAGGCCCCTCTTAGAAAAGTAAAGTGAGCCACCTTTTGATGGTGAACTCTAGTGGAGAGCAAAATTCCACTTGTAATTTGTGTAATGTGGAAATGCCACTAGGATACCACCTAAGGAGCTCTCTTGCTTATTTAAGAGACTCACCCTTTGTAGAAGAGAGCTTTTGTAAATGTATCTACTCCATGCTGAAATGAGAATATCTTTCATGAGTTTGATGCATTCTTGAGCTCCTTGATCTTTCTTGTTTCTTGAGTGATGCATTAATGATCTTGCCCTTCCATCTCCTTTGTGTGTGGTTGTGGATTGTAGTTGTGGATTAGATTTCCTGTTTTCTTGTGGATTAATGTAGGAATCAACATTCGAGTAAACTAAATAGGCTGGATTTGTGGTGTAGATCTTGCATATTTCCTTACATTCCGGTTCTTGATGGGTGTCCAAGAATCAAGAAATGAGTGTTTCTTGATTCTTGGACTTCTAAAATGCTATTAGATTAGTTTCTTGTTCTTGTTTTATGGATTAATGATGATGTAGATTAGTTTAGGTTGGTAAGGATCTGTTTCAATCTCATTTTTGCAGCAGTAGAGTAGGATTTCATTCATTGTTGAACAGTTCTGCATGCTGATTTATAGGTTGAACATTTTGATTGCCTGGTTGGTTTGAATCCATGTGATACAGTTCAAGAGTGGCTCCCTGAGTTGTCCTCTAACAAGCAAGACTTTGCTATAACAAAGAACAGTCCATTCTGTCTGATTTGGGCCTGAAACAAGAATGTTAATCTTTAAGAAGCGCCCAAGAAGCCTAGTAACAGACAAACAGATCAATAAACAAGATGCTAATGAAAAGAATCTAGTAAACAGAATCTGTCAACAAATGTGAATGAATCGATTTTGATTTTTTGTTTTGAGAAAAGAGATAGAGAGAGAGAGAGAGAGAGAGAGAGAGAGAGAGAGAGAGAGAGAGAGAGAGAGAGAGAGAGAGAGAGAGAGAGAGAGAGAGAGAGAGAGAGAGAGAGAGAGAGAGAGAGAGAGAGAGAGAGAGAGAGAGAGAGAGAGAGGTAATGTGTGTAAAAAAGGAATGAAATGTGAATGAGTTAATTTTGATTTTTGGTTTTGATTTTATGTTTTAAGAAAAGAGATAGAGGGTGAAAGAGAGATAGAAGGAGAGGTAGTGTGTGTGTGTGTGTGTATAAAAAAATGTATAAAATGTGAATAACTAGAAAAAAGAAAAATTGTGTGAAAAAAAAATTGTGAGAGAGATAGAAAGGTAATTTTTTTAGAAAGATATTTTGTGTGGAGAGAGAGAGAGAGAGAGAGAGAGAGAGAGAGAGAGAGAGAGAGAGAGAGAGAGAGAGAGAGAGAGAGAGAGAGAGAGAGAGAGAGAGAGAGAGAGAGAGAGAGAGAGAGAGAGAGAGAGGTAATGTGTGTGTGTGTGTGTTGAGAATCACTCATGCTCATCTACTCCACTCCTTAGCTAACAACCCCTATGCTTCTCACAATCAACAATGATGATAGCTCCTCCTCTTGAGAATCGCTCTTTAGTTAGAAGCAAGCTCATTTGCTCCTTTGCTCCTCATTTGGAAACTCCTTTTCTCCTCACAATCATCATTGGTAAGAGAGATATGAAGAGTGTCTATTGAAAGAAAGAGAGATTTGAGGGTAACGCTTATTAATTGATAACTCTTATTAAATCATCATTGGTAACTCTTATTAATTAGTGAGGCTAATGAGGTTTAATTTGGTTGAGGGCAGGAGTGAGAAAACCCTAATATCATATCCAAGTCCATCAAAATATATTATGGATAAAATCAGTGTACAAGAGATATGAAATATAAGCAATCGCATTGTTTGTACATAATTAATTAATTAATTGAATGCAATTACACTTAGTTTGAGTGCTACAAAATCTGAGGCCAATCCATGTTGAATAAAATGGAAAGATAATGAAGCATAGTCAAGCTCTTGCCTTGTAAAACTAGCCTTGATCTTGGAGGCCAAAACTGACCTAAAACAACTACTTGTGCAATCTCAATCACTTGAATACGTTTGTTGGTTGATCGAATAGCAATCAGAAGAATGAATTGCAACATCTTTAGCCAATCGTGAGATTTTAATCCACTTAATTTGTCATCTTTGGTGAAAGATTTGTACAAGGAATGTGCATAGCGAGTTGGAGTTCTTATTTGTCTTATGACATTTTTTACATGTGAGAGCTCTCCCTTTGTTAGAATCCATGGCACACTAGGAGTACTTGTCATCCCACTTTCATTGTTTTGAATCCAATAAGGTCTCTTCACCTTAGCCACCTCCAAGTCTTGACGTGCTGCAACAGTGTCCTTTGCACCAATTATATATGTTTGTACATATGAATAGGATCCAAGAGGTGATTGATTAAGAGATTATTCCAATAGGGTAATCATGCTTGGAAGTGACTTATCCCAAGAATCATTTCATGTCATGTTGTTTGATCCACTCATCATACCAACCTTTTACTCTCATTCGGATGGGTGGAGGTGTGATTAAAGGGCCATCTTCCGGTCTTCTCCAAGCTCGCCTTTGGTTTGTCCAAAAAGGATGATCAAATGGTAGATATTTTTGGTGATTTTTCGTACACAACTTTCCTCAACAAATTTGTACTATGACGACTTTCCAAAGATGTCGAAATGATGTCAAAATTTTTTGACATGTTTTAATCTGTGCGTCGGAAATCTATAGAGGATGTCAGATTCCGACATCTTGTTTAACCCTAAAAGAAATGTTGGACTGATGTCGAAAATTTTCGCAGGATTTAATGCTGGATTGTTCTCCTTCTTACTAATCGACTAAGCAGTTTTAATCTTCATCCATTGTTTATCCAGTTCTGTGGATTTTTCCATGTTTTTATACAGTCTGCAGATTTACAAGTGTTTTTATATAGTCTACAGAAATACATGGAGTTTGACAACAGTGTCACATTTTTCGCCTGACAAAAATCTTGTGTAAAAGGCAAAGGAAAATGGTCTTTCTTTGTAACCACATTAAGGTTTTTTAGATCGACACAGATACAAAGTTTGCTGGTTTTCTTGGGTACAACCACAATGGGTGATACCCAATCAGTATGTTGGATTTCAAAAATGAAGCCAACATCTAACAATTTCTTAATATCTTCATCGATTCTCTCATGATAGACATGGTTATATTTGTAAGGTTTAGCCCTAACAGGCTTAGCGTTGTCTTTCAAAGGAATCGTATGGACAGCTACTTCAGGCGGGATTCCTTTCATATCTGTATAGTTCCATGCAAATACATCCCTGTATTTGTGAAGTGAAATTTTCAGATCAGAAAGTTGTTCTGAGGAAAGGCGTGCACCAACATAAACTATTCGATCCATCTCCTCGTCAAGACCTTTAAGGTTTAACAAAATTGTTTTAGTGGATCCTTCAAAGGAGTTGGAACTTGGTGTAGGTTCTCGGTGTGGCTGTGGTAACTGGATAACAACGTCATCCAGTGTGAAATCTTTTAACTTTCGTGGTAGATCAAAGGGTGGTTCCACAAGGGATTTGGGAACTTTGGGAATCATTTGAGTGGAGGTTCTAGCAGACGTAGAAGCTTGTTCTGATTGTTTGGTTTCTGTCTCTTTAGACAAGGGCTTAATCGGTTGTTTAAGCTTCTCACGCATCTGTTTCTGACGCTCAGTTAATTTTGTATCAATAATATTGTTTTTTGTAACCGAGGTTTTTGAGGTTTTTGAGGTTTTTGAGTGGGTGTGTCTCACTTATCATGTCGTCATCGATTGTATCCCAGACTTCGTCTGGATACACGTCCCATGTGTATACTTTGGGCTTGGGTCTATATGCTTGTGTGTTGGATACTTTGGATGTCAGTTGGACGTGCGCCAACGGCCAAATTAGATGCTAATGAGCGCAAGACAATAGCAAATAGAAACCACGCACTCTAAGCTATTTCTGAGTAACTGAAAATAAGTCTGATAATAAGCAGCTCTGCTGATAAGCAGTAGTGCAATAGCAACTCTAAAATAAATCTCTAAAAGACTAAGTTAGAATACTCAAGAGAGTTCAAGCTCGAAAGCTTGATAGAGAGCTAATTACAATACTTGCTGAACTTGATCTCTTTGATCATTTTCGTAATAAGATGAATATGAATAGCTATTTATACTAAGAAATTAGGTCGTGAATTGCGATTGCCAGTTGGCTGATCTCCACTGGCATCCATCTGATTCCTTGTCATTGATTGTTGATAAGCGATGGAAATTGGCCGTAAACAGTCTGTCTGCATAAATGAACCAAACTGTCACTTCTGCAGAAATGAACCAAAACGACCACAGGCGACACAGTCGCAAAAATGCGACAATGTCAAAATTTTGCAAAAAACCTGACAATGTCCTTAGATCCCATTTAGGGTTGCCCCGCACTTTGCCAGAGTCATTTCTTTAGCATTTGAGGCACTTTGAAACATGCGAAAAATGAGACTTTGCATATTTGCTCGTAAATCCTGACAGGCAAAAAATACGAAAAAGAGCTGAAGCTTTCAGTTTCTTGGATGGATTCAGCGGTTATTTTCTTGTTCAAATAGCCCTTGAAGATAAACATAAAATGGCCTTTGCCACAGAAAATGGGGTTTATGCTTATAATGTCATGCCTTTTGGCTTATGCAACGTCCCTTCAACATTTCAAAGGGTCATGCAACTGGCTTTCCAAAACCTGTTACATCGGATTGTCAAGATTTATCTCGACGATCTAGGTGTACATTCCTCAACGGCTACGCACCTTGATGCACTGGAGAAAATCTTCATTTGTTGTTGTAGATTTGAAATTTCAATAAACCCTGATAACTGTCAAATATGGGTCACCCATGGGGTAGTACTCGGACATATAATTTCAAAGGACGGTATTTCTATCGACCCTTCAAAAATCAAGGTAATAGTTGAAAGGCCCTTACCTACAATAGTGAAGGAAGTATACGTCTTCCTCAGTCACACAAATTATTATCGCATCTTTATAATCGATTATGCCAGCAAGGCACGACTCGTTTATTTAGTTGTGGTAGATCCTCAATGGACCAAATAATGCATTAAAGCCTTTGAGGAGTTGAAAACAGCCCTTACCATGGCACCCATACTCTGTTTACCAGACTACATGAAAGAGTTCCATGTGCATATTGACGCCAGTAAGTATTCCATTGGAGGTCTTCTTGCACAACCAGACGAGTATGGCAAAGGTTTCTCAATACGTTTCTTGAGTAGGCAATTGGTGTCTGCTGAAGTAAACTATACCACAACTAAGCGAGAAGCATTGGCAATGGTCTATGTTGTTCAACAACTAAGACATTATTTACTAGGCCAGACCTTTGTCTTCTACACCGACCCTCATGCCCTATTATATATTTTTAATAAATCTTGTAAAATGGGACGTATAGCTCGATGGCTGTTGATATTAGAGGAATTTAATTTTTGCATAGTCGTTTGAAAAAGAACCCAACATTTCATGGTAGATCACCTTTCCCGGCTCCCTAATGCTAAAAAAGCAACTGCACCAGTCAACGATGATCTTCCTGATGCATGTCTTTTTCAGATTGATGCTACACCCTTATGGCCTGAGGAGATCATTCAGTTCCTAACAATAGACTATTGAATTCACACGTGTGGGACGCCCTACACATGTTTTGATCTCCTAAGCCCAATAATACCATAAAGATCAGACTAGCATTGGTTGTCAATAGGAAAGCTAATCATACAAGAAATATTATTGTGTTACAAGCAAGATCTGTCAACAAAACATGAAACTAAGCATAATAAATGTCTCAACTCGGCTAGAGAGAGAAAATAGAAAGTACAAAACTCATGTAGAGAGAGAGGGCACAAAGAGCTTGTCTCCAAGTTTGCAATTCACACAAATTTCATCATCTTCTCAAAGAGAGTACATCACATATATATAGATCCATGGACTCTTCTCCGACTTTGAGTTGAATTGGAGTTGTGAATCCACCTCTCAAACTATCTAGACTTATTCAAGCCACCTCAATATGTCTAATTGTGCCACCTAGTCTTTTCATGCATTAAATGTGGCATGCAAAGTACAAATGGCAATTCCTACGGTAGCTCGAGTTTCTACTTCTACCTACCTTGATTATTTTATTTTAAGATGGGTCTTTACTAAGCCAAAAGAGCTTAATTCATCTTTGGCATTTTTAGGACCCCTACTCACAACATTAGATAAATTTTTCCAATATTTTGACACTCTTCCTAAAAATGTATCTAATTTGGATCAAGCATCGATCTTGAGATAAGACCAAGATTAGATCTATGCTTTGAGAAGGCACTTTTGTAAAGTGGCTTTGTGAGAATATCAGCAATACATGAAGATGTGTCGACGTGTTCCAAGTTGATTTCTCCTCCAATGAGCTTTTTCCTTACAAAATGGTGTGCCACTTCTATATGCTTGCTTCTTGCATGAAAAATAGGACTGTTTGCAAGAGCTTGTGCCGATATGTTGTCACATTTGATCAAGGGAAGATCATCCTCTTTGATGCACTTTAGCTCCATGATTAATCTCTTGATCCAAAGCACCTCTTTAGTTGTTGTAGTGAGTGCTTTGTACTTGGCCTCACAAGATGATAGAGATATGGTATCTTGCTTCTTTGAAAGCCAAGACACAAGATTGCCTCCAAGAAAGATAGTATATGCATTAATGGACTTTCGATCCATTTTATCACTTGCAAAATCAGAATCCGAATAGCCGACAATGGTTAGATCTTCATTCTTGTACAATTTATTTATAATCTTGAGTAGAAGATACATATCTTAGAACTCTCTTGGCCATCTTCTAATGTTGGATCTTGGGATCTTGCATAAATTGACTCAATTTGTGCACACAATAGCTCAAATCGGGTCTAGTGATAGCAAGCCAAATTAAAGAGCCTATAAGACTCCTATAAAGTGTGATGTCCTCAAAGGATCTTTCATCACCTTTAATAGGATCTTTTACATGTTGCTCCATGGGAGTATCTATGCCTTTACAGTTTTGCATATTGAATTTTCTCAACATAAAAAAGACATATCTAGATTGACAAATAAAAGCATATTCTTCATGAAAATCAATCTCAAGGCCTAAAATGTAATGGATCTCTCCTGGATCTTGCATTTTTAATTCTTTTCCTAATGCATCTTTGGTTTCTTGAACTAGCATCAAAAAACTTCCACTAAGAATAATGTCATCTACATAGATTAGAAGAATGACAACCATAAAACTTTAAGTACATAGAAGGATCATAGTCACTAAGCACAAATCCTAATGAAAGTAGAAAGTTGTTGAGTCTTGAATACCATGATCTAGGTGCTTGCTTCAACCCATAAAGACTTCTAAATAGCAAACACACCTTAGATTTATCCTTGATAAATCCTTGAGGCTATTCCATGTATATCTCCTCCTCAAGATAGCCATTCAAAAAAGTGTTGGAGACATCAAATTGAAACAATTTCCACTTAAAAAATAAGGCAAGAGAGATTATGATTATTATTGTCACCATCTTTGCTATAGGAGCAAATGTTTCTTCATAGTCAAGGTCATATATTTGTGCAAAGCCTTTAGCACATAATCTTGCTTTGTACTTGTTGATGGAGCCATCATGATTGTACTTGATCTTGAACACCCACTTGCATCCAATGACATGCATGTTAGGTGGTGGATCCACTAGCTCCCATGTGTGGTTGGTGATCAAGGCATCATATTCAATCTTCATGGCCTCATACCACTCCTTGGTATTGAGGGCTTCTTGGACATCTTTGGGCTCCTCGTGAGAAACAAAATAAGCATAAGTGGAATCAAGATCCACTTGTTTTCCTTTGTCATCATAAGTGAGCCTCTTAGGCCCGGATCTCTCCCTCATGGATCTTCTAGGAGTGAAAATCCGAGGACTTCCAACTTCAAATCTCGACTCCTCCATATGTTGATTGTCTTCAATAACAAAGGGTGATAGATTTTGAGGTTGCTTGATCTCGGCCCCTCCAAGATTGGACTTTTCTTTTTCATGAAAAACTACATCTCTACTATCAATTACTTTAGAAGTAGAGAGCATGTAGATTCGATAGGCTTTCTTGTTGGATGAATATCCAACCATTACTTCTTTGCTTGCACAAGGATCATCCTTCTTTCTCGTTTCCAAGGGAATATGGACAAAGCATATGCATCCAAATACTCTAAGGTGATCAACCTTAGGTTTCTTCAAATAAAGTGCTTCATATGGTGACTTTCCTCCAAGTGCAACATGAGGGAGTCGATTGCAAAGATAGTTTCAACAATTGATGGCCTCACCCCAAAAGTCTTTTGGCAAGGATGCCTCAATTCTAATGGTTTTGGCACATTCACACAGTGTTCTATTCTTTCTTTCAGCCACCCCATTTTGAGATGGTGTATATGCACAAGAAAACTCCTTTTAATGCCTTCAAGCTCACAATAATCATGAAATTTATTGGAAGTGTACTCACCACCTCCATCACTTCTAAAGAATCTTGATTTTTTATGAAAATTGCTTTTCAACTAGAGCTTTGAACTTTAGGAAATAGTCAAACACCATAGACTTTGAAGCTAGAAGATATACCCAAGTAAATCTAGTGAAATCATCAATGAAAGTTACAAAGCAAGTAGCACCACCCTTGCTCTTTGAAGATGAGAAGTGCACATCCTAGTGTATGAGCTCCAATGGATGTGTAGTCTTGATAGATGACTTTGAAAAAGGCTTCTTATGAGACTTAGATATGGCACAAGCCTCACATGGCTTGAAATTCTTGGATAAGATTAGGCAAGCCAATAGCTTTGGCTTTCTTGACCATGGACACCATAGAACTATAGTTAGGATGTCCCAACCTTCTATGCCAAAGTTCCTCCAAAGAGATATGAGAAGCAAAAGCACTATCACAAGAGTTAGCATACTCTTTGGGATCAAGCTTGTAAATTCCACCATATCTAGACCCAAATGCAAGGATCTCATCATGCTTCTTGATTGTACATGTATCAACATTGAAATTCACATCTAGTTCACTATCAAACAATTGCCCAACACTAATAAGATTTTTTGTTAACTTAGGAACAAAAAGTACTTTAGACAAAGAAAGAACTTTTGATGAAGAAAGCTTTAAGGGAATGGTCCCTATGCCTTCAATAGCACACTCATGATCATTTGCTGTGTAGATGGACTTCTTGGCTCCTTTATAAGGTGACACGGATGAAAAAGAATGCTTGGAGCTACACATATGTGAGGAAGCTCCACTATCAATATACCACGAACCATCCTTCTTGAAAGGTGATGAAGAAAAACTCGAGACCATAAGAGATCCCTCTCCATCACTTGCATGAGCATTTTCCTTCTCTTCATTAGAAATATTGGCTTGCTTGAATCGACTCTTCTTCTTGAAGCAATTGGTGGCATAATGCCCCTTCTTGCCACAAAAGAAACACTTGATGTTTTTCTTCTTCTTCTTGGATGTGGAAGCTTGAGAGGACTCATCCTCTTCTCCTTTCTCCTTGGAAATAAGATTGTTCTTGCTTGAAGAGGATTGGTGTTCATTCTTACTTCTTGTCTTGTGCTTGTCTTTGGTAAAGAGAGCTTTACCATCAATGTTGAGAGACAGTCTCTCCATTTTCAAGAGTTTATACTCTTGTCTTGATTCTTCATAAATGAGCACACTTTAGAGTGCTTCCAAACTTGGTAGCTCCTCCTTAATGGCATAACTCTGAACAAGCTTGTCATATTCCTCCTCAACACATTAAGTATGACTTGAAAAAGTTCATTTTGGTTGATGGAGTCTCCTATGCATGACAATGTTCTATGAAGGTCGTTAACTCTCATTACATAAGCTGAAGCACATTCATCACTTCTTTGTACACTTTGAAAAATTTGGTTTCTTAGTGTTAGAAATCTAGAAGTATTCTTTGCCTTATAGATGGACTTGAGAGTATCCTAAGCATCTTTGGCATTAGTACAAGCACCAATTTCTCTTAAGATGTCATTTGAGACATTCATCTTAATATAATGTAGAGCCATCCTAGCTCTCTTTTTGTACTTTGGAATTTCTTGAGGAATTTGTGGTTCTTTTTCAATTCCAAGTACAATATCCATCACATCTTGTAGTTCTAAGTCCATTTAGGACTACTTGAACAAGTTCAATGTTCTTAAGAGCATCACTAATACCAACTAACTCTTGATGAAGATCCTTAACTCTCATGACATATGATGAAGCACTCTCATCTACTCTCTGATAACTTAGAACTATTTGGTTTCTAAGTGTAAGCAATCTAGAAGTATTTTTGATTTCATAGATTGTTTTTAGAGTACCCCAAGCTTCCTTGGCAGTGGTGCATGTACTAATCTCTCTTAACACTTCATTAGTAACATTCATTTTTATAAAATGAAGGGCAATGAAGTGGAATGCTACAGCTTCATTAGGTGCAACAGGTTCTTCTTCAGCTCCACTCACAATATCCATTACATCCTGTAGAATCAATAATGATTCCATTCTGACCTTCCACATTGCATAATTGGAAGATGTTAATCTCTCACTGTGCTCTAAGAAATGTGAACCAGATGAAGACATCTTCTTGGTGAGAAATTCTAATAATGATAATAAATGGAGTTGAAAGGATGTTGCTTGCTATCTCAATCTAGGATCTAACACAGATGTTGATTCACCCTATGAAATCTAGTAACAGATATGAGAACAAATTCTCAATACAAAAAATCATTACTTTTGTAGTAATAGACTTACCGGAAGCACCAAATGTCTACCAAGTCCTATTTGTCAGATTATTTTTCTTCTTACTAATCGACTAATCGGTTTTAATCTTCATCCATTGTTTATCTAGTTTTGCAAATTTTCCCGTGTTTTTATATAGTCTGCAGATTTATAAGTGTTTTTACATAGTTTGCAGAAATACACGGAGTTTGACAACAGTGTCGCATTTTTTGCCTGTCAGGAATCCCGTGGAAAAATGCAGTGTCGCATTTTTCGCATTTTTTGCCTGTCAGGATTTGCGAGCAAATATGCAGTCACATTTTTTGCTTTTTCAAAAGTGCCTCAAATGTTAAGAAAATGACTCTGGAAAAGTGTGGGGCAACCCTAAATGAGATTTAAGGACACTGTCGAGTTTTTTGCAAAAATCCGACACTGTGATCTTTTTGCAACACCTTCGCCTATGGCAGTTTTAGTTCATTTCTACAGATGGCTTGAAGCAATCTGCTCAAGCACAGTTTCAAAGGATCAATACTTTTCTTATTGATCACCGCTACACACCTAGCCCTTCATATTCAAATGTTTACTTCAAAGTAGTGCAGCAGTCTTTTATCATTATCACTTTATACATGGATGACACATTGCTTTTCAGCAATAGTACTGATCTGATAAAAGAGGCCAAGACAATGCTATCTACTGAATTCGACATGACCGATCTGGGCGAGGCTCATTTCTGCCTTGGTATACAAATCCACAAAGACAGACAACAGAAGTTGGTCTACATTACACAACAGAGGTACATCTACAACATGTTAGTCAGATATAATCTGATTAATTGTAAGTTAGCTCTCTCACCAATGGAACCAGGTCTCACATTGTCAAAGGACCAGTGTCATCCATTTTATTATAGGATCTCTTATGTACGCCATGATCTGTACCAGGTCAGACATAGTTTTTGCAGTCAGCTCTCTTAGTCAGTTTATGACTAATCCTGGTATAACACATTGGAAGGCTCTTATCAGAGTCATGAGATATCTTCGAGCTACTATGGACTTTTGCATTTGTTATGGAATAGTCGACAATGACAAAATCAATTTACTCAGTGGTTCATAGCATAGACTCAAACCATCTGAATCGATTGGAGAAAGTGAACGGTGCGAAATATCAAATGCCACGCAAAAAATGAGTGGAAGGATTTGGGATTGGCCATGGACAAAATTACCATCCATACGCCGAACTGGCCAATCATCCACCAACCTTATAGCTGGGAGATATCAGTAGATTTCCATCGAGCCGTACAAGCATACCAGCGGGAGTATATCCACTCTCCCAATCAACAGTGAGGCAATTGATGCTGTTCGCAAAAGATCTCACTCTATTGGTGTCCGTTGCAACGCGATGGGATGATTGTCTTCCCACTTTGGCATTCGATCCAAATAAGCTAATGGCGTCAGATAGTATTCAGGATCAGTTGTCGGTGGCCAGATTATATTTTCGTGCTGCAATGATGGGAGGCTCTTGGGAATTTCGATTCACAGCTTCTTGGACAGCTTCAAAATGGATCGCCGGAGTCCATCGTTGTTTTTTGCCACATAACCTAGATTTCAACACTGCCCGACTCGATATCATGGAGAAGGTGCAATATCATTTAATAAAAATTTGACGTGATACAAATAAAAGTCCACAGTAACTGTATCTCGCAGGTGTCGTGGGACCACCACCAATTTTGGTGGGGGATACTGTTGGAGGGTTTGCGGATCCCAAGGCAATCCTAACCCTAGTTAATAAGTGAGAGGGATTTGGCACCCTGCGTTGTAAGTCCAACCCGATGATCACACAGTTATTTGATAACTATAAAATCAATAAAAAGTCTTTAGACCTTTTTTGCGAGACTTTTAATGTCGCAGGGACTAAATGTCAAGTTAGTGAATAAAGTTGGGTTTCCTTCTAGTTTTTTATGGTTCTCACTCTTTTTTAAATTCGAATAGTCAAGGAGGTAGAAATGGATCAATAGGATTTTCAGGTCAGGGTCCTCATTTTCACTATAAAAAGGGGCAAATTCAAGTTTGCTACACATGTACATATCTTCATTTCAATAAAGCATATTGGTTCTCTTGTGAAATGGACTTATGAATGTCCTTGCTCTCTATCACTTTTTCTCCATCTCTCATGCATTGTTGTATTTACTAATTGTTGAATCTGATTGTTATTGGAAGTACATTTTTTTATATTTTTTATGAGAGAGAAACGAAGAGAGAGAAAGAGTAAGCTATCTTCATTTTGGATCTTAGTGTTAATGATTGTAGTGTTAATGCTTAGAGTTAATGGATGATACAACTCTGGCAGACAAGAGGGTCGACAATTCGATAGTTTAAATCAGGAACTAAAGAACGTCTAGACATGAACCTATCGATACATGATTAAGGTGGCCAAGTCTATAATGCCAAATCAATTATTTATTGATAGATGCTGAACTACTTGAGGCACATCAGTCGCAGAGTTACAATGAGTAAGCCTATAGAGATATCCTTGTCTTTTTCTGAGTGCAAGAACTCTCTTGTTTCTATCAAGAATTTGACATGAATCTGTCTAAAATATCCTATGTCCTAAATCTGTAATTCGACTGATTGACAACAGATTTTTCGTCAGGTTCAGGACATACCATATATTTGGTATCAACTTTGACAGTCCATTCTGGAAATTCAGTCTAACAGTACCTTCACCTTTGATTCTGTCTGAGCTGTTGTCTCCAAGGTGAACAAACTTCTTGGTACTGTAGGCTGAATGGTCGCTAAACCATTCTTGATGGCTTGTCGTGTGTTGGATTGCTCCAGAATCAAAGAACCACTCCTTCAATTGTTTGACATGATGATGGTTCACCAAGAAGGCTTCCTACTCGTCATCGTCGTCTTCTTGGATCTTCTGCTTCGTGTTTACGTGCATGGGCTTGTTGATCCGGCTGTTTCTTCTGGTCGTTGTTAAACTTCAAGGTCTGACAATCTTGGATTTTGTTGAAAATGCTGCCAAAAGAATCCAATAAACTTTTTAAATGAATGCAGAGCAAACAGAGCTGTAATCAAATTAAGTATAATGAAATATACAGGTAAATAATGCAGGTGAGCACAAAACAATAGCGGACGTAACCGCGTGCTTCACAAAGCTAATCACACAATCTGTAAAGGTGATGAACCTATTACTGACAATACATCTGGAAGAAAGAATCAATGCGCGAAAGCATCTACGATGTCTATCTTTGATTATCAGTGATGTTTCATTCTCTCTCTTCTGTTCTGATACCGTTACTGTTTGAATACGCAGATGGCATTTAGTATATACATAATTTTTACAGGTGTGCAGATGAAGAAAGTACAAAAGTGGTTGTGCTGTCTGTTGGGAGATCGTGGGTGGCTGCTGTCATTGTCAAATCTGATTGCATAGTGCATGGGATGAGCATGAGAAGGCCGCGACGTCAGCCTTCGATAAAATTAACGTTGATGAAAATGCAAAAAATGCGACACTTTGACAAATGCCTTAAAAACTGATTTATAGGGTACCTTCATTGTGGTGATTCACTATGAGGCAAGGACATGTCCCAAGGGATGTCTTTCTCCTTGTGCTTTTCTCCAGCCACTTTTTCCCACTAGATCCATGAAAGCCTCTAGAACGTAGATCTCATCGAAACCGTAGAGCCCCACAAGGCAATGTTGTAGTAGGCCAAATGGATACAGTGACCACGAATCCACGACTAGAGTTCCTATAATTGTTAATGATCTCTTACGAGAATGCATAGACTGGGACCTAGTTGAGGACGAAGCTCTTTATAAGCTAGAAGTCTCGTTATGGGACAATAGCATAAAGATGGTGAAAGATCCAACCCTTGATCCACGATTAGAGTCATCAATGAATGCCAAGGAAAAAGAGCCAATCACTTCGGATCCCCCATTAGGAGGCTCTTTGAAAAGAAAACTCCCATTACCTTCATCGATCTAGGAATGAAGTCATCCAGGAGCGTCAGAAAACTCGACCGAGCTTTGAAAAGAATAGGAATCAACAATCAGCCAGCGCTTCATGAATGCAAACCCCTTATAAGACAAAAACCACATAGTGGAAGGCTAAGAGCAATAAATGAGGGATCAAATCCGAGTTGATGGCCGACCTGGAATTAAAAGAGAAAATTCACCAGGAAGCCATAGAAGAACCCAGGCCTGCGCCTGACATACCACAGTATTTCAAGGATTACGAGATGGATGAAGTGGTAGTGGTTATGCCCAGAGCAAAAAGAGAAACCTCAGAAGAAACCTCCCAAGGATCCAATGTTTATGAAGGTCCTGCTCATACAAAAGAGATAGATCTGGCTGTGAAGGGAGAGGAAAGTCGCATGGTATCAGTAGGAGAAGATGTAGAGGGAGAGAAACTCAAGAATCTCAAGGCACTTCTTCGCAACTACCGTGACTGCCTTGTTTGGAATTACACTGAGCTAAAGGGCATATCGCCAGTAGTGGTTCACACCATCCCGCTGGTTGAGGGTGCAAAACTCGCAGTTAGTAGGCCTTATAGGTCCAATCCACACTACGCCTAGCTGATCCGAGAGAAATTGAAGAAGCTTCTAGATGTAGGATTCATCTACGAGATGGAACACATTGATGTAAGAAAGCAAGAGTCAAGTCACCAAGATCTAGTTATTAATCAATCTCCACAAGAAATAAGAGAGAAGAGGCTAGGCGCCCTCTGCTAAGAGGAAGAGACAGAAAACAGCAACACAAGCAATGGAGAGCAATGCTTAGACAAACTGAAAAATGTGACACAATAAGCAAATATGTACTCTACCTAGATAGGGCCCCTAAACCAAATTAGACCTATAAGAATCCACGAGTCATTACATGACCAAAATTGGGTCCAACTGAACTTAAGACAAACTTAAGATGGCCTAAATAACTAAATACCCATGGTTACACAAATCTCGACCTTTTGGGTCAAAGTAACCTATGGATTAACTTTAGCATAGTCATTTATTTCCAACACCTTCCTTAAATGACAATGCAAAAACTAAAATCTTCACTACATAATAAAACCAACACATGGTATTAAATTTAAAGCTTCAAATCTGACTCTAGGCTACATCTGATGGAAAATATAACTTCTCACTATGAGTTGCATGGAAAGTCCACTTAACTGAACTAATTCACCTACCAAAGATCCACATAGGTAACTGCATGCATGGATGTTGCATGTACTTGCATGTCAACTCATAAAATTACCTAGACATGTGTAGATCACAAAAACCACTTTGCATGTTGCATGCACTGATTGCATGTGGCTTGCATGCATACAGTATGACATTGCATGCTATCTAAACTTTTGCATGTCATCAAAACTGAATCTACCTAACTCAAATCCGACCTATACTAGAAGGTTATGTGCTCAATTCACATATTTTTTTATGTACAACATGAAATTTAGTGAAAATAACCATGGACATGGCCCCAAACTCGAGATAGGAAGATAATATTTTGATAGTCTTCATATTCATAGGTGTAGCAACCGGCTTGCAATCTTCCATCTTCAAGCACTTCAAAATCTGCCCAATGTAGCGTTCTTGAGAGATGAGAATTCCAGTCCCTCAGTCTTGTACAAATTCAAGACCAAGATAAAAGTGCAATAGGCCTAAATCTGAGATTTCAAAAACCATACCGAGATCAAGTATAACGGCATCAATATGCTGCTCATTACTTCTCATATTTATAATATCATCAACATAAAGCAAAATAATGATGATATAATCTGAAGTATGCTTAACATAAAGAGTAGATTCGCTAGGACTACTAGTAACCCCACGATCACAAAAATAGGCATGTATCTTTTGATACCACATCCTCGGGGCTTGCTTCAGTCCATAAAGTGCCTTCTTGAGAAGACAAACTTTATCTTCTTGGCCTTCAACCAAAAAACTAGCAGGTTGTTGAAGGTACACTTCCTCATTGAGATCACCATTGAGGAATGTTATCTTTATGTCAAGTTGCTGCAAATGCCTTTCAAAATGGGCAGCCAAAGAGGTTACTACCCTCACGGTAGTCATCTGAACAGTAAAAGAAAAAGTCTCTTCATAATCAATCCCCTTTTGCTGAGCATAGCCTTTGGCAACAAGCCTTGCCTTATACCTTTCAACGGTACCATCTTCCTTATACTTGATTTTGTATACCCATTTAGAACCAATTGTCTTCTTCCCATGAGGAAGATTAACAAGAAATCAAATCTGGTTCTTCATGAGTGAGTCATACTCATCTTGCATCGCATCCTCCCAACATTTTACTCCCTTGGCCTAGTCATAAAAAACAGGTTCTTCCGCAACGTCTCCATGAGATGTAAGAGCAAAATCTGAAAAATCAGCATAGTCCACTGATTTTGTAGAGGCACGTGTCTTTCCATGATAAAATGAACTTACTTTGTTGTCCCGCAAAGTCAACAACAGCCACTGTCAGACTGTTTAAGGTTGTCCAACAGCCATGTCTCTTCTTGCAATTTGTTGTTCAAGATCTTTCGAGACTGCACTTGGCTGTCCAAGATCTTCCAAAACTGGTCCTTGTTGTCCAACAATTCCTATAGGCTAATTTTGAGCAACAATGGGTGGTTCTTGATGAACATGGGAAATCTGGAAAAACTTCAACATTCACACTATGTGGGTTGTCCCCCTTCAAGAAATGAGCTGGGGCCACATCTAATGAATTATTTTCATCAAAATGCAGATCACGACTAACAATAATCTTGTTAGTGTTCAAATTGAACAGCCTATAGCCTTTGCTTTCACTACTATAGCCAACAAAAATGCATTTAACTCTTTTATTTTCAAGCTTTGTATGAAGAAACAAAAGCATAAGCCGTACAACCAAAAATGCGAAAGTAAGAGATTGAAGACTTCTTCCCATACCAAACTTTATAAGGAATTAATACTTTCAATGCTTTAGTAGGACAACTATTGCTTATGTATGCTGCCATTATAACCGCTTCAATCCAAAACTTGTGAGGCAGTCCCTTTGCTTTGAGCATGCAACATGCCATCTCCATAAGTGTGTGATTCTTTTCTTTGGCAACACGATTTTGTTGAGGCATATAGGGAGTTGTCATTTGATGTAGAATTCCCTTCTCTCGAAGAAATGCACCGAACGTACTCTTGATGTATTCCCCTCCTCGATCGGTGCGTAGGGTCTTCAAAGAATGCCCAAAATGATTTTCCACCATTGCTAGAAAATCTTTGAAATGTTGAAAAACTTCTGATTTAGCCTTCATAGGATAGATCCATGTAAAATGAGAAAAGTCATCAATAAAAGTCACAAAATAGATGCACTTTCCAATGGATTCGGTCCTCATTTAACCACAAACATCACTATGAACCAAATCAAATTTATCAAGAACCCTTATAGTTTCATCAATTGGAAAAGGTTTCCTTTGAAACTTTCCAGGTATGCACCCCTCGCATACATGCTCTTCCAGTTGCTCAATGGTAGAAAAATCTTCTACCATATTAAATGTCTTCAGCTTCTTCAAACTTGCAAAGTTGAGATTCCCAAACCTTGCATGCCACAATTCAACCAACTCCAATGATTGTGATTTAGAAGCAACAAGACATATACAGGGAATTCGTCGCTCATAGGTATCCATAATGAATAAGCCAACATGCATTGTTCCCAAAACAATAATCAAGAGTGATCTTTTAGGATCCTTGACAAGACACTTATCTTCTTTGAGCTCAACAACTAGTCCTTGCTTCAACATAGTTGAAACCGAAAGAAGATTTTTTCTTGATTCCTGGAACATAAAGTACATTCTTAATGTACTTTTCTTTACCATTAGGCAGAATGATGGCTATAATTCCAATTCCATGAACAGAATAAGATGCATTATCCGCACATTGTACCTTGCTTCCATTTTGCACTTTTACTAATTTAGTGAATGCTTCTTTGCGATAAGTCATATGATGAGTAGCACCACTATCAATCACCCATTCAATGGGCTGAAAATCAGCAACTTGCAAAACAGAACATGAATTCCTCATAGATGTAGAAGTACTAGTAGAAGCAATATTAGACACAAAAGCATAGTCTTGGTTGAAGAGATCACCACTAGCTTCAAGCTCTTGCTCCAAAGTAGCAAGTGAAGCACTAGTATCAATTCATTTACTCTTCTCTTTCGCAAGCTTCTTCTTACAATCCTTGATGAAGTGCCCGTACTTATTGCAATAGTGGCAATTCCCTTTCTTTTGAGTGTTGGCATTTTGATCTTCAATGAGCTTTTGCTCATCCTTGGAAGGAGGCTTCCCCTTTTCTTTTGACTTGCCTTTGCCCTTGTCTTTCGTGAAGAAAGCTTGATCTTCTTGAGTGTCACCCACAAAATTTGCCTCGTTTGCTCCTCTTGAAAAAGCAGCCCAACAAGTTCATCAAAGGAGAGTTGTTGTCTCCTAAGAGAGAAACTCAAAGATGAAACAAATGGAAGATAAGATAAAGGTAATGAGTTGAGAGTAATGGAAACAAATTGAGCATCCTCAATTATCTCATCAATATTGAGAAGCTTCTCATGAAGATCCTTGATCTTCGTCAAGTGATTGGTCACTTGATCTTCTTCATGCATCTTCAACAAAGAAAGTTGATTTTTGAGATATACTACTCTTGCTGGATTTTTGATTCTATACATAGTATAAAGTGTATCCCACGCACTTTTAGATCAATCCAAGATCCAACAATCTAGCATCAGGGAGAAGAAGTTAGTTGTCACGCGTAGGTTTGTTCTCATGAGAGCGATAGCATATCTCAGATTACAGCATGAATGGAAGATCCACATCTAACTCTAACATCCATTAACCCTAAGCGTTAACATCCATTAACCCTATGATCCACAATGAGATAGAAACTTGCTTCTCTCTCTCTCTCTCTCTCTCTCTCTCTCTCTCTCTCTCTCTCTCTCTCTCTCTCTCTCTCTCTCTCTCTCTCTCTCTCTCTCTCTCTCTCTCTCACACACACACACACAAAAAGAATAAGAAATGGCAATCCCAATTAACAGTCACATTAGAGGAGTCCTAAATCCAAAAAAGACCCTTTGTAAAGATACTTTTTATACTTTTTCTCAAATTTTGCTTACACATGGACCAATCAAAACACTCAAATTTAAAATCTACATAATGTAGCTCATTAGAATTGAAAAAAAACATTTTTTTAAAAAAAATGCTATAATTCGGCATTGGGGACAGCCCGCAGGCATGACATGTTATTCATAGTATAATATGCAATTATCATCGAAAATAACATAACTTTTTAATCGTAGCTCCGATTGAGACGAAAATTATACCGCTGGAAAGCACTCAACGAGAGCTTTCCAATGGTATCTACATAACCTACTTCCAAGCTACCATTTAAAAGTTATGGCCGATCAAAGTTCTCAAAAAAATAATAATCAAATATCGCTCTTGTGCGCGGATAGAGCACCCTCTCACTGGGTGCTCTATCCGCGCACAAGAGCGATATTTGATTTTTTTTTTTTGAAAACTTTGATCGGCCATCACTTTTGAATGATAGCTCAGAAATAAGTCATGTCGATACCATTGGAAAGCTCTCGTCGAGCGCTTTCCAATGGTATAATTTTCATCTCTATCGGAGCTACGATTAAAAAGTTATGCTATTTTCAATGAACTACAAACAATAATGTACATAGAATGGTTAAGCATCAAAAATAGTGCGGGCAGAAATGAAAAAGAATTTGGGCAGAAAACGAATTTATCTTGGTAATTTACATTAATAAACTTTGTCAATCTACGTGGCATTCCTTAAAGGGTCTTTTTGGATTCAAAATTCCTCTAATGAATCCAACAATTAGCAAAATACAACAAAAGCGAGAGAGATGGAGGAAAACAGTTAGAGAGCAAGGACATTCACAAGTCCATTCCATAAGAGAACCAATCTGCTTGTATTGAAATGAGAATATGAACATGATTTTCAAACTCGAGTTTGGAACTATTTATAGTAGAGAGGAGGACCTTGGCCTCAAAATCCTATTGGTCCATTGCTACCTCTCTAACTATTCAAATTTAAAAAAGAGTGGGAACCTATTCAAAATTGGAGAGAATCAAATCGAATTTGAAATTTGGTGGGAACCCCAACTTTATTCGCTAACTTGACATCTAGGCCCGCAACATTAAAAGTCCCACAAGACTTTCTAATTATCAAGTAACTATGTGATCATCGGGTTGGACTTACCCTACGAAATCTCTCTCACTTATTAACTAGAGTTAGGGTTGCCTTGCGACCCTGATGGTGTCTGGTGCGGCTTTGGCTTAATCTTGCTGGTTAATCTGGAAGGAGTCATCAAAACCAGTAGAGGTATCATGGAATTGTTCAAATCCTCTTTTAGGGGACTGGAGGTCAAAGGGTCCTAGACTTTTGGGCATCTCAAAGATTTTGTCTAGGCCGAGTGGATTGGAATCATCGAACATATCCATGACTGTTTTGGTGTTTGAAAAAACGACTCAGATTTGTGGGGGTGAGGAGGCTTGGGCAGATGTGGTTGGAGTGGCAGATCCAATGGTCACAAACTAACCCTATGGGGAAGCGGAGGCAAGGGATGCATCAATGGATTGGGGGGTGGCTAGTTCAGTGTGAATCGCAGTAGGGGGTGGAAGCGCAGCGGTGGTTGGTTGCCTAGTACAACGACGTGACATGAAAGGCGAGTCAAGAATGATGATCTCGCTATGTACATGACGACGACTATGTGAACTTGACACCTGCTGAGAGGATTCAGTCGGTGCTCTTCATATATCGAAAGCACGACATCCATACTGAAGCCATGGATTTTATTATCGAGGTGAGAGGCTGCTAGGAGAAATAACAACTGACCAACAACAAACTGCTACTTGGTATTGCTCTTAATAGCTCGTTTGAGCTCTCCAAACATAGTTTTAAACCAATTATATGGTTCCAGAGGTGCTTTAACTAATTTGGCATGAGATTCAACTATCCTATGCAATATCTGAGAAGAGATGCGCTCCTTTCTGAGGTTTCCAACCATCAGGAAGTTATTGAGGAGATGGACAACGACATGGATGGCAGGATCTCTAATAGCCTTAAAGATAGTCATCATTTGTCAAGTATAGGGCATTGGGGACATCAATATATGGCTTGTTTGGCCTGTTTATGATTTGGTGAGTCTTGAGTGCCAGATGACATTCCTATGGCAGCAAGGGCGGTTTCATCCGCACCTTGTGTGTGGCTCCTTGAAAGGGAATATAAAATTTGGATTTATTCTCCTTCCAAGTATTGAAGGCAAGAGTGATAAAATCCATGTTAATTCGTCCCGAGAAGGCCCTCTCATGAATACCCATTGCTATGAGCAGAGGCTCTGCAAGGGTCATCTATTGAGTGGCCATGCTTGTGCTAGGAAGTATCATGATGTCCGTTGTAGATGAGACATCACGATGGATGGTGTAACTGTAATGACCACTAGGGAAAACCCCTAAGATGAGGATAAGAAAATACAAGAGAGATTGTGGAGCAAAACCACCCAACCAAACCTAGATCCCTCCTGGAGAATCCTCCTGGATCTAGCCCCCAAGCTATGCAAAGGTTCATCTCAGAGAACTAATATTTTTGCAAAAAGTTGTGAATTTTCACTTAGAATTTGCTTTGCACAGGAACACAGATCATGCTACACAGTAACACAGACAGAAAACACTCTCCACAGCAAGCTCACATAGCAACTGTATTTCTCAAAAAGAAATTACACTGTACATATAGTTGTTCACTCAGGCAACCCATGCATGACCCAGGTTGTCGTTGGCGGGACGCGTGTCCCATCGACTTGCCTCGTGGCGAGGCCAACTGATCCTTACCCACTGATAGGACCCACAGTACAGTAGCACAGTGATTCTACTTTAATTCTGACTCTCTCCCTTAAAGTAGAGTCTACTTTATATACAGTCATATACATAGCTTTAAAGTCAACAAACTTTAAGTACAGAAAGCTTTGATCTAAATCTATCAAACTTTTCTCCAACAAGTGGCTTAGTGAAAATATCAGCTAGTTGTTCTTCTGTGCTACAATGAACAACATGAATTTCACGACTCAGCAGCCTCTCACGTATAAAGTGATACTGAATCTCAATGTGTTTAGTTCTCGCATGGAACACTGGATTCTTTGCTAGCTGAATGCCACTCTGACTGTCGCTATGTAATATCGTGGGATTTTTCTGCTTCATGCCAACTTCTTCCAAGATTTGTCTCAACCATATAGCTTCTTGTGCTGCACTACACATTGCCTTATACTCTGTCTCTATGGTTGAAAGAGCAATTGTACTTTGCTTCTTACTAGACCAGGAAAAGCAACTACCACAAAATTGAAATACATACCCTGTGGTGGATCTACGATCATCATAGTCACCTCCCCAATCCGCATCCACATAGCCACACAACTCAGGTAAACCATCATGCTTCCTGTAAATCAAGCCATACTCTGAAGTGCCTTTCACATAACGCAAAATGCGTTTAGCTGCCTTCCAATGTGTTTTCGTAGGTGCTGCCATAAACTGACTTACAATGCCAACAGCATAGCATATATGGTCTAGTCGTGGTAAGGTAAATCAAGCTCCCTACTAACTGCCTATACAGCGTAGCATCAAATGACTATGACTCATCAAGCTTAGAAAGCTTTTTACCTGGCTTAATAAGAGTATTCACTAGTTTGCGATCCTACAACCTAAACCTGTGCAGCAACTCTTTGACATACTTCACCTGTGTTAAACCCACTTCGTGTCCTTTTTGCCACACCTCTACTCCAAGGCAATAATGCATCAGGCTGAGATTTGTCATCTCGAATTGTTCCATGAGGTCTTTCTTGATCATGTCTATCATCTCTTGATTATTTTCCGTAATAATCAAGTCATCAACATAAAGAGCAATCAAAGCAACCATACCATCAAAGCATAAGACATATAGATTTGGATCAGAGTGTATTCTCACCATCCCCTTTGAATGAAAGTAGGCATCAATCTTGCTATACCACGCACGTGGTGCCTGTTTAAGACCATAAAGTGTTGTCTTCAAGCGACATACTTTATTTTCATGTCTCTTCACTACAAAGCCTTCAGGTTGATCCATGAACACCTCTTCTTCCCACTCACCATTCAGTAAAGCAGATTTCACATCCATCTGATGCAAAGGCCAACCAAAATGTGAAGCTAAAGCAATAACTCACCTACTCATGGATTTCCAAGGTTTGATGGTTTCTTGTGGCAAGATGAAGATGGAGGCTCATTCATGGAGTATCATGGTGGATACAAGGCAACAAAGGACAAAGGAGGAGGAGACATGCAAGCAAAACTTGATCACTCACATTTATTGTTTGTTTGCTATATTTTTCCAGAGAGTTCAGAGTTGGAAGCATGGTGGAATCATTTCATTTACATTCTATTTGATTCTTCATGTTCTAGTCACATTTTTACATGTAAAATTGATATAAGAATAGTGAAGCATCCCAAGTGGACACTATTCTCTATATCAATTATGGTTGTTTCTATTTTGAGCATTACATGATCATTGAAAGGAGATCTATTCTTAGGAAGAATATCATTCTTATGATGGATCAAAGTTCTATTGGCAAAAACTATGCTAGGAGCATTGGAAGCTAGGAAAGCGAGTTTTGAGGTACATCATTGGAACTCGAGATTTTGGCATATTGTATGAGGGATCATCACCTAATCTTTTTGGATTTTCAGATTCGGACTATGCTGGAGATGTAATGGATAGGAAATCCATTAGTTCTTATTGTATTTTCATAGGTGATGGAGCTATATCATGGATGTCAAAGAAACAAGCCACTATCTCATTGTCATCTAGTGAGGCCGAGTACAAAGCTCTTACACATTGCACAAAGGAGATGGTATGGATCAAAAGGATGATCAAGGATCTTCACTTGCTGGATTTTTCATAGAGCCTAATCATCTTTTGTGACAATCAATCAGCCCAAAGAATGACATCCAATCCTATCTTTCATGCTAGGAGCAAGCATATTGAGATACATTATCATTTTGTGAGGGAGCGAGTCATTGCAAAGGAGGTGGAGCTTCAACATGTGTCTTCAAGGGAATGTGTAGCTGATATCTTCACCAAAGCATTGGGAAAAGACTTGTTCATGAAGCATAGGACTTCACTTGGAGTATTATCAAAGTCTATGCTAAAACTAGTTGAAGAGGGAGTGTGAAAGATTCAACTAGTTTCATCACATTTTGCAATATTTCCATATTTGGCATATTGAGGCCAAAATTTGTTTTAGACTTAGAGGTTGACTTTTCAAAGTTCATTAGTCTAAATTTCATTTGAATAAACACTTTTTGAAAGTGTGGGAAAGATAGAATGCGAGTTTGAGTAGATTCAATTTGAATAAGTTGGGTACATTGAATCTAGACCCAAAATTGGCAGGGTTAGCATTTTGGTGGGAAAGCCAAGTAGCCAAATAGGGTTTGGACCTGCTATAAAAGGATGTAACTTGTGGAGAGAGTCATCTTCTCTCTTCTCTATCTCATTTCATGCTTATACATGGTTCTCTTGGGTTCTACTATCCATTGGTTGCACTATCTTGGTGATTGCTTGCAATTCTATGTGTAGAATGATCTATATTTGCTATTTTTGGATCCACACGTGTGAAATATAGTAGCTTGCTGGTTTTGTACGGACAGCAACAGTACATAATCATTTCATTCAAGTTTGATCAAGTTCTATTAGTGTTTGCATCTCAAATTGTGTGTAGATGCTGATTTTTCTACATTGGTGAAATTGGTAGTGTATTTCTCTTTCTAACCAAAGATCATTCAAGTAGATTGGATCTTAAGGATCTGAAATCTTTCACATGTAGTTCATCCCTCATTGTCTTCTGGTCATGTACGTCTGAATGTGCTCTCCTTGTTCCATGCGGGCACTATTCAACTTTGCCTTCAGAAACATGATTCTTGACAGATTTGACATCTCGAACTGCTCCTTTAGCACATCCCATGCCTTTTTGGGTGTCACAACATCACATATGTGGGTAATGATGTGATCCTTCACTGACAAGTTAATGAAGGTCAAAGCTTTTCTCATTTTTTTGTCGAACACTTTGATATCCGCTTCATTTGGTGGCCTTCTCTCATCACCTGTGATAACTTCCCACACGTCTTTCTCCATCAGTATGTTTTTCATTTTGAATTTCCACACTGCATAGTTGGAAATCCCGTCCAATTTGCTACTTTCACTCAAAATGGACTCTCCCATGTTTGCCATCGCAAAACTGCTTGAAACTTCTGTCGTAGGCTAAAAAGAGTATGTCGAAAGTTGAAAATAAAGACTTGCAATTTTTTCCTTACTAGGCCACTCGCCGCTTTTCCACCAATTTGAAAGCCAAATTGGCGTCGCCTTCTGAAATGCACTCAATCGTCAACTCCCAACTTCGTGCCCAGTAGAATGGTGAAATCACTTCT
Organism: Diphasiastrum complanatum; assembly: GCA_029204225.1. NCBI lineage: Eukaryota > Viridiplantae > Streptophyta > Lycopodiopsida > Lycopodiales > Lycopodiaceae > Diphasiastrum > Diphasiastrum complanatum. Next base: position 60,758,058 of record CM055097.1, read on the forward strand.
GGCGCATTCCAAACACTTTCTTCACTGCAATCACTCTGTTTTGTTGTACCGTACTTGTAGGTACAGTCCGAGTGCCCTTCGTTTGGAAGTTATAGCCTTTCGTTTGGGTCAAAACGGGCAAAGGACCCAAAAATAGGGATTTTCTTTGTTTTTGAACTGTTTTTTCACCTTGAAGAAACTTCACTCTTCACTTGTAAAGGGACCCGACTCCCATTTCAGTATGAAAATTTTTAATGAAATTGAAGGCCCAATTGCCCTTCAAACTTTCACAGCCCCTTGACTTGCCATCTAGTGGCTTATTCCGATCCAAAGGCTCACACTGCTTTCCAAAAGCATGATCTCAATCATTGATCTTCATAGGGACTCAGCCTGCGGTCCTAGATGCTTTTGTGCGTTGATCCACGTGCCTACAAGCACTACTCACTCCGGAACGCTAGGAACCCACCTCTCTCCACCGCCCGCGATCTGCCTGCGGGCTCTTCCTCCTTCTACGTTTTTCAGTTATGGCTCCCTTGAGGATTTTTCAACAATCTCTCTCTCTCTGCGTCGTGGCTGTCCATGGCCACTCCTGATCAGGCTCGCACTGCTAGGGCGCCCTCCTGTGTGCTTTTACAGCTCAGAAAATAGTTCAGAATAGAGAGAAAACTTTGCTTTTTGGCTTCCAAATCCTAGACCAGGGTTTTTCTCACAGCCTTGAACTTGGCTTGCTTTTCATAGGTCTCTGGCTAGCCAAATCAATTGCTCTGAGATTGCCCTACTACTGGAAAGCTAAAGCTTCACACCGTTTGTCAAACGGTGTCCGATTGATTGCACACTAACTACAAACACCGAATAGCTTGCTTCAGAATTTCAAAAATCTGTTTGCTGAGGTTCTGATTCAGCCAACAACTCTTGTCTCTGAATCCTCACACAGTCGCAAGCTTACCAAGCTTCTGTGTGTTAAACTCTCTGCACCACTATTTCTCCTTCCATCTTCAACCTACCGTAAACCCCGAACTCTCAGAAGACAGTTCTCTCGAAGCTCTCTTCAACGACGATGATGTATTGTGTACACTCCCTATACGGCTCTGATACCAACTTAGAATTTGCTTTGCACAGGAACATAGATCATGCTACACAGTAACACAGACAGAAAACACTCTCCATAGCAAGCTCACATAGCAACTATATTTCTCAAAACGAAATTACATTGTACATATAGTTGTTCACTCAGGCAACCCATGCATGACCTAGGTTGTCGTTGGCGGGACGTGTGTCCCGTCGACTTGCCTCGTGGCAAGGCCAACTGATCCTTATCCACTGATAGGACCCACAGTACAGTAGCACAATGATTCTACTTTAATTCTAACTTTTTCTACAAAAGGTAACCAGCAACTAGATGAACAGTCACTTTGGCCTTCTATTTTTCGTATTATTCTTCACCGATCTAGCAATAGATAGATCTAAATCACACCTATGCACAATGAATCGAACGAAGATTTTTTTTTTGTATTTTTAGACTTTTAATGGTTTTTTTTTGACATTTTTGTAAATATGCTGGGAATAAATCTTCGTCGTTCAATCTGAAGAATCTGTGAATGAAATCGAAGCTTCCTGCAACTCGGCAAAGGTTTCTTGTCAGAGGATTAAAAGGTTCAATAATCATATTATAATTCAAACAAGAAAATCCACTTCTAATATCAAGTAACTATGTGATCATCAGGTTGGACTTACACATGCAGGGTGCCAAATCTCTCTCACTTATTAACTAGGTTTGGTTGGGTGGTTTTGCTCCATAGCCTCTCTTGTGTTTTCCTATCCTCATCTTAGGGTTTTCCCTAGTGGTCATTACATTGGTATCAGAGCTCTTCATGCATATCTCCTGCCTATAACAGTCACACGTACATGCACTACATATGTCTCAATTAGAGTGTCTGGGTCCTCTCAAGGTCATTAGTCACCAATAGGCCTCGACGTGGAATAAAATCTAGGCGTGACCAATAATCTCGAACGCTAGAGGGCCGATCTACCATATTAAGACTATTTCATGTCCTTAGTGGAATATGGCCATAACATTCTTCCTCCCTTAAATAGGTTTTGTCCTCAGAACGGGAAAAAGAAAACATGAAATTATCCCTTAAGCTTTCAAATCTTACCCATGAATCATTATTCTTAGTTTGATCTTTCCATTTGAATAAATATTCAAGGATGCAACAATTTTTCAATTGCTTGCCTCTACTCATGAATACTAACTCAAATCCCAAAGGCACACTAAGCAATAAATTTTCCAAATGGGTTGATCTTATCCAAAAGAAGAGTTTATCACCTTCATGTAATCCCAGTTACATGAAACACTGGGTGATTTACCTTATTTCAAAAATCAAATCCATAAGCTGAAGAAATTTCATTCCAATTTCTTGTAGAAAATAAGGCTTCTTGGTACAAACATTCTTAGAATATCCAAATATTCTAAAATACCACAATTCACTCATCTAAAATCTCTAGGAGATCCATCAAGTCTTAGACAATTATAACTCACTCGAAAGTGTTGTAATTACTCTAATGAGTTAATAGCCCCATTTCTAGCACCAAATGCAAGAAATCAGCAACTATCCGTATCTTAATAAATTTATCTGTCTCCTAAAAATCTGGAGATATAGACTGAACTTTGCACACAAGCACTTATAGACTACAATCTGTAAGGTAAACAAATTTCTCATAAGTAAACAATTACTTAATGAAAATGCTTGTGAGATCCACACAATCGCAAGTATGTGCTGGAATAAAAAAATTTAGAGTTCAACTAACAGATCTAAATCCTTAACTCTCCCAATTGATTAAGAATTACTCATTATCTTAAGAATCCTCATATTTCCTTATAATCTACTAAGTATCAATTTATGATTTGTCAATCATAAATATTTAAAATCTTATGATTCATCAATCATAATTTATAGGATTCCAAAACCATACTTAATCATTGAAAGATACAAGAGTATACGTACAACATACAACTCAGGAAATATAAGAATCATTTTGAAATCTTTTCCACAAGGAAAAATCACTAGATTTCAAGAATATTCTTCTAATCTGATTCTTAACCAAATTATAAGTTCCAAATTCTACAATCAACCAAGAAATTAAAGAGCTTTATATCATTTGTCTTTAACAATATAAACTTTATACAATATCCTAGAATAGCATCTAGAGATTACAAAGTTCTGCTGAATCCCTAAAATTCAGTTTACCATTCTTGAGCGCTCTGGGACACGATCACTAATGAATTGAGTTATTTCCCTAGTGAGAAATACACACCCAAGAATTTTGTATATCCTATGCACACAATTTTTCCAGATGAATCCAAATGAATCACAAAATATGTGTCTTACAAGCAATACACACAAAACAAACAGTTTCCGGTGAATGATCTTCACACTGTCCATTTTACCAATAACTTCTATGCACAGGATCCTACTCTTTATATATTGAGGTAGTGATTATTCTGTCGACGACTTTGGTCTAGGTTACCAGTTGAGCTCTTCTCCTCTTGCTATCACATGGCATAGCTTGGGGGCTAGATCTAGGTCTGGTTGGGTGGTTTTGCTCCACAGTATCTCTTGTGTTTTCCTATCCTCATCTTAGGGGGGTTTTCCCTAGTGGTCATTACATTGGTATCAGAGCTCTTCATGCATACCTCCTGCCTATAACAGTCACACATACATGCACTACTCCATATGTCTCAATTAGACTGTATGGGTCCTCTCAAGGTCATTAGTCACCAACAGGCCTCGACGTGGAATAAAATCTAGGCGTGACCAAAAATATCGAACATTGGAGGGCCAGTCTACCATATTAGGACTATTCCACGTCCTCAGCAGAATATGGCCGTAACAGTAACGAGGCGAAAGAGAAGTGTTGGTGGAAGACATGATGGAACAAGCTCAGAAATTGAAAGTATTTGACGCGAGTGTATATCTAAAAACAATATAGATGGTTTGGAAAGTTTTGGTCATTGGAAAAATCGGCAAGAGCTTCGCTAGCACAAGTGAGAAATGAAATTGAATTCAAAATACTTTCCTTTTTCTTTTTCCACTCTGATGACTTTTTTCTTTTGCTCATCAGTCTTTTTTTTTCTTGCTTTTTTTTTGTCTTTTCCTAAGAAAAAAAGAAAAATTCACTCAAGCAATCAAAACAAAAAAATTGTAAAACAATTAAAGTAAAATTGACAAGATATTGGATCATTCTAGTTGGACTGGCTGATCTGGCTGCCAAAACTTCCTTAGTCGACTGCCATTCACCGGAGTGTCAAATCTTTTTCCATCCAAATGTTCTAAAATGACCGCCCCATAGTTCAATATTTCTTTCACTCTATACGGACCTTCACTTGTGAACTTCAATTTATCCTTAATCAGTTTCGTCTTGTACATTAATGCTAGATCTCCTTCATTCAGATCTTTTTTGTGTAGTCGACGATCGTGCCATGCCTTGCGACGGGCTTTCCCTGCTACTAATGCATGAACTGCCATCAATATGGTCTCACAAAGTTTTTGTAAACGCTCATGATGCATCTGGATGGATTTCACATCATCCAACTGTTTCCTTGCTGCTATGCATAGAGATGGTATCAAAAACTCAATAGGCATAACTAAATCTTGTTCATAAACCAGTTGAAATGGCGTTTGATTCGTACTTCCTTTGTCAGTGGTTCTGAATGCCCATAAAGCCGCATAAAGCTTATGTTCCCAATCAGAACAACTTGCTTCTACAGTTTTTGTCATAATGTTGTAGAGAATCTTGTTGGAAGATTCAGTTTGGCCATTACCCCTCGGATACGTACTAAACCAATGAATAACGAAAAAGTCCTCCAACAGAATCTTTATTGTTTCATTCACAAAATGTGTTCCGCAATCACTAACGATATCGATAGGACAGCCAAATCTAGTAATCATGTTTTCATAGAGAAATTTAGCTGTTGATTTTGTATCTGCAACTCGAATTGCTTTCGCTTCAACCCATTTGGTCATATAATCAGTTGCAACAATGATATATCTGGCCTGAGAACCTCTTGTCGCAGGATGAATAGGACCAACATAGACGAGGATCCATTTTTCAAACAGTGCTTGTGATAAGACTGGATGTAAAGGTTCATAATCCTGTCGAGTAGGACGACGTGCTCGTTGACAAACATCGCATGAATGAATGTAATTTTCTGTATCTTTGTGAAGTGTAGGCCACCATCATCTTGATTGTAAAAGTTTGTGAACAATGATATTTGCTGAAAAATGTCCTCCGATCATGCCATCATGAGAAAACATCATAAGTCTAGGTACTTCATGTGGCAAAACACATCTTCGTAAAATATCATCCATTCCTCGATGATACAATTGCCCAGCAATCAATTGATAAACTTGTGCATTATAAATTAATTGTCTCTTCAGTACTTTTGTCAAGGAGTCATTGGGTTGGCCTAGCATTAGATATCCAACAATATCTACTGCCCACTCAGGTACTGCTTCAACATAAAGTAATGCAGCATCTGGTAGTTCATCATCCACTTCAATATTAACAAGCGATGATTCAATCCTTGAAACATGGTCGGCTAGATAATGTTGTTTACCTTCGGCCAGTAGAAGTAGTCGTCTTGCAATATGCCCTATGTTGCATGCCTTGTTCACCAAATAAAGTAACGGCTGGTGATCAGTATAAAATGCAAAATGCGTTTCCATTAGATAATGTCGAAACTTTTTAACAGAAATAATCATGGCCAACACTTCGTGTTCAATTGTTGAATAATTCTTCTTAGGATCTGTAAGTTGTCTGCTTGCAAACATGATAGGATAATCCTTCTTATACTCACCTGGCTGCATCAAAACCGATCCAATAGCATATTTCAATACATCTGTGTGAACGTGAAACTCAATTGTCCAAATTGGAGCTCGTAGTATCGGTGCAGAAGCTAAAGCTTTTTTCAATTTCTCAAATGCTTCCAATGTCCCTTCTGTCCAAATTGGTACAACAGTCAATTTATATAAAGGTCTTGCTAAATCTGCAAAGAATTGTATGAATATCCGATAGTAATTTGCATGACCCATAGATACGTAAACTCCCCAAATTGTTCCTGGCGGTGGTAGCTCGATAATAACTTTGATTTTGGAATAATCCGTAGCAATACCATGTCTTCATATCACATGTCCAAGGACAACTCCATGAGTGACCCTAATTTGACAATTTTTTGGATTTAAGGAGATTTGGTATTTGCGACAATGTTCAAATACTTTCTCCAAATAATCCAAGTGGTCTGTATTTGCACTATGAACTCCGAGATCATCCAAGTAGATTTCAAGAAATTTTTGCAAGTAATCCTTAAAGGCAAACTGCATAACTCTTTGAAATGAACTAGGTGCATTGCAAAGTCCAAACGGCATGACCTTACAAGCATAAGTTTCCCATTCTGTTGCAAAAGTTTTTTTGTGACGATCCACAGGTGCTATCTTAACTTGGTTGTAACCACTAAATCCATCCAGAAAATTGTACGCTTTTGCTCCAGCAAGACGGTCCAATATGCTTTCAGTAAAGGGTAACGGAAAGTGATTCTTTTTCGTCACTTTGTTAAAGGCCTTGAGATTCACACAAATTCTCAATTTCTCATTTTTCTTAAGAACAATGACAATTAGTGAAACTCATTTCGTATGTTGAATTTCATAAATGAAGTCAGCTTCAAGTAGTCTTTGCAACTCTTTCTTTATAAGATCTGTAACGTTTGGATTACATCGATAAGATCTTGTGACCTTTGGAACTACATCAGACATTAAGGGTATGGTATGTTCAGTAACTGATGTCAGAATCCCTTTGACATCTTTATACGTCCAAGCAAAATGGTCTTGGTATTTGATCAATAACTTCCTTAACGCTTGAATTTGTTCGGCTCATTACCAACAGAAGTTTCTGGTTCCATTAGAATTGCAGGTGGAGCACTCTATCCCGTGGGAGCTGGCAGAGCTAGTCATTTTGGAAATCCAAGGCCAAAATTGAAAGGCTTTCCGTCAGGACTCTTTTGATAAGTAGGTTCTTGATACTGAAGCTTAGCATACTTTTGCTGGATAATCGGAGAATTAAATGAGCAAAAGGCTATTTCATGACCTGTAGAATTGCACAAATGACAAATAGCATTCGTCATTCATTGTTTCAATGTTGGACATCATTCATGGTATGATTGCCTACAGAAATTGAACACCAAACATTTTTCTAGCTAGGAAAAGACTTTGCAAACTTCTTAGGTTCCTTGCTCGCTTTACCATGGAAATCTTCCAAGGCTTTGATCTTTTCATCCAATTGAGGCTGCATCATTTCTAATTGCATTTGCTGCTTTTGACCCAGTTTCTTGAACTCGTCAATCATCTTCTCTATAGTAGCAATGATGTTCGATGATAACCTCCCAACAGTAGTGGATACAATAATGCATACATCAATTTCTTTGCATGTGAGGATTCCTCCTCCTTAGTTATCCTTTCTTCTCTCTACATTGATCGATGACGTCTGTCAAGATTGAATGAAGTAGAGATAATGCCTATTAAGTTTCCTGCCCCACTTGATGTTATCTTTTTCCATTCCTTCTCTTGTGAGTTTTTATTTGCATGACATTCTTTTTTAGTTATTTGACAACATGTGAGCAAGGCTTGGAATTTGACATGGTTTGGGATTGAAATGCTTGCTCTTTCTTTCTTTTTTTCTCGAAGAAAACTAACCATAGATTAGAGACTTTTTATAGAAATACATAAAAAAAGCTTAGAGAAGCAAGAGTTTTTTGGCCTCCTTGAAAAGAAGTAGGGGGGAGATGACAAAATCACCATTCCCAAATTTCTTGTTGTTCCTTTCAAGCCAAATATTCTAAAGAGTAATTATTCTAATGCATTGCCAAAAGGTATTGGCCTTCACATCGTCAAAAGCGATGTCATTCAACAATAGATCTGTATGGCTGAATCTTCTGAATCTGGTATGAAAGCCAACAATAAATAAATCAGCCATTGATTTTCAGAGAGAAGCATAGTAGTGGAAAAAAAGGTGAACCACATCCCCGAGCTTCTTGGGAGCAGTACAAATATCCCAATTAAGGAGACTAGGGCGATTATTCCAAAGGAATTTTTGAAAGGACTTAGCAATAGAAAGAGAGTAAGAAGAGAGGAGAAACCAAATGAAGAGAAAGTGAGTGAAGTAGGCAGAGATGATGTGTTTGAGAACAATAAGTCAAGCAGGGAAGGAGAGGTCAGAAGAATCCCAGAGACGCATTTTAAAATTGATTCTCTCCATGATCCAGTTGAAACGGTCCCTGTTAGAGAGGAAAGCACCAAGCGAAAAACCAAGATATCTAAAGATGGTTCCGTGAGGATTGACGTTGAGTCCAAGATTTGAACACCAGTCAGGAGGGGCATCATGAGAAAGGACAACGATATCAGATTTATGATAGCTGATCAAAGAGTCGAAAAAGTCGCAAACACGTTTAAGCTCTTGAAGGAAGAGAGAGGTAGACTAATGGTGGAGCTCAATAACACAAGCCAGATCATCGGCAAAAAATTGAGGGCCCATAGGGACATTCCGGAAAGTGAAAGGTTTAAAGGAAGGAGAGGAGTTTAGCTTGAGAATATGAGCGATGAGGGGATCCTTGTCTGATACCACAAGCACTAGGGAAGGAAGGGGAAAGGACACCCTGAAATAAAATGGAAGAAGAGGCAGGAGCAAAGAGGGCTTGAATGAGTTTGATAAGGTAGTCAGGGAGGCCAAACGATGAGCAACAAGCAAAAATGTAATTCCAACTGATATGATCGAAAGCTTTGTCAAAGTCAAACTTGAGAAGCAGGGCAGGGTAGTTAAACCATAAGGAAGAGTCGATGGCTAACCAGATGTTAAGAATGTTATCAAAGAGGAATCTCCCTTTTATGAAGCCAACATGATTGTTAGAGAGATGGGAAGGGAGGGGGGGGGCAATCCTCCTGGCAATAGCTTTAGCTACGACCTTATAGGAGGTGTTCAACATGGTGAGAGGATGGTAATCGGAGGTTCTAGAGGGGGAGTCAACTTTGGGGATAAGTTTAATCAGACCTTGGGAAAAGGAGGGGAAGGAACTTGAAGAAAGAGCAATGTTGGTGGCCTGGAGAAGGGAAGGACCAACAATGGTCTAATGAGCAAGGAAAAAATCGGGGGTGACAGCATCAGAGAATGAAGTAAAGATAAATAGCATGTTCAGCCTTTAAATTAATAATGATGTATGGATCAAGTTGAAGAATGTTGTGGAGCCTGAACGGGATTGTTGTAGATACTTTGGTTGAGTTCGATCTTCTATTTTCATCCCATAATGACACTTCCAATTGATTAATGGCTTCTTTCATGCAATGATCCCATTATGATGGTGTTATAATATTTGATTTAGGGCTCAAAGAATTGTAATTCCCATTATCATATTCAAGCGTTAGGGTAGATTTTGTGTTGTCTACCTCGAAAGACATTTATTTTGAGACTTGTGCAAGTCTCAACATTTATTCATTATTCTAAAAACATAAAATTTTATGTAATTTTGCATTAGTTTTCCCATTCGTATCCTCATCCACAACAGAAAAATGTGTGTTTCATTGGTTACTTAGTGCAAGAAGGAAAGTTTTTTTATGTATCTTTTAATGTGTTAAATACTAATCAAATACATTATTTTTATATTGTCAAACATAGGCAAAATCAAAAAAATAGTGTATTAAATTATTTATGAAGTTGTTTGATTAATCAAAGTTGAAGGAATAGTATTGATCTTTCCACATACATGTACCTTGCTAGAAACTTTATCTTAGGTGAGGTTATCGACATGTTTGGTTGCCATGTGCCATTATCCTAGGATGACATGTACAATCACTATTTGGACCATGTTTGTTGAGAGGCCCACTTGTAATATGTTATATAGAGGTGGGAGTTTTCCTTTGTGATCCATTCAGTCTACTTGGGAGTAGGCAGCTGGAGAGCACATGCAAGTCAAGATGTATCTCCGAGCCAAGAGATGAGTGCTAGGGAGAGCTGATAGTGATTGCTAGTGGTATGAGACATTGGTCATTGTTGGAGACATATTGTCAAGCATACACTCTCAAATCAACAGATCAATATATCTAGTTTTAACAACTACATTGAAAAATCATCAATTTGAATATATTACATAGTAGTTACAATCATACCAATGATACATCTTGAACGAAATACTTCACAAGTAAATATACTTGTAAAGTTAAAATTCATAAACATCAACATACTCTTTTGTCTTGTGACTTCTATCATAACTGTTTTTGTCTCATTACTTTGAGTCATTTGTGTTGCAAGCAAACACATATGTACTTATAAAAAATGAAAATAGTCATACTACCACAATTTCTCAATTTATAATCATCACTAAGCAAAATGACCACTCATTCACATTGCTCAAATGAGCAAAAAAAGCTTATAAATTGTTTATGTCCACCAGCTTCTCTTATGTTGGAAATCCCTTTTTAACTATTTCATTAGATTATTTTCATCCTTTTCTATCTCACATTTCACCTGTGAAAACCTATCTATCTTGTTCTTCTTACAATGTTTTCTCATTTCACGCATTCCAAGTTTGAAGCTTGTTGGATTCAATTAAATCTACTCACATTCAACTAAGTAAATGAAGTTAATACCTCCAATTCTTTTAGATACTAAAAAATGTGCAATATTTTGGCCTCACCATTCACAAAGATATTAAAATTGTGACCATTGATATTATTTCTCACTTGAAATGTTGCTTTAAAGTTACATATCACTAGTTAATTTTACTTTCTGTCTTTGCCAATTTCTAGCTCAAACTTGAGTAGCAATCCATTTTCAAACATTTCCAAGGTTAGAGCTACTTGATATGTCACTTTGTGACCTACAAAAATCAAGAATAAGTATAGAAGAGTAGCAATTGTTATTCTCAATTTCACATATGCTTCATCTTTTCCCATGCAGTTATGAGGACCAACTTGAAATAACACAATGTGCTCAGAGTTGCACAGCATCAACATTTTTTGAGGTGTAAATTTTTTCTTATTATATATCATATGTGCACTTGAGTGACAATGAGCTCAACTATAGCTACAAGCGTAACTTTGAATAATTTTTCACATAATAGAGTAAAATTCTTTACAGAGGTGGTTACCTACCCATGCTCATCTACCAATGATACATTCTAGAATGAAATAATATTACAAGTACACATACTCCAATTCTTGTAGATACTAGAAACTACTCAATTTTTAGGTCCCACCATTCATAGAGGTATTCAAATCATCACCATTAATATCCGTTTTCACATAAATGAGTGCTTTGAAGTTACACATCACAAGTTAGTTTCCTTCTTGCCTTTGCCAATTTCTAGGCTCAAACTTGAGTAGCAATCCATTTTTAGACATTTCCAAGGTTGAAGCTACTTGATATGTCACTTTTTGTCCTAAAACCATCTTGAACTTGAAAAACCATAGAAGAGTAGCAACTATTGTTTTCATTTGCACATATACTTCATCTTTTCCCACACAGATACGAGGACCAGCCTGAAATAAAAAAATATGTTCGAAGTTGCACAATATTAGAATTTTCTTAGGTGCAAAATATGTGCATTGGAGCGACAATGAACACAACCACCACTATAGGTCTAACTTGAATACTTTTGCACATAATAGAGATGGAGTTCTTCAAAATGTTGGTAACTTATCCTTGTTCATCTAAATAACACACATGCGTGCACACACACACACACACACACACACATTTGAAAAGTAGTCAAAAGCAATAGAACAACTATTTAGCTTTGATAATGATTGCAATCAATTTCTAGACTTTAGCAATAAATTGATAGTGAGTAGAAAACAATTCACTTACTGAAAAAACTGAAAATTTATAGGAAGATTCCTGTTGAAAAACGCCATCTTTTAGCCATCGTTCAGGTTTAAATTCAAGAGCATCATGTCCCCATAGGAACTTCATTCGGCCCATGCTATATGGTGCAACAACTACAAAGTCCCCTTTGTTCACTCTCGTTCCATTTGGAAGTTTGTCGTTTGATAACGCTTCTTTTCCATGCTGAGACAAAATGATTTGTTGATTATAATAAAAAATATGACTAGCTGAAGTCTTAATAAGCTCAATACATGGCTAACTTGAATGTCTTTCTCATCTTTGGACACTTTTGATATACTTTTACAAATAAGATGGTAGATAGACATAGTAGAAATATCCAAGAGGTAACCATTATGTGGTCAAGTGAAAACATTAATCTTTGATGGCACAATTGTTGAATGGCCTCTAAGTCTTTTTGAAGTTAGAATCATGAACTGTCTAGTGCACTTTTTGAATTGCTTCTAGTCACTTTTAAATTGGTAGAGAACAATATATTTAGTACCATCCAACATGCCAAAACAAGCCACACTAGATTTCTTCATTCTATTGTGGTGTAGTCTTTCTTTAAACTAGATGTGTTCTTGATGCATATGTTTCATGTTAATGCCAATAGTACACCCTTAATGTAGAGAGTCAATACATTGTTATGGGATTTTATTAGCTTTTATCATTGATGACATATTTATAGAAGAAAATCATGCATAAGTATGGTATGTCCATGGGACTAGGGGAGGGTGAATCCATGAGTGTGCATCTTGAAAGATTATAGGCAATAGCACTCGGGTAATTAGAAGCTTTAAGTGTAGTCATGGAATGACTAAAAATGATATTCATAAAACTTGAAAGCTACTGACATCACATAATCCTTTGATCACTAAATTGTAAAGAGTTTGGTTGCTATTTGTGCTCTATATGAGAAATTATCTTGCTCAAGTTTCTTGGTTTTTGCTTTTCATAATGAAGGGAATCATGATAGCCTTAAGGTCCATGCTATATAATGGTATTCAAGGATGTGGTTGGGATTGCCACAAGGTCCGCTCTTAGACACCTTTGAGAGGGCCTATAGGTCGACTGGGCACATGAGTATCCTAGAGCCAATCGCAAGAGTCTAGTTCAGTAGTTGCAACTTGTTCAAAGAGTTTACACTATAGTTCTTTAATTTCAAACTCACTGAACTAATAATGTTTAAAATCAATGTTGACAACTGAGCACTAGTTATGTTGTGAATGAAAGTTTTGACATGTAATGGCTATGTTTTGAGAAGGAATAAAGTTACACAACTTTTGTAATTGTTGTTATTTTGTGCATGTTAAAAGAAACTTAGTGACATTTTTCACTCACCTACTCTATAAGAACCATGACTAGTTAATAAGCATGTTAGTATGAAAATTGTAAGGAAGGCCAATGAATGCTTGCTATGTGGCTTTATAGATTATTAACTTCCATATGTATGTGAATTTATGCAAGGAATCAATCTTTACAAATAATAGAAAAATAAAGTAATAAAATTCCAGTTTTGCATGATTGTTTGACTTCCATGTCAATAATAGTACTTTGGTAAAAAAATTCCCATCAAGGTTTGCCCAATAAAATCGTTGGAGAAGTTTAAAGCAAATATACATATTAAAGCAAACATATAAATAGTCTTATATATGGAAATTCACATGTCAACTTAAAATTATTGCTAAACAATAAATCAATATGTAAAAACGTACTTCTGAGACTACAGTTCTACAAATTAATTTAATATCTCTTGGACTAGTAGCTTTCTAATTCTATCATCTCTTCTATAGAGTCACTAAATTGATGTTCTACATTAGCCCAATGCACATCAATGTATACTCTATATCAACCCAAACTACATCATCCAAACTATACACTATACCAGAATATATGTGATCAAGGATATTAGCTTCTTAGAGTACAAGAGAAAAAAAAGAATAGGATTTCTCATCTTTTTATGATTGGTTCATTCCACAACCTATGAAAGTGAGTTTTCATCATAATAGAATATTTTGCGATTATATATCACATTATTATAGAGGGTCTCCTTTATCAACATTCTTGTATTATTTTTGGTTTAATGAGTAAGGTTGTGTCTAGTTGGTCACAATACTTTTTTAGCACAAAAGTCCTGAAATTGTTTGGTTCATTGGACTCTGAGTGTTGGTTTGGTATATGGGCATGTGCCTGGTATGTAGTCTGGTATATGCATGGGTATTAAAGGACCTTACCAGGCTGGTATGACCTCATTTTTGGTTTAATGGGTAAGGTTGTATCTAGTTGGTCACAATACTTTTTTAGCACACAAGTCTTGAAATTGTTAGGTTCATTAGAGTGTTGGTTTGGTATATGGGCATGCGCTCGGTATGTAGTCTGGTATATACAGGGGTATTAAAGGACCTTATCAGGCTGGTATGACCTCATGAAATACTTGCCCAATACCAATTGGTGGGGGCACGATATTGTAATACCAGTCCCATACTAGTTTTACTCCAGTTTGATCAATACCAAGTATATACCTGCCTTATACCAGCCCAAAATCAGTCTTGGACCCAATACCATTACCATGATGGTATCAAACATTTAAAGATGCCAGACCAACATTGGTTCATTAGTAGTGAATCCTAGATGCAAGCCAATGTCAAGGATAAATTTGAGCTCATTATTCTCATCTTAAAGCAAAATCGTCACAATAGCTTAATGCTCTCATGGCAAAGCTAAAACACCGTTGGTATAACGAAGAGTAGACTATCCTATATGGGTGGGGTGTGCTTGGTTTTAGCACCCGAGTGCACTCCATGCATCATGTCATGGAGTGCATCTATGGTTGAAAACCAAGGAAAAAATATACCAAGGCTTTATATGAGCCAACGTCAAAAGGTTTAAGATCATTAATATCTACTACAAAGGAAATAACGAAAATAACAAAAAAAAAAAAGCAAGAGGATGAGTAAGGGAACCTACATTTGGAAGAGAAGGGTACAGCCTCAAGGACTCTGTCAAGGTAGCATGAAGATAGTGCATCTCACTAAGAGTGCCATGGTCAAGTGAATGGGCATATGTTGCAATGTTGTTCATGAGAAACTCATTTTCCTTCCCTTCTTCTTCATCTCCCTTAGTGTTGTAACCTTGACCTTGTTGCACACAAAATTCCTTGTCTTCCATAATTTTGGATAATTCCTGCAAGATCTTGGTTTCTACACGCGGATGACTGCAAATCATAAAGAAAGTCCAGGACAAAGCTTCTACCGAGGTCCTTCGACCTCCTTCAATGAGACTTACCATCACATCTTTGATGTTCTTGTCGGAGTCCAGCTTGGGATCATCCTTACAAACAATCAATATCCTTGACAAGAAATTCCCATCCACCTGTATAAAAGTTATGATCTTAAGCTGTAGAATATCTATACGCAATTGTTGTTCAATCTGCTATAAGGCGATAAGCATTTACTTGGTTTTCTATTGCAGCAGCGTACTGATGTAAGAAACTAAGTTAAAGACACCCAGAAAAGCTAGCCTCAATTTCCTGTTTTCATGCTTACATCTTGCAGAGTCTTGTTTCGATCTTTTAATTCATATCTCCGTTTTTCGATAATTTTATAGAGGAATCCATCCAGAAACGTGAGATTATCTTTCAGTATAGCTTCGGATCCGAGGACGAGAAACCTTTTCAATTTCCAGAAAGGATCAAAAGTACGTTGAATAATTCGAGTAGTGGCATTTTCGAAGGCTTTCATGAAGTCAACTTCAGGAAACGACGATGACAGGCTTTCTAGTTTAATGCCACATACATTCTGAAAAATAGAATCAAATGCCATTCGTCTGAAAATATCCTGCAAAACATCGATATCAGATCTCTCTCTCTCAACTTTCTCTCTCGCTCGCTCGCTCGCTCGCAGGCACACACGCAAAAGCAAGGGTTCTATTTATGCATGCAAAAATCCTGCCAAACTTAAAACTTAATATGGAAGTACCTGGTTCACAGGGTCAAAAACCTATCTTCAATACCTGCATTTCGATTTCTCTCGTTCCTTTCGAAGCAAGCTGGATGAGCAGGGAAGAAAGTTTAATAGCTGATTCCATGTGTAAATCCAAGCTGTATTTCCTGTGGACACCAGAAAAGAGCTGGCGTTGTATTATCTTGCGATGCCACTCCCACTGTTCACCATCAGATGCCAGTATACCCTGCCCAAATAAGTCGCTTAGTTGAGAAGTTATCACTTTCCCCTGCAAAATGAAGAAAAAATATTGGTGAGTACACTTAAGGCTTCGAGTATTTCATTAGCTAGTATTAGCGTCCCTATTACAAGTCTTATAATCTGAGAGTAAATTGAGATATTTGCTTCACTACTTATGTTTTAGATGTAGCCAATTCTTCTTAGACTTCTGACATCTAACTGTACGCCATGCTGCTTCTAACTGTATTCCATGGCGCGTTTTAGTTGCTTGGCTTTTATAGTAGCTATGTGCAAATTTTATCAAAACGAGAATTTGTAACTGTCTTGTCTGATCGCGTTTCTCGGATTTATAGGAAAGTGCAGAATACGTCGTTTTACGCCTTTAGTGCACAAGCTGTCTAGTGCATTAAGCTACTAGTTGCTTTGAAGATCATCAATCTGAGTCCTGTTTTAAAAGCTCTCCTGCTGGACCACCAATTGTTGCACCAGAATCGGCCATCTTGTTTTGCAAATTAAAGCTTAATCTCCTCTTTCAAATACATCAAAGTGGTCTTATTTCAGATTACATGGCAGGATATGCCAAAGCAAAACTATGCAAAATCTTTACCGTGATTCTCTCAGTTTTACAAAAGATGTACGCCAAGTCCCAACCTATACATTTTCTCGAAGAAGTTGATGAGAACAGTCTCATTTCAGGTTCATATACAAAACTAGTGTTGCAATAGAAAACAATACCAAATTGCATACGATGCTACCTTGCCATAAATTTTCCAGTTTTTCTTGTGTACGTGCTCCACAATAACGGGATCAACAGTAAAGATATAATTTCGTCCGAATGTCGGGACTCTGAAGGTGTCGTATCGCTCAGCATACTTCAGGACCCAATCATGCAACTGGTTCACGTTGGCAACCAGTTCAAACGTGGATCCGAATATAGGCCATGCTCTGGGACCGAATGAGCTCTGGTGTTGCCAAAACTGATAAATACACAAGCAGGCAAGCAATGATCCTGCAACGACATTTACCCACTTGGAGTTGGCAGCTAGCAGCTCAAACCCCTCCAAATTGAAAACAAAAAAATCCCACATGATCATTGCAAACAAATGTATGTGATGAGTTACTTAATTTTGCTGAAGATCATGAGGCTCCTCAGACCCTGCAATCAGTAGAATTGATCAGAAATTGGTATGGAAACTGATTCTGATTAGCAAGTACATCTCTGCATTTGCGAATTATCCTTAATTACTTGAATAAAATTCTATACCAGATTCAAACTTCCAGTCTGAGGATGCCGATCTTTGAACAAAATACATGAAGATTAATAATCTTATGCTTAATTAGCTGCTCGCGTGATGCTTAACTAGAAGTTGCGGATCCTACTACTGCTTGGAAAGCAAGCACCTACAATGAAGGATCTTAACTTTTAAGCCTTTTTCAATGTCTATGTTATATAGATAAATCCTTTCATTATATAACCATAACTACACTGAAATTTAACCTACGAGATCATAGAGAATTGAACTTGGGCTGGCAAGCCTAACTCCAGCACAACCATACACTGAATATTATGACTCAGTGACAGTGAATATGAGTGTTTGCAAGCATACATAATTATCGCTTATATTGTGAGACACTCATTCCTTGACATCAAATCTGGTGTTATAATTTGTAACACATCTTCTCTTTTGAATGGAAGATGTGTCATTTCCCATTTGGTGGTTATGCCCCATATTTGTTGGGAGCAAGCAAAAACTACTTGCTGCAAGACAGTATTACACCCCCCCGCTAACTAAATATCATACCAGCTTGTACAATGACAATGTAGGAGTATCACAGATCTAATGCTACTACAACACCTATAAAATTTGTATACAATGTTAATGCTCATTGTTCCTCCTTGCAAAGATCCCATCTTACACCTGTTACAGAGCTTGTAAATCGTAGTCCTTACTTTTGACGATTGCTATAGAAATGCAGCTCAATGCAAACTTGAGCTGGTTGTCAAAGGCTCATGTTGTGCTGGCCCGGCCTCAAAATTATAGATGGCACAATGCATGTTATATGCTCACCCATTCACATTTTTAGTAATCTCAAGCTAGGCCTCAAGCTAGCATGGGAATGGAAGTATATTAGGTGCAAGACTTTAGGAATCTCTTTCCCACTACTATACAAGAAAAGAATGAGACAAAGTGTGCCACTAGTAATTACAAGGTTTGATTCTAAGTAATTACAAGGTTTGATTCGAAGATAGAGAGCACCTTTCTGTATGTATATATATATATATATATATATATATATATATATATATATATAGAGCCCGCCGATGGCGGACGTGCACGCGCGAAAGTGAGTGTGTGAGTGCGTGTGTGCATGTGTGTGTGTGTCTATATGAGTGTGCATGTGCATTGAATGTGCATGTGCTGAAGGTCAAAGGTGGCAGGGACAATGTTAGTATGTGTGTGTAGATGTGTGTATGTACATTTATGTGTATACGTATTCTTATGTGTGCATGTATGTGTGTGTGTGTGCATGTATGTGTGTATGCTTCTCAAAAAACAAAGTGTGTACACCAATTGAATTTGAAAAATAACGTAACGACAAATTCATATTATAAATTTTTCATACATGGACAATAAATCAAGTGATAAAACCACGTAACAGAACCTGCGAATACACCAGGTTCTCTAGCATTGCCTTTAAGGCTTTAAGTCTGACAGCACTGACATTCCTATAAGCACAACTCACATTACTAATCAACATTTCTACATCTAGAAATAACTGCTTTTTTTGTGGAAAAAAATATCCACGCTTTTGCTGGAGGTATAAAAAATCAGTTCACCTCAGAGAGAGAGAGAGAGAGAGAGAGAGAGAGAGAGAGAGAGAGAGAGAGAGAGAGAGAGAGATATGGATGCATACTATGTCATGCATCCTACTCCATGCATAAAATATTCCATTCCACTTTTTTGAACTAAAAATGTTCATGTGGGAGGATGCACCCATGCCACCATGGGTGCATCCTCCTACCCCATGCATAGGCACAAATGTGACACACAAATATATATATATATATATATATATATATATATATATATATATATATATACTAGTTGTGAGTTCCCGTCGATGACGGGCAATGGCGGCCGATCTAGTGACGGTTTGGAAGATGGCTAAATGAGGGAGAAGGTTGGATCGCCTTCTTCTAGTTGTAAGTGCCCGTCGTTGACGGAGGCCGATCTAGGTGGCGGCCGATGATTTGGAAGCTACATATGTATGTATATATTTGGATGTGGGATTTCACAAAATTTCGCGAAAATCCCAATGCCTTCGCGAAATCCGGGAAGGCTTCGCGAGATTTGCGCGAAAATCGGCGATGCCTTCGCAAAAATCCCGCGAAACCTTCACGTAAAACGCAACCCTCAGAGGGAGAGAAAGAGGTTTCAAACCAATCGCAGGTCTGTCACAGAGAAAATGAAGGATTGCCCTGCTCCATCGGCTTCAATGCTCATAGAATCGGCTTACAAAACCAATGTAAAGACCACTAGGGACAATCCCCTAAGATGAGGATAGGAAAACACAAGAGAGACTGTGGAGCAAAACCACCCAACCAAACCTAGATCCCTCCTAGAGAATCCTCTTGGATCTAGCCCCCAAGCCATGCCAATGTGACAACAAAAGTCGTCGACAGAATTATCACTACCTCAATATATAGAGAGTAGGATCCTATGCATGAGCACATGCAATCCCCATGCAGGTCAACTATAAATAGGTTACAGCTCTACATGCATACCTCCTGCCTATATCAATCACATGTACATGCACTACTCCATATGTCTCAATTAGAGTGTCTGGGTCCTCTCAAGGTCATTAGTCACCAACAGGCCTCGATGTGGAATAAAATCTAGGCGTGACCAATAATCTTGAATACTGGAGGGCCGGTCTACCATATTAGGACTATTCCAGGTCCTTAACCGAATATGGTTGTAACAGCTACCCAAGATCACCTCTCACCTTAGATCGAGGAAGTCTCTAAGAAGACGAGATGAACGAAGACTGAGAGCCGAGTATGAGAGCTGAGGAATACTAGTTAAGAATGACAACTAGAAACTGTGTGAGCCTCACTGATGAATCCCGAAAGATGGAATGACCATGTAGGAACTAGTATTTCTAGGCACTTGTAATAAATGCAAGTAGGCCCTCTTAGAAAAGTAGAGTGAGCCGCCTTTTGATGGTGACCTCTAGTGGAGAGGATGATTCCACATGTAATTTGTGTAATTTGGAACTGCCACGAGGATGCCACCTAAGGAGCTCTCTTGCTTATTTAAGAGGCTTCCCCTTTGTAGAAGGGAGTTTTTTGTGTATGCATCTACTCCATGTCCTAATGAGAATAGCCTCCACGAGTTTGGTGCATCCTTGAGCTCCTTGATCATTCTTGTTTTCTTGAGTGATGCATTAATGGTCTTGCCCTTCCATCCCTTTGTGTGTGGTTGTGGATCTAGTGGTGGATTAGTTTTCTTGATTTTGTGGAACTAGTTGTGGATTAGATTTATTGCTTTTGTAGATTAATGTAGGAATCAGCGTTGTGATAAATCATCTTAGTTGGGTTTGTGGTTTAAATCTTGAAAATCTCTTGACAGTCCAGTTCTTGATGTTTTTGACAGTCCAAGATCAAGAAATGTGTGTTTCTTGATTCTTGGGCTCTCAAAATGCTGCTTAGTTTGTTTCTTGCTTCTTGTGGAATGCATGTTAGCTTAGTTTTAATTGCAATGATCTGTTCAATTGATTTTGCAGCATTAGAAGTAGGATTTTCATTGTTGCTCAACGGAACTGCATGTTGATTTCTTGGTTGAACGCATTGGCTTGCATATTTGGTTGATTATGCTTTGAAAAAGCTTTATGATTCCAAGTCTACATCAAGGATACTAACCCTTAGGAGGAAAATCTTTCAATGTGTGCAAAAAGTACAAAAAGGACCAAGAGTGGATCCTAATCTGATCCTCAAGAGGGATTGGTTGTCAGATTACTTGATCTATCAATCTACTTCAGTCAATCTAGATCAATTCTAGACACAAAATCCTAACAAGAACAATCATTAATTGAAGGTAAGTGTACTTTATGGTTTCACACGTGTGAAACATTGTCTGAGTACGGACTCCAACCTGAAAATCAAGTACACATTGATAGAACCTCAAAACAATCAAAACAAATGTAGACAAATGGAGAGAATCACTCAAAATTGCTTCCAAAACCAAGATTGGTGTCTCACATTGATTATGGCCAAATGTGGCTCTATATATACAATAAGTGGGAGCTCGTGGTACTGATCATCCCTCTGATCCCACATGTGTGAAGGTGCTTTGTCATATGATGATTCATCATGCAAAACTGACACTTGGACAAAACCTTCTATTTTCAGCACTTTTGGTCCATTTTTCTTCTATATGGAGATCTATTTGGAAATCTTCTAGAAGTCAAAATTTGCCTACTTCAGCTTATTCCACACATGTGAATTGTCCTCTACACATGTGATATGACACCTATCCAAAGGATGTGGCTCATGCAATCAATAGATTGATGTCATGTGTCATATGTCTAAAAAACTAGTTTTTGGCCTTTTTAGCCACTAGAACTTGAGTTAAATCATATGTACATCCTATATGATTATCGTACATGACAAGTACACTAGTTTCACACGTGGGAACAGGCTCCACACATGTGTGTTTATCTATATACAAGATTTTTGGCCTCTACCAAGCTTATTTTTGCATTTTTCACACTCCTCCTCAAAAATCTAGCTTGGTAAATTTAGCTTGATGGAAAACATGATGATCTTGAACTTGACTCCATGGGCTGAATTGGTCTTTTCTGGTTCAAAAGGTGTGAAGATTGGCCAACGAGCTTGATGTTGATCTGAAATCACCATATCCATGATAGTGCTTCTTTGATGTTGACATCTTTGATGAACTTGAGAGCTTTGCACCATCCTAGCATCTTCGAAATTGATTCCTTCCAAATTTCATGTAGATGCTTGACTTTGAGGCTTGCTCCTTCTTCATGTGCATGCTCCTACATGAGAAAATAAAGATTTCTTCTTGACTTATTATGATCACAAATATCTAACATCATGTTACCATGATCTAGAGAATTAGACTTATCCAAATTGGCAAGACTATGCATGCTATAATAACAAAGTGTTTGCGTCATATCTTCATGCTTGTTTACCATGCTAATCTCAGATCCAATGAGGCTAAATACTTCATTATGGAGATAAGTGTCTTTAGAAGATGATTCACTTACTCTCATAAAGAGTTTACAATTTGCCTCAATACAAATTTTCAAACAATGAGTGAACAAATCACTTTTGCTCTTATATGACTCAAGAGCATACATTTGATGAAATAACCATTTGCTTTCTAATTGATTTAAAATCAATTTTAACCTTTTAAGAACATCATCTATGTTCTCAAGAGAGACTTCATACTCAACTAGTATGGCTTTACTCCAATTTTGAGATGCAATGATCTCACTAAAGCAAATTGATTTATCAAATGACATAAGAGAAGTAAGTATGAGATGTATACCACATGAGATATGCTCCTCTTTCCCTTGAAATGTGAGCCACATGGAATCAACCATATTTCTTGAGTTTCTTTTTGGAATCACAACTTGAGAAGGTCTCTCCTCCTCAATCCTTGGCACACTTGAACCTTGAGATGATTCTCTAAGATCCTCTTCATGGTGCTCCTTCTTGGTGGAAATCCGAGACCTCCATGTCTCATAATGATCACAACAACTATGACCACACAATATGCACTTCCTATGATTATAAAAATTACTTATGCTAGAAACATAAGTCCAAAAATCACCACAACTTGGCATGATTTTTCTAATATTGAAATCAAAAGGCATTTCCATCTCAATAAGGCTAACTACTTGCTTATGGATATAAGTGTCCACTTTGGATGCTTCACTTATTCTCATAAGAAGTTTACAACTTGCCTTTAAGATTGAAAACTTACAACTTTCATCTTTATGAATGAACACATCATTCATGATCTTATTGAAACCAAAAGATCCTACATTATGAAAATATTTCCATTTCCTTGACTTCATAACTAATGTAAGCTTACAAGGAAAACATATTTTGCTATCTTTTAAGGCATCTCACTCAACTAGTATTGCCTTAATCCACCTTTGAGATACAAAAATCTCTTCAAAGCAAAATGGTTCTTCATAAGTTGACATGATAGCATAAATGAAACTATTTTCATTTTGAGATTGCTCCTTATTCTTGATTGATTTCTCTTGGATAATAACAATAAGTTTGAACTTATCTAAAGTTCCAAGCAAACTACTCTCCAAGGACATGAAATAAATCCAAGTTACTTCTATGAAAGTGACATCTATCTTTGCATCTTGAACCAAAGAATGCACTTACAAATGAAAAATCTCAAAAGATTTGACCTGTGATGTGATGGACTCTTGAAGACAAATCTTGCAAGTCCTTGTGAGACTCCAAGCCTCATTCACCTTTCCACAAAGGAAACACCTTCCCTTGGACTTGTCCTTCTTGTATTTGCATTTCAAACTTGAAGCTCCATCCTTCACCTCGGCCCCCTTGCTTTGGTTCTCCTTGGATGGATTGGTCTTCTTTTTGTAGCATCTTGAGGAAATATATCTTCCCTTGCCACAAAGGTTGCACTTAGGATCCTTTCTTTCCTTCAATAGGATGCCACCTATTGATGCCATGTGAATAAAAACCTGTGATATGATTCTACAAATGTAATTTGTGACTTTCAAGAGACTAGATTTGAACATCTTCAATAATGTAGAATGATCTACAAAAGATCTAGCTCACAAACCTAAGAATCAATCTTCACACTAATGACTAGTCACTTGGAAACTTTGCTTTGACCACTAAGACAAAAGCACACAATATTTGAATCAAATCACAAAAGAAATCAGATCCAATCTCCTATTGGAATCATCAAATACCAATGACTCTTTCTTTTGAAAGTTGAAATGGATATGAAAAGATTTTACACCTACATTTTCCTTTTCACTTGACTAGTTCTCTCAACACTTGAGATTCTTGAACAAAAGATGGGTTTTGTTTCAAACACATGAAAATCAAACTTAATTACTTCTTTTGGACTCACTCTTGACACAAATAATCTCACACTTGAGATTTAGAATGAATTTGATTTGATTTGACAACAAACTATACCACCAATTTTTTACAAAGCTTAAAAAATTAGACAACTAGAGATTCACAAAGATCTCAACCATGCATTAATACTCAAATATGGACTCCTCCTCATTTTAGACATCCAATGGGATCTCAAATTGACCCTCACACTCTCACAAAGAAAGTTGAATAGAACTAATTTGAGCTTCATACATACTATGTCAATTTTTGCTCAATAAATTGATTCAATCACCCCTATTGGATTCTACCAATTACTCTACCTTTAGAGACTTGGAATGAAATTCAAAATCAAAAGCTGTGACTTTTCTCACTAAGATATTGTGCTTCAAAGAGCTAATGCCACTTAGAAAGATTTGATCACCTAGGAGAAGACAAACTCTCCACCAATAACAACACAAAATGAGCTTCTAGATCTTGCCTTCTACAAAGGAAGGAACTCTTAGAAAATTGGATCTCTCTCTACATATTTGTCATAGACACCTTAATGACTCTTTTCAAACCTTACAATCACTCAAAAAAATTGAGTAGGGTTGAACAATGTGACTTGGATCTCAATCTCTTTTCTAGAACTCTCAATTTAAGCCAATCTATGTCAAATTCTACAAAAGATTTGCATAGATGCTCTATATGCACTAGAAGCTCTCAAAGGTTTCACTTGGAGGACAGATCCAAAGATGTTTTCTAGCAAATTGATGCTTCTAAACTTGACCCTATCACTCTTGAACAAATCTAGAGTGATGGTACAATGGATTTCAACCTCTCACCTTGCATATCACTCCTTAATCTATGATTTTTAGCAAAATCTCTCTCAACTTCAACATGCACTCAAAAAATCAGAGATGATCAATGAATGCACCTATTTCAAACTTCAAATTTAATTTCTTGGCTGATCTAATCCAAGAACTAATCAAGGGATTAGATTCTCTGTAGAAAATGCTTGATTTTGCACCAAAAATCTCTCAAATTGGGTGTGTGAGTCAAATTGTACAAATTTTTGAATTTTCTCAGCCAAAACCGGAGCTGTACGGCCTCACACGTTTGAAAAGGGTTCCTACAGCCGACAACATTTCTGGTCCAAAAATTTTGAGAATATCTATCAAATCCAACTCGCTACCCAAAATTTGACTAGTTTCCAAAAAATTGCTAATTTTGGCTTTGATTTAGATTAACTCTATCAATTTCAACAAAACCTCTTGTACTAGGCTCTGATACCATGTGCAAAAAGTACAAAAAGGACCAAGAGTGGATCCTAATCTGATCCTCAAGAGGGATTGGTTGTCAAATTACTTGATTTATCAATCTACTTCAGATTAAGATCAATCTAGATCAATTCTAGACACAAAATCCTAACAAGAACAATCATTAATTGAAGGTAAGTGTACTTTATGGTTTCACACGTGTGAAACACTGTCTGAGTACGTACTCCAACCTGAAAATCAAGTACACATTGATAGAACCTCAAAACAATCAAAACAAATGTAGACAAATGGAGAGAATCACTCAAAATTGCTTCCAAAACCAAGATTGGTGTCTCACATTGATTATGGCCAAATGTGGCTCTATATATACAATAAGTGGGAGCTCGTGGTACTGATCATCCCTCTGATCCCACATGTGTGAAGGTGCTTTGTCATATGATGATTCATCATGCAAAACTGACACTTGGACAAAACCTTCTATTTTCAGCACTTTTGGTCCATTTTTCTTCTATATGGAGATCTATTTGGAAATCTTCTAGAAGTCAAAATTCGCCTACTTCAGCTTATTCCACACATGTGAATTGTCCTCTACACATGTGATATGACACCTATCCAAAGGATGTGGCTCATGCAATCAATAGATTGATGCCATGTGTCATATGTCTAGAAAACTAGTTTTTGGCCTTTTTAGCCACTAGAACTTGAATTAAATCATATTTACATCCTATATGATTATGGTACATGACAAGTACACTACTTTCACACGTGGGAACAGGCTCCACACATGTGTGTTTATCTATATACAAGATTTTTGGCCTCTCCCAAGCTTATTTTTGCATTTTTCACACGATGTATGCAAAAGAAGGATGAAAGTGTTCATCCTTTTGTTTTGAGGGTTGAGGCATTCAATGATGAGTTAGCATGTATTGATGAAAGCATTAAGGAGATGGAACTTGTTCAAGTTGTTCTTAATGGCTTGTTGGATGATTATGCTAATCTTGTTCAAGTTTTGCTATTCAAAAGTCTTTTCCAAGTATAGTGGATTTGCAAGAGATCTTGGTGAATGAGGAGTTTAGGCTTCTATCAAGAGGAGGATCTACTTCCATTTCTCAAGTTGGAGAGGAGGAGGCTATGTTCTCAAAAGGAAAGTTAAAAGGCAAAGGCAAGTGGTCTAAAGGGAAAGATCAAGGTGAGGCTTATACTTTTGTTGGGAAGAAGAAAGATAGATTTAAGCTAAATGTTTCTATTGTGGAATCAAAGGACATTTTGCTAGTGAGTGCTTCAAGGAAAAGAGAGATCAAGGTGGTAAGCAAAGAAATCTAACTCTTGATGAGGATGGTGTTCGTGATCGAAACTCAAATGATGATGCTTTTGTGATGTTTTCATTTTTGGTTTCTAATGATGGAGATATTGATCCTTGGTGAATTGATAGTGGATCAAGCTCACACAAAGAGTAAAGTTTCATCTTTGTTGGCCTATGAAGGTGACAAGAGGGTGATTAACACAACCAATGATGGTGAGTGTGCAATCAAAGGGATTGGCACAATTCCTATTTCTCTCTTTACAAATAGGAATGTTCATTTGAAGGATGTTTTGTTCATTCCATCTATTACTCAAAACCTTCTTAGTGTTAGTCAAATGCCAAATAAGGGTCTTACGTTGGAGTTTGATGGTGATGCATGCTTGATCAAAAGGAAAAATATTGATATTGCAAAAGAGAAGAGGCTTGAGGTAAATTGTTCAAACTTGATGCTTGTGTTGTTGTTAACCAAGTTGGATGTATGACAAAAGAGCAATTGTCAATGCAAGAGGTATGGCACAAAAGGATGGGGCACCTCAACTTCAAGTCATTGGAGGTAATGGCAAGGAAAGAAGTTGTGTATGGTCTTCCAAGATCCTTAACTAGCATGAATCATATTTGTGAGCAATGTGATTTATTAAAGTCACATATGTTACCTTATAAGAGATCTACATCTAGATCTACTAAGCCTTCTTTAAGTTGTGCATTCAGATATTCATGGTGTTACTACAATTAGCAATGGTGGTGCTAAAATGTAAGTAACTTTTATTGATTATTTTAGTAGATTTTGTTGGATATATCTACAAAAGAGCAAGGATGAAGTGTATGACGTATTTTTCAAGTTCAAGATTGCAAGGGGACTATGTGGTTCAAGCTAAAATCCCCAGATTTGGTAAGGAAAAGGACCAATCCTAAATCAATAGTACTTTTATCTACTGGTCATCCAAACCATTTCGATTGTCGTCGCACTCAATTATTGGCAAATCAACAAATAGATTGGCATAGAAACCGTTCCAAAAGACTTGCGTTATTCTTGGTCTTTATTGATCACATACACAAGAAACTGCTCTATTTTGCTGACATTTAAATCTTCAATTGAAAGTGAAAGGTATTGTGACCTTATAAAACTGACTGATTTCATCTTAGTAAGGTCATTCACTTTATAATCAATTTCTGTTAGATAAAAAAACAACAAATTTTGAACAAAATCAAAACATCCACGGTTCTTCCCAAACTTTATGTAATTGGGATTTTCAAGTTTCGTTCAATATGGACCAAAACTGTGAAAATCGATTTAAAGCATAGACTTGGAATTTCACAGTTGCAAACCATTTCGAAAGGAGTTTGAAACATCCGGCGGGCACGCACCAAACATGACATGTAATGCTTTCTAAAAAATCAGAAATTTTACGTAAAATACCTAGTAACTAAGAAATTTGCTTTTCGACTAGCTTTTTATAAAACTGTATTCAAGAATGAAAATACTCTGATCAACCTATTGTACCACTTGTATCATGCATCCAAACATGCATACTTGTTCATCCAAACATTTTCAACACTGAAAAATCACTCTACAGTTCCACATGCATGCACACAATCAGAACATTTTGAAATTTTTCAAATTTTCCTCTAAAAATTGCCAAACTTCCCACGACCATAACTTTTGCTACAGGACTCTGATTTGGTCATTGTAAAGCACGGTACAGAGATAAATGTCACCCTACCACCTGGACTTCACACCTGCGATCTGTAACAAGCTGAAATTGCAGTAGGAGGGCACACTTTCTATAGGTGATATCCTCAGAAATTCAACTCCAAGGACTCTTCTAAGGTTCATTAGAGTCATAGAGGCTTTCATCATGTCCAGAAAGCAATCATAAGCTCAGATCATGCAAAAATTGCATTCTATGGAGTCCTTCAACAAGCAAAACTTCAAGATATTGGTGCCTAAGCCCTTCAACTCCAAATTGGGTGCATGATGGCTCAAATCAAAGGAAATCCATCATATATTTCAGCTTGTAAAAATATCCAACAGGTTCATAACACCTATTGAGAATTATTCAAGCTCCAAAAAAACCTAAAAAATACACTATTTTTTTTTTACTTTTTGAGACCCTTAATGGTGTCCAATCCTAATCAAACTTCATGAAAGCCTTAGGAAAGCATCATTACACCCTTGAAAATGTGCATGCAAAATATTAGCCCAGGATTTTATGAATATCACCAAAAACATTGAAAAAACCACCAAAAAACCATGTTTTCTGACCACTTTTGCAATTTTTTGTGGATCAAACCCACATGCAAGTGCAACTAGGGCAGATCTTATGTAATTCAGTTACATAAAGCACTAAAAGTTTTGATTTCAGTCAATCATGGTTCATATAGCCCATTTCTAGCCCAAAGTCACTAGATTTTGACCAAAAATTATTGTCTTTTGAACATAATTATGGCATGCAATCATTAGAATCAATCATTAGAATCAATCATAATGACTAGAAAACAGCAAGTAAAATTCTGACAAACGTTCATGAACAATAGCGTTGATGAATTTCAAGCCAAAACATGGAATACTAGCTCATAAACTGCAAAAAATCGTCAAAATTGATAAATCTATGGAAAATTTTCATAATAATGATCATTAGGCTGAAAGCAAACCAAAATAAGGGAAGCCACTTACTTGGAGGTCAATTTCACCACCCAAAAATAAGAAGCAAGCGGGAAATACCAAAAAGCTAGAAAGAAACAAAAAACAACTCCACCTTCTGATCGATGCAAAGCCTTGTTCTGATACCATTGTAAGGATCACCACATGAAGATCTATCTAGATCTTGTTGCATGCAACCAAAAGGACATATGTGGATGCAGTGCGGTCGGGTGCAGATGCGGGCGGACGCGGATGCGGTGCGGTCAGTGCAGCTGCGGTCTGTTGTGGTCTTGGGTGGTTGCGGTCTGTTGCGGTCTCGGGTGGTTTGATGAGGAGGGAGGGGGTCTCAGTCAAATTGGAAGTGAAGGCAGGCTGGGTCAAAAGTTGATGAAGGCAGGCTCGGCCAGAATGGAAGTGAAGACAGGCTCGATCAGTTGGTGATGCAAGGGGACTCCAGCAAATGCGAAGTTGAGGAGGTATAGGAAATTGTATCTTATTACTCACGTGGTATTTCTCTCCGGATTCCTATTATTTGCCAATTTGCTATTACTCGTCAGGTTCCTATTACTCGCCCCCTGTTGTTCAGTGGCCCTTGTTGAATCTCATAGCCATCTTGTATGGCTAGGACTTCTGGATTTTTTGGATGGTGTTCGTGAAAAGGCAAGGATTGTCCAGAGTTGGATTAATGTTCTTTGTATCGGTGTATGGAATTGGCTTTAATAGGCTGATATGAAGGGCAATCATCAACAAGATGCGCAGCCCTACAGTGTGGGCACTAAATGTTTCATCGTCTATAAGGTACCTATGCAGGGGGTAGCTGACGAGGCATATGGCTTTGGAGAGACGTCAAGGTGTCTCAAAACTCCTTAGTGAGTTTCTCCATTTGGATTTGGTGTTGCTGGTTAAGCAAATCCATCTATGATTTCTAAAATTGATCTCAGGTATCCTCGTTCAACTTTGATTCATGGATAGTAGCACGATGTGCTCTCTATTCCCTAGAATCGTCAACATCGGATCCTTCGTCTTCCTCTCGGATGGCATCAAACAGCGTCTAACTTTAAGCTCGTATATTCGTCATTGGATCTAAGCTCGCATCTAATACATCCGAAAGTCCGACTAAGAACCAGATGATGAGCATCTGTTCAAAGGGCTGTTCTTGTACTTGACTTTTTAAACGTTTAAAATGCTCGATATAGTCACGTACGCGTTCATCTTTTGTCATCTTGATATTACTCAATTTGACAAAAGGACTCTCTATCAAACGAAAGGGCTTGAAACATATGATATAAGACTCTTTCAAAGTAGACCAATCGAATTTATCATCATGATCCAAGTCATAAAACCATTCACATACTTTATCAATCATGGCAATGGAAAATAGTTGGACCATAGCGTCGTTGGATGTTTTGCCATAAACATCGCACGCATTTTCAAAGACTTGTAAAAATCTTTGAGGGTCCGAACTACCATTGTACTTGGGTAGATCTAACTTTGGAGTTCATTTTTCAATAGGACACATCCGACAGCACCAAACATGACATGCAGTGATTTCTAAAAAATCACAAATTTTACGTAAAATACGTAGTAAAAAAAAATTATGCTTTTCGACTAGCTTTTTATAAAACTGTATTCAAGAATGAAATCAATCTGGTCAACCTATTGTACCACCTTGTATCATGCATCCAAACATTTTCAACATTGGAAAATCACCCTATAGTTTCACATGCATGCGTGCAATCAGAACATTTTGGAATTTTTCAAATTTTACTCTAGAAATTGCCAAACTTCCGACGGCCATAACTTTTGCTACAAGATCATTGTAAAGCACGGTGCAGAGGGAGAGGAGGTTAGCAAGACACTTGCCATGTCATCCTCCCAACTAGGCCTCACATGTGCGATCTGTAACAAACTGAAATTGCAGTAGGAGGGCGCACTTTCTATAGGTGATATTCTCAAAAATTCAACTCCAAACCAATATACATCCAATTAGAGGTTACAAGCACTCTTCTAAGGTTCATTAGAGAGGCACAGAGGCTTCCATCAGGTCCAAAAAGCAATCATAAGCTCAGATCATGCAAAACTTGCATTTTATGGAGTCCTTCAACAAGCAAAACTTCAAGATATTGGTGCCTAAGCCCCCCAACTCCCAATTGGGTGCATGATGGCTCAAATCTGAGGAAATCCATCATATCTTTTAGCTTGTAAAAAGATCCAACAGGATCATAACACCTATTGAGAGTTATTCAAGCTCAAAAAACCTAAAAAAATACACTACTTTTTTTTACTTTTTGAGACCCTTAATGGTGTCCAATCTAACCAAACTTCATGAAAGCCTCAGGACATCATCATTACACCTCTGAAAATGTGCATGCAAATTACTAGACAAGGATTTTATGAATATCACCAAAAACTTTGAAAAAACCACCAAAAAACCATGTTTTTTTATTATTTTTGCAATTTTTTGTGGATTAAACAAACCCACATGCAAGTGCAACCAAGCCAGATATTATGTAATTCAGTTACATGCAAGCACTAAAAGTTCTGATTTCAGTCAATCATGCATGGTTCATATAGCTCATTTCTAGCCCAAAGTCACTAGATTTTGACCAAAAATCACTGTCTTTGAACATAATTATGGCATGCAATCATTAGAATCAATCATAATGACTGGAAAATAGTAGATAAAATTCTGAAAAAAGTTCATGAACAATAGTTTGATGAATTTCAAGCCAAGACATGGAATACTAGCTCATAAACTGCAAAAAATCGTCAAAATCGATAAATTTCCATCATTTTATATGGAAAATTTTCATAATAATGATCATTAGCTGAAAGCAAACCAAAATTAGGGAAGCCACTTACTTGGAGGTCAATCTCACCACCCAGAAGTAAAAAGCAAGGGGGAAATACCAAAAAATTGAGAAAAAAAACAAAAAACAACTCCACCTTCTGATCGATGCAAAACCTTGCTCTGATACCATTGTAAGGATCACCACATGAAGATCTATCTAGATCTTGTTGCATGCAAGCAAAATGACACCTGTGGATGCGGTGCGATGTGGTCTCGGGTGCAGATGCGGTTTGTTGCGGTCTCGGGTGGTTGTGGTCTCGGGCGGTTTAATGAGGAGGGAGGGGGGACTCGGTCAAATTGAAAGTGAAGGCAGACTCGGTCAAAAGTTTATGAAGGCAGGCTTGACCAATATAGAAGTGAAGACAGGCTCAATCAGTTGGTGATGGAGGAGGACTCGGGCATATGCGGAGTTGAGGAGGTATAGGAAATTGTATCTTATTACTCGCGCGATATCACTCGTCAGATTCCTATTACTCGCCAGTTTGCTATTACTCGTCAAGTTCCTATTACTAGTCTGTGTGCTATTACTCGCCCTCAGTTATTACTCGTGCCCTGTTATTATTTGCCCTTAATGATTACTCACCCCTTCTGCTATTACTTGCCCACAATGTATAACTCACCAGTTTCCTATTACTCGTCGATCCCTATTACTCACCTGTCTATTTATAACTCGCTGAAGCCTATTACTCACCACCTGCATATAACTTGCCATCTCTAGTTTACTTGACCTCAGATCCCTATCCACATCAGCACCTGACTGCATCCATGGCACCAAAATGTCGTCTTTTGGGCACTACTACTCCAGTAGCTCAAAAAGCCAACATCACCCGAAGCACCACTGCACCTTCTAGTCCCAGTCATTCTTCTAGCCCTGTTACATCTTCACGGACCGCTTCCTTGCCATCCATGTCCCAGCAGACCAGATCCACCTCGTCCTCCTCCCCATCCTCATCCACGTCCCCCAACCGAGAGGAGCCTGGAGAAACATCTCTCCAATATGCCCCCCGAACTGATTGCAACTCTTTGCACCGATGGTTGTCTCATATATAGTCCTAACTGCCACGGGCCTCCATAACATGGAAGTGTCCATCTTTCAGGACCTTGCTCTGGTCGAGCAAGCCTTTTCCACTTTCGACAAAGATCATTTCATCGTCACCTATAAAGGGCAGGACCATGTGATCTCCCTCGACCCGCAGCTAATTTCAATAGCTTAGACTCTTCCACACTCCACCCACCTGCAAGCCACCTGAACCCTCACCAAATTCGACGTATCCGCATTTTTTCGTCCAGATGATGATGATGTTAAAATAAAACCCAACAACACAGGTACCTGATTTTGCACCATAGGAATCCCAATCTTTGTGACGCGATAGATTTTATGTCCGCCACCATCATTGTGAGTTCCCACCGTCCCCTCCGTGCGTCCAAGCAAGTCATCGTCATGACGACAATGATGGACGGACCAAATACCATTTATGATTGGGCCTCGTTTCTCGTAAAGGAGCTACAGGCTGATTTCAAGTGCCCCTCACAGATCACCTATGGTGGTCTCATCGTCGTCATTGCCTACACTCACTTGGAGCATGTGTTAAGACACCCACACCCTCCTCTCCATCCGCCAGCCTATCCTCCCAAGATCCACTCGTGCTATTGTTGGCAGGCCAACAATCGCCCACCTTCGTCTCATTGCCTAAGCCATCTACTCACACACACGCTAGCCCAACGCACACCATCCCCATTCGCTCCTCTCCCATACTTCAGATTACGTCCCCTGTACATAGCCCCATCTGCCCCTCAATTTCTTCCCCTATTTTCACAACTATCGCAAGTTTCACCATTTCCACAATCACCACTCTTGCCATCGCCACCTCATCCTCCCTTATTGTCACTATTCCACTTATTTCATCTCCCATTCGCCCCACAGTTGTTTCCACCATCGCCGCTCTCACCACCTCTATTGTCACCCCTATTATTGTCGCCTGCTTTTGAACTTTTTCTTTTCATTTTTTTCCTAACAAAGTATGTTTTGTCTTGGCTTTCTTGAGAATAGTATGATCTCTCATGATGACTTCATCTGCCACAACTTTAACATCATCACTGAATGCCATATTAGGTGTTCTCATGAGTATTGACCTTAGGTTGTAGTAGGAAGATGGTAGAGTTCTTATGAAATGTAAGAATTGTGGCTCCGACGGAATAACATTATTCTAATTTGTAGCTGCTAGTTGATCGAAGATGGCCTTCATCTTCCCTATATGCTTATCCAGATCACTGCCGTCCCACTTCATGTTTAGAAGTTGGTTGTTGAGATGCAAGATCTCTACATTTGACATTTGTTCATGGTTGTTCTCATACACAACAGAAAACTTGACAAGAATGATCTATTTTCCCAAAATGTTTTGGGAAGAGAGTACATGGCTTGCCGCATCTCAGCGTATATAAGTCCTAGAGTTTTATTCTCTATCTCTCTCTCTTCCTATTGTGCTTCTCATGGGTACATATATTCTCTTAAAAATTTTCTTCTTAGTCATTCTTATAAACTAATGTTTACGCTAAATGCTAGTTAGTTGCAACTGTCATCTTCTGTGGAATAGACTGTACTTGTAGTTGTCATTTTTGTGGGAAGAGACTGCGCCACTTAGAAGCTATTAGGAATGAAGGAAAGTGAAGCTTAGTTTTCAACACGATCATCAATCCAATTCGTCGAGGCATGCCAAGGGTAAGGAGCTTGTCACTTTGGATCTCCCATCTGGAGGCTCTCCAAAAGAAAAAGCTCCCATCCCCGTTGCACAGTTGGGTCCAAAGGCATCTAAGAGCATCGAGAAGCTTGATAGGGCCTTGAAAAAGATGGGAATCAATAATATGCCCCAAGAACGCAAGCCCCTTTATAAGGCTAAAACTGTTGAGTGGAAGGCTAAGAGCAATAAATGAGGAATCAAGACCGAGTTGATGCCCACCCAGGAAATGCACGCAAATTTTTGGAAAGACGTCATAGAAGAACCCAAGTCTATGCATGACGTGCCACAATACTTCAAGGACTATGAGATGGACAAAGTGGTAGTGGTTATGTCCAGAGCCAAGAGAGAACCAATGGAAGATACCTCCCAAGGGGCCAACATTTACGAAGGTCCTACCCGTACGAAAGAGATAGATCTAGCAGAAGAGAGAGGGGGGAGTCGCATAGTGTTTGTTGGAGAGGATGTAGAAGGAGAGGAACTCAAGGATCTTAAAGCCCTTCTTCACAAATACCATGATTGTCTAGCATGGAATTACGCTACATTGAAGGGCATATCGCCAGATGTAGTGGTTCATACCATTCCGCTGGTTGATGGAGAGAAACCTGCTGTTAGTAGGCCTTATTGGTCTAATCCGCACTATGCTCAACTAATTCAGGAAGAGTTGAAGAAGCTTCTCAATGTAGGCTTCATCTATGAGATGGAACATATAGACTGGGTGTCACCTATCGTGGTAGTACCCAAGAAAACCGGAAAACTACGAATCTGTGTGGACTACAAGAAGCTCAATTCTGTCACCAACAAGGAGCATTTTTTCCTACCTTTTATGGAAAATGTGTTCAAGAGAATATCCGAAGCAGAAGCCTATAGCTTTTTAGATGGGTTTAGTGGCTATAATCAGGTGCAAATAGCCCTGAAAGATCAGCACAAAATTGCATTCTCCACTAAGCGGAGGGCGTATGCATATAAAGTGATGCCATTTGGATTGTGCAACGCTCCTAGCACTTTCCAACGAATGGTGAGTTATGCTTTCAAGGATTTCCTATGGAAGTTTCTTGAAATTTTTATGGACAACTTGTGTGTTCACTCTTCCCAAGCTGAGCATTTGTCTTGCTTGGAGAAGATATTCATCCAATGTCGATTATTCGGCATATCTCTAAACCCGGCCAAATGTCAATTTATGGTCACGCACGGAATAGTGCATGACCATGTAGTTTCAAGGCATGGTATCGCTACTGATGTCGACAAAATCCACATAAAACTTGCTTTGCCAGAACCTGGAATTGTACATGAAGTATATATATTTACCGAGCGTTGCAACTATTACTAGAGGTTTGTCCTGACCTTTGTTAAACTAGCCTATTTGATATACCAAATGACCATCCAACTCACAACCTGTGGAGTACAAGAAGGATTATTCGATCTACTTCACCAGTAGGCAATTGACTCCCACGGAAATGAACTATACGACCATCGAACGAGAAGCGCTAGCCATGGGATATAGTGTGAAGAACTTTTTCCTTAACCTGCAAGCCAATCCTTTCTAAATCACCAAGCCCTACTATATGTGGTAAATAGACCATGCACGACTGGATGGATCACCCGATGGCTACTGCTTCTCCAAGAGTTTGACTTGAAAATAGTTGTTCGCAAGGGAAGGCAACACTCTCTGGCCGATCACCTCTCACAGTTCCACAACGTTCTTGAGAGTAGAGGGGTTGATGATGAATCCGTGACACCATCCTATTCCACGTCGATGTGGTCCCTGAGTGGGCTACAAACATCGTTGGATATCTTATGTCAAGACGTCCTCCCCCTGAGATGAACAAGATAGAATGACATAGGTTGATTCTAAAATCTTCCCCCTACACATTGATAGCAGGACAACTTTATCGTATGTGCAATGATGGAATTATACATTGATGCATCCAAACGCACAAAGTGCCCCAGGTAGTAAGTATCGCCCACGAAGGAATAGGCAGAGGGCATTTTGTTGCCGAAGCTACCAATAGGAAAGTGCTGCAACACTGCCTATTGTGGCCCATGATGTTCAAAGATATTCACTATTAGGTTAAAAGGTGTGACTTGTGCCAATGATTCAACTGAATTCATGAAAATGATAGAATGTCGTTATGACCTATTTTGGCCGAGATGTCATTTGAGAAATGGTGCATAGACTATGTCGGCCCTATTCGTCCAGCTGCATGGTTCCCAAGCTCACTATATCATTGTAGCCACCAACTACTTGACCAAATGGTTTGAAGCCAAAGTATTGAGGAAGGCTGGCGCCAATTCCACTGTTTAAATCTTGTTTGACCATATCTTGGGACGTTTTGGGTGCCCGCTAGAACTCGTGAGTGATCGCGGAATGTATTTTCTAAACAAAACCATCACTCACTTGTTGTCCTCATATCTGGTTGTCCATAAGAAGAGAACACCCTATTACCCACATTGCAACAGACAAGCAGAATCATCGAACAAGATTCTCTACGGTATTATCACGGAGATGGTTGAAGTGTCATGCTCGGATTGGGAACACAAACTTCACGCAACCTTATGGGCATTAAGGACAACACTGGACATACTCCATTTCAAAGGGTGTATGGATAGGAAGCCATAATGCTTGCTGAATTTGTCATCCAAGTCTAAGAGTCGCCATCGCCGAACGACTAAGTATAGAGGAATATACCAAGAGGAGACTTCAAAATCTTCTCTAGCTCCATGAAATGCCCTAGTTGTAGAGAAATAGAAAAGGAAAGCTTGGCACAATCGGAATACCAAGACCAAGGATCTCATCAAGGGAGAATTGGCTCTATTATACAACGCCAAGACACACAAAGGTAAGCTCAAGTTTCTAGGAGAAGGACTGTACAAGGTAGTGGAAATTCGACCTGCAAGACAAATTGTTCGACACGCCCGTTAATGGCAGTAGGTTGCGTTGCTACTACCCAGCTCAGAGATGTGCCTTATGAGCCATCCTCGTCGTCCTCATCTTCTCATGATGAGTCATCAACACCCCATTAGTTAGAGTAGGTGAGTCTAGTTTAGTTAGTCCTTGTCTAGGAATGTTAGGTAGCTGTAGATTAGGATGGACAATAGCATAGGATCGTTAGTTGTTAATGGTGATTTAGGACTAGAAAATTAGGACTCAAATTTTAGGCGACTCAATAGTTCTAGAATAGACAATAGTTAGGACAAGATAATTAGGCTAGATTAGATTACCTTGTTAGTATTAGCCATAGGCTAAGTAGATCTATCCAGATAGTTAGCCAATAGCCTTACTTTAGATCATAGATAATTTAGCTAGTAAATTAGGATCAAGTTAGATAGAGTAAACTCCAAGTAGGTTGATAGTGTCTAACTAGATTATCTGGTCCTTGATTGATAGACTTTAGACAGTTTAAATATAGGCAATTCGTCTGATAGATCGTAAGGTAGCTGGATCAATTGGAACAATTAGGATAGATTTAGGAGTAATCCTAGGTTAGCTGGCCGAGATTGGCAGAATAGATTTTCTAGGATTAGATTAAGTTCTTAGGGATAAATCGTTAAAATAGATTAGATCAGATAGGTCTAGGTTAAGTAGCCGTAGTCTCAGGTAGTTAGATTTAGGGTATCGTTAGATCTAGATAGGTAGATTAAGATTTGGGTCCAATTAGATTACGAGCCATAACATAGCCTAGCCTTAGTTCTCCTTAGAATGACCCTTGTTAGCCCAATTAATGCCATTACTCGTCGAACTCAATTTTTTGCCAACAAACACTCTCGCCAACCTACCAGCACTCTCTAGACAATGATTACTCGCATTATGTCATTTTTTGTCATTACTCACCATCAGGCCCTTTACCCACCATCAGACCATTTACTTGCCTACAGCCTCCCAGTCCTAAGCTTACTCCTCCAACTGAACATCACAGTTCGGCTCGTCCAAATGGCACTGAAACGTCGACTTTCAGACGCCTTTGCTCCCCCTGGCCAACTGGTGAGAGTCACGAGAAGTGTTGCCCCTCTGGCCCATCCAAGTCCATCGTCTAGTCCCACATCGTCCTCCCAAAGCACTACCTCAACGTCTGCTTCTCAACAAACTGGATCCTCTTCCCCAACTACATCCACTTCCCCCAACCAAGAGGAGGGAGAAATGTTACATACCTATGTAACTGGCAGTACTTCAGACCCCTATTGGTCCATTTAGTGTTGGGGGCTAAATGACAAGCTACCCTTAGGATTAAAGGTATGTGCCCTTGGAAAAGGGCAGGCAAGTGACTATACCTTGGTCGGAGGTATGGAGTCACGTGACCCTTGGATAAGGACAGGTAGGTGTCTATGCCTTGGATGGAGGTATGGGACCTAGAGAGATATTAGAAAGTCATTAGATGACTATATTTCTAAACCTTGGGCCTTAACCTTGAACCATATCACTTTATTGGTCTTGGACCAAAGTATACTTGCACAACTTGGGCAATGGGTCCAAAGGGTCCATTGAGTTTCAAGTTCTACAAGAATAGCAATCAAAGAGTCATAAGTTATGGAAGTTGTCTGATGACCTTCCATAAGCCTGTGAAGGCTCTTGAACTCCTCTAGGCCTCTCTCTTCCTCATTGGATGTGCATGGAACTCAATAGTGTATTGGAGGGTACCAATTGCCATCTATATAAGAGGAGTAGGGCACCCATTGGGAGAAGGGGAGATCTCTTTTGCTTGTATTGCTTATGCTCTAGTGTGGCTACTAGTGTGTAGAGTAAATTCTTGTGTGTAGTATGTTGAGGGTTTGGATCTTGCTTATGGTATGGGACATAAGTAGGGCTTGGATCTTGAGTATGCTATTAATTGTTGTGGTATGCTTGTGATTTTTTATGGTTAGCAAGGGGGTGCTAGATAGGTCTTGCTTGGAGCTTGGATCTAGCTATGGTTGGGTGGTGAATACTTGAGGCCAGCTTGTTATCTACCTTTGTGTATAAGAGTAGGGACATAGCTGGAGGAGAGATCCTTGGAGGCTTGCAGATCCTTACTTGCAAGTGGAGGCATCCTAGCTTGGAGTTGGAGAAGCATCTTGGAGCTTGCGGGTTGCTTGGAGGACATTTGGAGGTTCTACCTTGGATTTGGAGGACATTCTCACCTTTACTTATTAAAGTGGTATCAGAGCTAGACAAAGGATGGTAACCTTTCTAACCTTCTTCATGTTCTATTAAAATCACCAACTAAATTTTTTTGGAGAAGATTATTGGCTTCTCTAGTGGTATGAAGCTTGTAGTTGAAGTACCCAATGAATCTAGTTTTCTCTTGCTGGACCACAAAGGAATCTCGTTCGTGGATACTTTGTGTTCGCAAACCGTTCGTGTTCGCGAACCGTTCGTCTTCATCTCCGTTGACTTTCGTGTTCGCAAAACTCTTCGTGTTTTGTGTCTCCAGATGTTCGAGTTCGCGAACATCTTCGTTGAGCGAAGGACTGAAAGCTAGCAAGGCTTTGTAATCAGAAACACTTTGTTTCTTCAGCTCCCTCTCAAAGCATGTAGCTTTATGATCCCGAGAGTGCTCCTTTGCCTCTCAAAGAGCCCTTTGTCCAGAGTTTTAGTAAAGATGTCAGTGACCATATCTTTCGTTCCTATGAAGGTGGTCTGCATCATCTTCCTATCAATCAGATCCCTGATCAAGTGATACTTGATCGCAATGTGCTTCATTCTTGAGTGGAACACGGGATCTTTTGTCAGGTGTATCGCAGAGGTGTTTTCCATCTGCAAGACCAATGGCTCATTCCTTGTTTCACCCAATTTGTCCAGGAACTGCCTTAGCCGAATTATTTCATTGGCCATCTTTGCTGCTGCTACGTACTCTGCTTCGCAGGACGACTGGGCTACAATGGTCTGCTTCTTGCTGACCCAGAGAACTGCTCCTCCTGATGCGATGGTGCATCCTCCTGAGACACTTTTACGGTCGTCCCTGAGAGATGCCCAGCTAGCGTCGTCGTAGGAAAGTATCATGAGACCTGCACCACGACAATAACACAAGCCATAATCCCTCGTTAATTGAAGATATTGCAAAATTTGTTTCGCAATCTTCCAATGTGTCGAGCCTGGATTCGTGCAAAATTGGCTCATCATGAATCCTGCATAAGCGATATCAGGACGTGTGTTGATCTATTTCTTGGGTTCTGGCGGCAATCCATGGCTGCATGACCCTTCTTATGGCAATGGATACACTCAATCTTGGGATTGAGCCAGCAGGTATCTACTGTATGCCCATCCCTTCTGCATCTCGTGCAGGTCTTCTTGTCGGCATCTTGTTGTTTCGACCTCCCTTTGGTCTTCCAGTTGCTTTTGCTAGTCTCCTCTGCTTGTTGGTCACGATCCTGCCTCAGATTCGACTCCCTCTTAGGCTTGAACTATTTTTTTGATTTTTCTTTGTTGTCGTAGAGTGCCTGGTTAGAACCATCTTTGTGATCAAGATGCTCTCTGGCCTCGACTTCCTCTCGAATCTCGACAATCGCCTTTTCAAGGTTAATGGTAGGATCTTTCGCGAGCAAGATTTGTGTCGTCTGGAAAGATCTAGGTAAGGCTCTTAACAGATATGTGAGCTGCTTCTTAGCTAATACTGCATTCTCTACTCCTGAGTTGTGTAGTGATAGAAATAGATCCTTCGTCTTTCTCACGAAAGAGGTGAGGTCTTTTCCATCCCACTGCAGATTCGTCAGCTGATCTTCCAGCATCATAATCTGACTTCTTGATTTCGTCTAAAATCTTGTGAGCAGTGCATCCCACATCTCCTTAGCTTTGGAGAGTGTAGCCAGGTCAAGTGTAAGGCTATCTTTGATGGAAGATGATAGCAAAGCTACTGCCTTGTCGTTTTTCTCCCTCCATTCACGTAGCTCATTGCCTGTTGTCGTAGGCATTTCTTCTGTGCCATCCACCCAGGGAAAGAGTCCTTCGCCCTTGAGTATCAAAGATGTCTTAACTTTCCAGGCTAGAAAGTTAGATCCTGAAGAATTAAGTATAGTGTAGATCTTGTTCTGCATGCTGCTGATTGAAGCCATTGCTTCTTGAAGTCTGTTTTTCTTGTCATTTGGTTGATTGTCTGAATGCTTGGCCTCCTGGATCTGCTAGCTTCTCGGCTATGTCAGAATATGACAGGGTGGCTCTGATACCACTATTGTGAGTCGAGCGGTGCTCTGATACGAATGATGGGAATTGTGAGAAGAAAATTCACAAAACATTCACGACTCTCTTTTGAGATTCGGATGGAGTTCAGATGCGTTCGCTGGGCACTGCCAACTGAAACACTCCTACAATCCTCCAGAGGGTAGTCAGGTACTACTGATCTACATTCATAAAATTAATATAGCATTCGACTTCATTTCAACCAAGGTGCGAAATTCAAAGGGAACAAAAAAACTCAGACATATTAAAATAAACACCATAAGCATTCGACATCCAAGATCAGACACAACCAGAAAAATAATCTATATTGATTTTCTCTTATTTCTTTAGGGCACTGCATGCGAATCCATGCAGTGCGTTGGCATGAGAGAAGCACGGCTCTCTCACGAGTAGTAGTCTCGCTTCACTAGCGGACAATTGGATCTTTTGATCCTAGTCAAAATTATCTTCTCGCACACAGACGAAGCTTCTGTTTGTGTTCGTCTTGATTGCTTACTAGCATCAGACTTCTTCTTGGGTTTTTCTTCTCTAAGTTACACTCTATGTATCATGTTTTGATATGTGTCGAGTATAATTCAGTAAATACGGTCTCTCTGTGCAAATCTAAGATTAGAGTGATTAAGCATCTACAACTAACCAAAGAATTACAAGAGTGGCAGATTAGCCACGACCTAGGAAGTATCTATTGACGTCATGCCATTAGGTCAAATCTCTGGTGGAATAGATATGTCCATATCTGGTATTGGAAATCCAAATGGAGTTTTGAGATCTCTGGATTATCGGATAATGCAGTTCTTGATCTTCTTGAAGGAACTAAATTCCTTGTACCATTTTAAACATAGATACTAGATTTCTATTGGTCTACTTCAGCTATATTGAATTTTTTTTGTTGGTTTTGAAGAATAAGCTTAGGTCATTTCGACTGTATATGAACGAGGTTTCTCGTCCGTACTGGGGTCAATGCCTAGTGGTATTCTTAGATGATGTTGTCATCTACTGTAAAAACTTAAGGAAATGGAGATTTCTATAGTTGGAGGTATCTTTCTAGAAAATGGTTGAAGATTGGACGCTATATTGGTTATAGGATGGTCAGATAGTCTTTTTCATTTTCTGATGGTCAGATCTAAAAGAAAAGGACTTTCTTGGAGAGAAAACTGTGTGAAAAGTACAGTACTAAGGACCATAAATGGATTTTTGAATGATCCACAAGGTGATTGTATGCTTGTTAAACAATCTATCAGAAACTAGTCATCAAAAAACAAGATCTAGTTTAGCAGCTTGATAGGAAACAAGTAGAGACAATCAAAGCATTGATCAAATAGTCTAATCCAACTCCACACGTGTGGAAATAAGGCTGTAGTATGGCCTGTAGACAGTGTTTACAAAGTGCCAAAGCTGGGTTTCATTGGAAAAATAGAGTAATCACCATACAATGAGAGGAAACTCGAGTTTCTCCTTGAGGCTCCAAAAAGTTTCTATCTTCTCACTATGGAGAATGGAAATACATAGTAAAACACACTTCCTTTGCAAAGTTAGGTGAAAATCCAGCATGTAATAAGGAAGTAGACTCCACTTTCTTTCCCTAATGTGAAAACCCTAGCCTAGATCCAAGAGTCATGCTTGGTAGGTGCATGGTAGGTACAAATCTCATCATAAATCATGGTCTAGATCCTACAAAGTAGGAATCACTACCAAATAAACACAACCACTCCTCTTGACTCGTGGTAACCTACTTTAGGTGTGTATGTACAAGTGGCACTTTGGCCATTCAAGTAACCAACAAACAATATTGACAAAATGTACAATATTCTACATGGCTAGATTTGCCAATGTAGGCAATTTTTCACACTCCTCCTCAAATCTAGCCTTGGAGATCACAATGCTTTTATCAATAACTCCAATTGAAGATCTAAGCTTGACAAATGAATCTTTAGGTAAAGGTTTAGTAAACAAATCAGCCAAGCAACTTGATGATGGCACGTGTTGGAGCTTGATCTCTTTAGCTTGCACTTTTTCCCTCACGAAATGATGAGCAATTTCGATGTGTTTGCTCCTTGCATGGAATGTAGGATTAGTTGCAAGTGATTGGGCTGATTGGTTGTCACAATAG
This sequence comes from Diphasiastrum complanatum, assembly GCA_029204225.1. Taxonomy (NCBI): domain Eukaryota; kingdom Viridiplantae; phylum Streptophyta; class Lycopodiopsida; order Lycopodiales; family Lycopodiaceae; genus Diphasiastrum; species Diphasiastrum complanatum. The sequence continues at coordinate 60,802,338 of CM055097.1, forward strand.
ATGATAGGGATCTCCTCCTCCATGACATGAAGCTCCACCAATAGCCTTTTGAGCCACAAGACCTCCTTGCATGTTGATGTCAAGGCCTTGTATTCGGATTCTGTGGAAGATAGGGAGATGGTATCTTGCTTTTTGGAAAGCCATGATACTACTCAATTCCAAGAATGAAGCTCAATAGGCCGAGATCCACCATCTTAAACTCTTTTGCTAAAGCAATTTTTACATCTCTAATTCCATCTAGATCATTACCACTCAAGATAATGTCATCTACATACAAAACAAGAATAATGATCATGCCATCATGAAAACTTATATACAATGATGGATCATAGGCACTCATTACAAAATTGATGGAAATGAGAAAAGAGTTTAGCCTAGAGTACCATGCTCTAGGTGCTTGCTTGAGCCCATAAAGGCTCTTCTTCAAAAAACACACCTTTCCTTCATGCTTTGCCTTGATGAAGCCCTCGGGTTGCCTCATGTAGATCTCTTCCTCCAAATAACCATTGAGGAATGCATTTGTGAAGTCAAGTTGGAATAGCTCCCAATTGAAGGTTGTAGCAAGACTAATGATCAACCTGATAATAACAAGCTTAGCCATAGGAGCAAAAGTCTCATCATAGTCAATGCCTTTGGTTTGTAAAAAACCTTTAGCAACAAGCCTAGCTTTATGCTTGTTTATTGATCCATATTGATTATACTTCAATCTAAACACCCACTTGCAATCAAGAGGTTTCTTCCCTTGAGGAAGATCCACAAGATCCCAAGTATGATTCTCAATAAGAGCATCATACTCTACTTGCATAGCATCCATCCAACTTTTAGACTTACAAGCATCTTCATAGCATGTTGGCTCATCTAACATTGAAGTAAGAAAGGTGTAAGATGTGAAAGATGATGAGCCTTCCCTTTGATCACCTTGACCATCATAGGTGAGCCTCAATGGCTCGGATCTTGCCCTTGTAGATCTTCTTGGAGTTCTTGGAGTTCTTGGAGTTCTTGCATCTTGAGGTGGATCCTCAAGTTCTTCTTCACTTGGAAGCTCCTCCTCCATCCTAGCATGATCCTTGGCATCAAGATGATTAGTAGCATTATCATCCAAATCACAAGCATGTCCTTCATCAAAAATAACATCCCTACTCACTATCACCTTGCTAGTGTTGGGATTGAAGACTCTATAACCTTTTCTATTCTCACCATATCCCACAAAGATGCCTTTGATGGATGTTGCATCATCCTTTCTTCTCTTATCCAAGGACTGGTGTACATAGCAAGTGGATCCAAAAACTTTGAGATCTTTGAGATTGGGCTTCTCTCCAAATAGAGCTTCAATGGTGTGATTCCTCCAATGGCTTGGTTTGGCAATCTATTGCACAAATAGTTAGCACAAGTTATTGCTTCACCCCAAAATGGTTTGGATAGAGAATCATCTAGCCTTAAGGCCTTAGCACACTCACAAAGAGATCTATTTCTTCTCTCACTCACTCCATTTTGTTGAGGGGTGTATGGACATGACAACTCCCTCTTTATGCCATTAGAAATACAAAAGTCAATCAACTTATTGGAGATATATTCACCTCCATTATCACTCCTTAATACCTTAATCTTGGTACTAAGTTGATTTTCTACCAAAGTCTTGAACTTTACAAAAGAATCAAACACCATTGATTTGCTAGACAAGAGGTACATCCAACAAAATCTAGAATAGTCATCAATGAAGATTACATAGTACTTGGCACCACCATTAGACTCATGTGAAAAACTATGAACATCCGAATGGATGAGTTCAAGAGGAGAGTTTGATCTTGATGTAGATCTTGAGAAGGGTAGCTTGTGAGCCTTTGAGAGACTGCATGCTTCACATCTCTTCCCACACTTTGACAAATGCTTGGGGAGTCCAACTGCAAGCTCCTTTGTAGCCATAGATTCCATGGCTTTGTAGTTGGGGTGGCCCAATCTTTTGTGCCACAGTTCCACCTTTGATAGCTCCACCTTTGCCAAGTTAACACTCTCCACTGCAATATTAGCATCAAGCTTAAACAATCTACCTTGCTTAAAGCCTTTGACTATACATTCATCATTTCTAAGGATGGAACAAACTCCATGCTTAAATTGAACATCTAGGCCATTATCCATTAACTGGACAACACTAAGCAAATTCTTGGTTAACTTAGGAACATAAAGAACATTATCTAGATTCATCCTTTTGGATGACCCCACATACAAGGGAATTGTTCCTATTCCACTTATCTTACATTCTTGACTACTTGCAGTATAGATTGATCTATGTAAGTCATTGTAAGAAAGTAAGGTGGAGAATATTTCCTTTTGATATGTCATGTGGGAACTTGCCCCACTATCAATCCACCAAGAATCATTGGTGTTGCTCTTGGATGATGGTGGTTTGTTGGAAACCATCAAGGATGACTCTTCATCCTCCTCTTCCTCCTGATGTGCAATGTTGCTTTGTTTGCTCTCTTGTGCCTTCTTCTTCTTGAGACATTCTGATGCAAAATGTCCTTTCTTTCCACAGAAAAAACATTTGTACTTGGACTTGTCTTTGATCTTGCCCTTTGAGCTTGAAGCCTCATCCTCCTCCTTGGTCTCCTTGAAGTGCTTCTTCTTGCCATTGGTCTTCTTCTTGCTTTTGAATGAGAAATTAGCTTTCTCATCACCATCCTGCAGAGAAATAGCATTCATTCTTGCATTGGTATGCAACATCCTACACTCTTCAACTACTAATATACTATGTAGCTTTTCTATAGTAGGCAAAGTGTCTTGGATTGCAAAGCTTTGGACCAAATTTGTAAAGCTACTCCCCTAGACCATTTAGGACAATCTGAATAAGCTCACTATCTTGAATCTTCTCTCCAATGGAAGCTAACTCCCTATCAGGAGACTTGATTCTTAGCACATGATTTTGTGCATTCTCATCACTCCTCTTCATGCTTTGTAGAATCTGATTCCTAAGCATGAGAACCCTCGAAGTGTTACTAGACTCATAGATAGATTTTAAAGATTCCCAAGCCTCTTTAGCACTCTTACATGATGATACTTCCCTTAAAAGATCATTGCTTACATTCATCTTAATACAGTGAAGTGCAAGCCTAGACCTCTTCTTGTATCTCACTAATTCTTGTGCACTTAGAGGTTCATCTTCATCATCTACTAGAAACTCATAAAGATCCTGGAGCACCATTAGTGACTCCATCCTCACTTTCCAAATAGCATAATTGGTAGAATTTAACCTCTCACTGGCTTCTAGAAGGTAGGCTCCCACTGATCCCATCTTACTAGCAAGATTCTACACACAAGATATAGATTTGTTTGGACCTGAAACTCACAAAGGTTTCTAACTTGCAGTGTTTCACTCAAATGTTGACTTCTAATCCAACAGATGGATTTGTAATCACAGTTCTATCACTCCCTCACAAGCTGGAATGAAGATAAGATGAGATGAAAACTACACTCAAGCAAATCTTGTCAATCTTGGCTATTCTTGGACAAAAACTGACTCTATCTCTCTCATTCACTTTGATGTACTTTCAAGACCTGGTTTCCACTTTAAGAAGGTCTGAAATCAGCCTAGATTAATTAGTTTTCATGAAACAAATTCAAAACTAATCAATGGCAAGTGATCTTGGTAGCTTATCCTAGGATTTGCACCAAAAATTACATCAAACTAACACCATATGAATTTTCTATGATCCAATGAATATGGGTTATTAAATGCTTTTTCAGAGATGCCCACACGTGTGAACAGTACGGATTTTGATCCTGAAAAAGTTTGGGATCAAATCCCCTCACCAAAACATGGATACCAGCTCACCCTTCCAATACTAGCTTTTTGCACCAAAACCTGCTAAAACTGGATTAGATTCAAACACAGATCAATGGCCTTGTACTTGGCTCTGATACCATGTAAAAAGTACAGTACTAAGGACCATAAATGGATCTTTGAATGATCCACAAGGTGATTGTATGCTTGTTAAACAATCTATCAGAAACTAGTCATCAGAAAACAAGATCTAGTTTAGCAGCTTGATAGGAAACAAGTAGAGACAATCAAAGCATTGATCAAATAGTCTAATCCAACTCCACACGTGTGGAAATAAGGCTGTAGTACGGCCTGTAGACAGTGTTTACAAAGTGCTAAAGCTGGGTTTGATTGGAAAAATAGAGTAATCACCATACAATGAGAGGAGACTCGAGTTTCTCCTTGAGGCTCCAAAAAGTTTCTATCTTCTCACTATGGAGAATGGAAATACATAGTAAAACACACTTCCTTTGCAAAATTAGGTGAAAATCCAGCATGTAATAAGGAATTAGACTCCACTTTCTTGCCCTAATGTGAAAACCCTAGCCTAGATCCAAGAGTCATGCTTGGTAGGTGCATGGTAGGTACAAATCTCATCATAGATCATGGTCTAGATCCTACAAAGTAGGAATCACTACCAAATAGACACAACCACTCCTCTTGACTCGTGGTAACCTACTTTAGGTGTGTATGTACAAGTGGCAATTTGGCCATTCAAGTAACCAACAAACAATATTGACAAAATGTACAATATTCTACATGGCTAGATTTGCCAATGTAGGCGATTTTTCACAAACTGATGGTATGGGACATCAGTGATTTCAAAGAGGAAATTCTTGTGCGAGAATGACCTGTAGTCCAAGGGCAAAGGTCAACAACACTTCAAGAAGGACAAAGCCAAAGAAGGTAGTGAGGATCAACCCTCATAAGTTGCAACATCCAGTGGCAAGAAGAAGCTATCAAAGATCAAATGTTTCTTCTGTGGCAAGAAAGGCCACTATGCATCAAACTGTTTCAAGAAGAAGAACCAATCTAAGCAAGCTAAACTTACTAATGAGGAAGAGAGTGAGGGTGTTGAGAGTGAAAGAGAGGATTCTTTAATGATGTCTAGCTTTTCATCTTTTCCTTTCAAGAATGAAGAAATCTGGTGGATAGATAGTGGGGCTAGTTCCCATATGTCTAGTTCTAGAAACTCTTTCACAAGTCCCATACCATATCTAGGTGCAAAGGGATCAATCTATACTGCTACTGATGTAGAGTGTAGAATTGAAGGAATATGAAATATTCCATTGCATGCATCATCATCAAAATCTTTTTGTTTGCATGATGTACTTTATGTAGCTAGACTAACCAAAAATCTCATTAGTGTAGGACAGTTGTTTGATAGTGGATTGGATGTCAAGTTTCATGTTGACAAGTGTATAATCTCAAGAGAAAATGAAGTTATTGCTAGAAGATCTAGAATTGGAAAGTTGTACAAACTATATTCTAGGAAGAGTGCTAACATTTCAAATATTGCTTATGAGACCAAGGTCCATCAGGAGGATCTGTGGCATAAGAGATTGGGACATCCCAATTTCAAAGCCATGCAATCTATGGTCAAGGAAGAAAAAGTTGTTGGACTACCAAAGACACTATCAAAGGAGCTTCAACTTTGTGAAGCTTGTGTTTTGGCAAAATCACACAGAAGACCTTTTCCAAGATCAAGTATCAAAACACAGCATCCATTTGAACTCATGCACTCTGATGTTCATTTCTCTTCAACCAAAAGCAAAGGAGGAGCAAATTGCTTTGTTTCTTTTGTAGATGATTATACAAGATATTCTTGGATATATATGTTATCTTCTATAGCCATGGTGTATGATGTTTTATTTACTTTCAAAGCTTATGTAGATAAGCAGTTTACTTTCAAGTTGAAAGCTTTGAGAAGTGATAGTGGAGGTGAATATACCTCCAATAAGTTTAAAGAATTTTGTGAGAAAGAGGGAATACAAAGAGAATTTTCTTGTTCTTATACTCCTCATCAAAATGGAGTTGCTGAGAGAAAAAATAGAACTTTGTGTGAATGTGCAAAAGACATTAGGCTAGAAGCATCTCTGCCCAAAGAATTTTGGGGAGAAGCAGTTGCATGTGCAAATTATCTTTGTAATAGACTTCCTAATCTTGCAATAGAAGGAAGAACACCATTTGAGATGTTGTATAAGAAAAAGCCTAAGGTAGATCATCTTAGGATCTTTGGCTATGTATGCTTTGTGCATGTACCTTTAGAGACTAGGAAGAAGGATGATCCTAGTTTAGTTAAAGGGATTTTTTAGGATATGAATCTTCTAAAAAAGCATATAAAGTATATCTTCCCTCTCCTAACAAGAATGTTGTAAGTAGAGATGTGATCTTTCATGAAGATCAGAAGTTTAACTTGGATGAAGCAAAGATCAAGGAGTCTCATGCAGGATCTACAATCATCAATCTTGATGCTGCTCAAGAAGTGGTGAGGCCGAGGCTTGAGGAGGAGCAACTTCAAGCACCTACACCAAGAAGATACATAAGAGAAAGATCTGAGCCAAGAAGGTTCATGTATGATGAGGAAGGAAGGCAAGTGGAAGGTGAAACTTCCTATCATGCTTTCTTCATATCATATAAAGAGCCTAAAGATGTCCAAGAAGCACTTCAATCCAAGAAGTGGGTTGAAGCAATGACCCTAGAGTTTGAAGCCTTGATGTCAAACAACACATGGGAGCTTGTGAAGCTACCAAACAACATGCATGTCATTGGATGTAAGTGGGTTTTCAGGATCAAGTGTAATAATGATGGATCCATCAACAAATATAAAGCAAGACTTTGTGCCAAAGGCTACTCTCAAATCAAAAGTCTTGACTATGTTGATGTTTCTAATGCCTTTCTCAATGGTTACCTTGAGAAGGAGATTTACATGGAGCAACCACCTGGATTTGTGAAAGAAGGTGAAGAATCAAAAGTTTGTCTTTTGTTCAAAAGTCTCTATGGACTAAAACAAGCACCAAGGTCTTGGTGTGCAAGGCTCAACTCCTTTCTCATATCACGCGGATTTTGTCTTAGTGAATATGACCCTTCTTTGTATATTAAGTTTGTAAATAACTTTTTAGTTATTCTTCTCATCTATGTAGATGATATCATTCTTTGTGGAAATAATGAGAAGCTAGCTGAAGAAACTAAGCATGCACTTGGTAGTGAATTTAAGATGCAAGACTTAGGAGTTCTTCACTATATTTTAGGCCTTGAAATTGACTTTTGAAAAGGTCATGCTTTCATAATCAAAGTAGATATGCACTTTCCATGCTCAAGAAATTCCAAATGGAAAACTGTAAAAGCATAGATACACCAATGGAGCACATTGTAAAAGTTCCTATAAAAGATAATGAAAGATCCTTTGAGGACATCACTCTTTATAGGAGTCTTATTGGCTCACTTATATGGTTAACTATGACAAGGCCTGATCTAAGCTTTAGTGTGCATAAGCTAAGCCAACACACGCAGGATCCAAAGATATATCATTGGAAGTTGGCTAAAAGAAACTTGAGATATGTATCTTCTACCTTAGACTATGGATTGATCTATAAAGGAGAAGATCTAACTTTGGTTGCTTTTTCAGATTCAGATTTTGCAGGAGACAGGTTGGATAGAAAATCCACAAGTGCTTACACAATTTTTCTTGGAGGCATGTCTAGGCAATTTTGAGAGGTGACATGCAGTACATGCAATATCCATGCATGCAATTTTACATGTGGATCCCTGTTAGTTGAGTTAACTAAGTAAAGTGGACTTTCCATGCAACTCCACTATAGGAATTCGAGCCTCTTTGATGTAGGGAAACTTTGGCATGTTTTGCCATATTGTGAATATTGAAATTTTGGTATTTTGGGCTCATTCTCTCTCTACCCGAGTTTTATGACTTGATTTTCTCTCTCTATCCGAGAGCAGGCTGTTTTTCCCGTAGTGAGCACTTAGAATTATTTCTGATATCCATTTTTCATAGTAAGAAGTTATTTTTTTCAATCTGATGTATGCCATTGTGCTCTTGCCTTAGATTTTTCAAGTAATTTGTTCATTGATCAATCTTGTGCAATCACAACACCTCATTAAGATCCTGTAAGGTATGTGGTGAAGTTCACACGTGCTTAAAACTTCACAAATCCACAAGATCCACATACAACCAAAATAGGTGCTAGATTCACACAAGCAAGGAGAGATCATTAAGATCCTTAGGTAGGCATTCGAATACATTGTTCACCTCCCTTGAGAAGGCCTCTTGAGGAGAACATCTAGAGCCATGGATGTCTAGATAATCAAAGAGAAACCAAAACAAGAAGAGAACAAAAATGAAGGAAGCAAAAAGGTGAACAACACCAAAAATCTAGGCTTATTCCATGTTTAGATCTCAAGGTAAGCTTGACAACCTTAGCAAGCCTAGGTTCTCACTCCCAGTATGTAGTTTACTCCCTCCCCATTGGATCAATAGCCATTACTACATTCGAGTACTCACCCGGTTGTAGATCTGATGATCCCTTCTTAGGCCTCTAAATCCACATTCGTAGGGAGGCACGGAAAGGGTCCAACATTTGTGTTTGTCTATGTAATCAACCTTATCGATTCTGACGAAATCAAAGTTAGAACCAAGTAGAATCAACTGAGTCCTCAGACTTAAGATTCTGATTCGAATATGATAGGCATAGTTCATGCACCAAGGGAAAAGGCTCATTCCGCAAAGCCTATTCAAGTTCGACCTTTTGGATCTCATCCATTTCCCCCAACAGAAAGAAGAATGTGTCCTATAATAAAAGTGATCTTTTTCATATACTAAAATCATGTTATCAATCTTATGTGGACCCTTTATATTTTTGGAAGCGTTGGAAGCAAGATCATGATGCGTAGTAGAATGCTAGTTTCGCATTTATAGGTTTCATGATTAAATAATTTATGGATCTTGATAATTTTAGAGTTTCCTTAATGTTCGAAATGTTGTCATTGATTTCGATGACATATTGTATTGAATTTCTACTACAACATTGAAAATGATGATACAATCACTTTGGATCTTTCATAGATGCTGTAAGATATCAATAAAAGACACAAGTTGTAAATAAGCTCAAATATTCCATTATTTAAAATGGTTGTTTGATATATGCAATGCTTTCAGATACAAATATCAAATGTCAAACAAATAGAAAACACAAAAATTGCAATTTGTAATGTTAAGTGTGTGTGTGTGTGAGAGAGAGAGAGAGAAGAGCATTTTGCACTCATCCAAAAGTAGTCTCCAAGGGCTACTCTTGAGTAATTCAATCCTATTGTGCCCATCATGACTATAAATTGATTGATTCGAGTTTAAAATAATAACATGCATGCCTCCATGCATCTTGTATTAACTTGTACTTCAATTAAGTTTGTAAGTTCTAACTCTATATAGGTTGATTTCAAACTTTAAGGGTTCAATAGAACTTTGCTAATGTGTACCAAATAAAGCAACCATGATTTCTCACATGTTTATAATGCAAAAGTACTTTTCTAACATGTCTATAATGCAAAAGTACCTAGAATTTGGTTAAAAAAAATTCTCTTGGGTAAGGAGATGGATAGCCTCAACAACACATCATGGTGCTTTGAGCCTAGTAGGAACCTTGATGGTGATGTTCTCACCAAACTCATTGCAAATCATAAAACAATTTTTATAAAACCCAAGAATCTTTCCAAATCTGCATGCGTGGGTGACATCCATATATTCTTAAATGGCCAAGATCTTGGGAGTTGGATAATGGACACTACCATGTAGATTCTAAGTAAATACTATATAATATGTGCAAAAGCATGATGTTAAAATCCTCAAGTCAAATGTCAATACTCAAACAATCAAATTCTCGAGGCCAGAACAGAAAAATAATGAAAAGGCAGAAAGGGTTCAGGTCCCAGGAACCTGCCATCTCTCCTTGGGTCTGGGACTGACTGGGACTGTGAGTAGAGAGACTAAATTTTCAAAATGACAAAATTAAATTTTGGTTTGTATTTGGTTGTCAGATGTTAGTCTCTGCTGGCTTTCAGAATGACACTGTTTCAGACTTCAGAGCTTAGTGTTAATGCGAAGAAGGAAGGAAGGTTTTGGTACAGGAGTCAGGCCACCTGCTGGAGGGCAGCCGCGCCTTTAAGGCCGTCAATTCTCAGGACGCCAACGTCGAAATGAGCAAACGAATCACGAGGAACGCAGCAGCAGCAGCAGCAGCAACAGCAGAGGAGAAGAAGGCGGTCCAGCCTGCGGCGCCTGCAGCGGATGCAAGGCAAGGGAAGCCTGGGAAGGGAAGCTTGCCTTGAACAGCCAAGGGAATGATGGTGATTCGTGAATCACGATCCAGCATGCGCGTGTTGCTTGCCCCTGGAAATTGCGACACGCTTCCTGATTGCACCTGCTATTCCGCAGTTGGAGCCCAGAAGTGAGAGCATCGTACCCACCTTTTTACTATATGCAGAAAGCTCGAGGTTGTATGTGGGAAAAGCGAGTTTTATAATCTTCGTCAGACTTTGAAGTTTGTATTGAGCCTTGCGTGGCTAGCAACATTGCATGCGTAAGTACTAGACTCGACTCTCTTGTGCGGAATACCATCAATTGCAAGGTTTTCTGACTGCCAATTTGAAAGCCTTATAGCTGGTATCGCTGCCGGGATCAGTCACCTTCCCCGTAGCACTGACAAAATTTTAAGGTCTTTACTTAATCACATGCTGTCTTGAAAGGGATTGGAACAAAGTGGTCACAGAATCCAGAAAGAGTTGAAGTACCGGTATTGTAGGAGGGTTATACGCTGCTTGAATAATCTCTAATTTTGAAGACAATGTTAATCAGACAAATCTAACCCAGTAAATATCGGGTGCTTCAATAGGATTATATGAAGGAAAGCACGGATAGAAACGGTTTCATGTTAACATACAAGGATTTCCTCTGCACACATGTATAGCTACAACCTCCGCATCAATATTGAAGCTAGCGCTGCTTGTTTTCCTGGCAGTGGTAGGTCGGGCCGCAGCATCTAGTAAAGCATCACGTGGACTAACGTAAGAATTGTTCTTCATGAATCATGCGTATAGAGTCAGCATTTTCAGGTTGGAAGTTCAGATGTTTCTATAAAATTCAAACGAAGGATAATACGTCCAAAAGCAGATGTAGTCAGAATTAGCATGGATCTCGTTACCATATTTCTTAATCATGCTTTTTTCAAAGTTTACCGCAGGTGTCCGTGGCGCTTCATCTAATATATACGAAGAACATCTCGGATAAAGCTTGCAATGATCATGCGGGTTTTTTTTATTTTCAACTTGGAAGGATTCGGGGTGATCAATTGGCTAAATGCCGTTGTAGGATTACTTGTCTGGCTGTGCTTTTATCGCTTTTGGCAAAATCAGAGTTCACCCGGTCCGAAAGCATGGCCCATATTCGGATCCATGTTCGAACTGGTCGCCAACGTGAACCAGTTGCATGATTGGCTTCTTAAGTATTTTGAGCAGTATGACACCTTCAGAGTCCCGACCTTCGGAAGAAGTTATATCTATACTGTTGATCCGGTGAATGTGGAGTACATATTCAGAAAAAACTGGAAGAACTATGGCAAGGTAGCAATTCACGCTATTTTCGTACGCTCAGCAAGGACGCTTTCATCAATGAATCTGAGATATGTCTAGTTTCATCATCTAGTTTTTGCATAAGTATTAATGTGGCGACATCTTTCGGAAAAACTAGCAGAATCATGGCAGTGTAGCATTTTTCCGTAGTTTTCTGCTTTGGCCTTGCAACAGGGTTGCTTAGAATGTGACATGTAACATGGCACATTTATTTAAATGGGACAATGGAGAAATTCTTAGTACACCTGAAAGAAGAAATGATGCTTAAATTCGGAAAAGAAAATGGAAATTTCTCCTTATCGCCACTCCAATAGAATAACACCTTTTTTCATGTCCGTTGAACTTTTGACGTATGAAATAGTGTAGAATATCGCTAAAATATAATTCATCTTGAAGAATGTAAATAATCTAAAATTTAAATGGTTTTTGACAAAATAGTTTATTTTATGAATCGCGATCCTCAATATCGTGATTCATTGATTGGTAATGTGAGCCTAGAGTTAGCAATGGCAGAAACTCAGGTAGTGGCTGTAAGAGGATATCTATAGACTAGTGGGAACAATAGTCATAGAGCTTTTAAAACTGAACTGACACTGCCAAAAATGCAGATGATCTCTAGAGCAACTAATTAGGCTTGATGCACTTCACAAGCTCTGCAGTAAACACCTGTCAATGAAAACCGACGCGCAGCTTTGTCTTGTTAAAAAACTCGATATTGAGGCAAGACAGTTAGGTATACATCGAAGACTTATTTAGCACATAGCTATTCAATAAATCAGACACGTCGTACACTTTCCATGAACTAAAAGAAACAACATCGCGTTCCATAAGATGTCAGAAGTCTATGAAGCGTCAGCTACATCTGTGTAGTGAATCAAATTTCAAAATGTTCTTTCAGAAAACCTATTGTTGATAGAACCTCGAGGCCTTCATGTATGACAAATTTCCTGTTTCTTTTTTCTTGAAGTTCCCTGGTCATTTGGCAGGGGCGACTGATACCTTCTCAACTAAGCGACTTATATGGGAGGGGTATATTTACAGCTGATGGTGAGCAATGGGAGTGGCATCGCAAGTTGTTACAACGCCAGCTCTTTTCTAGTATCTACAGGAAGTACAATTTGGATATATACATAGGAGCGGGTAATAGAGTTTCTTCCATGCTCATCCAGCTTGCTTTGAAAGGGACGAAAGAAATCGAAATGCAGGTATAGATGATCATAGGATTTTGACGGTATGAATGAGGTATTTCTACATATTGATTGTTAAGTTTGCTCAAAGGTTTGGCATGCACCATTATAAGGACCAGAGAGAGAGAGAGAGAGTCACGTTATCGATGTCTTGCAGGATATTTTCAGACGAATGGCATTCGATTCAATTTTTCAGAACGTTTGTGGTGTTGAATTAGAAAGCTTGTCATCATCATTCCCTAAAATTGGCTTTGTGGAAGCCTTTGAAAATGCCGAAATTCTAAGTATGCAACGTGCAGTTGATCCTTTCTGGAAGTTGAAAAGGCTTTTCGTCCTAGGATCAGAAGCTATTCTGAAGGAGAATCTCTCACTCCTGGATGAATTTGTCTATAAAATCATCAAGAAGCGGAGATCGGAAGTCAAAGATCAGAACGATAGTCAACAAGATGTAAGGATGAAAACGTAAACTTGAGGCTAATTACTTTATGGGGTCTTTGTTGTGGTTGTTTACATCGCGCTCCTGAAACAGAAAATTAAGTAAATACTTTCCACCTTATATAAGACGTAGAATTGACAGTACGTCTTGCCTTATAAAAGGTTCATAGACCTCAAGAAGAAATTTGTGCAGGTGCGTGGGGACCTCTTGTCCAGGATACTGATTCTGTCTAAGGATGATCCCAAGGTGGACTCCGACAAGAACATCAGAGATGTAATTATGAATACTATCGAAGCAGGCCGAAGTACCATTGCAAATGCTTTGTCGTGGACTTTCTTTATGATTTGTAATCATCCGCATGTAGAGACCAAAATCCTGCAGGAATTATCAAAAGTTATGGAAGGGAAGGAAGTTTGTATCTGTAAGCCATGCGGTCAGGGAACCAACGGAAACGAGTCTCTAATGAACAACATTTCAACATATGCTAATTTGCTGCGTCATGACACTTTGTGTGAAATGCACTATCTTCATGCTACCTTGACAGAGTCCTTAAGGTTGTACCCCTCTGTTCCAGTTGTAAGTTCCGTTACTCATTTCCCTTTCGTTTTGCTTGCATTTTTTTTAAAAATGGAGAGATTTGTTATTTAATATACAAGAGGGCGCTCTGATTAATGCATAAGTAATCTCGATGCTCCCTTGTATAGTTCACAGTTAATAATCGGTGAATCTGAACTCTGCCTTTTAGTATAACTAGACTCAAGATATAACTTTCACCCTGGGACGCAACATATTCAAGGTTATCCAGGGACAAATTCGCTGGCAACACAACATATTAGGGTATGCACAACAACATATAAGGGTATCTTTGCAAACGTCAAACAAATTGGCTATACAGGTTCTACAGCACAACACTGTCTAAATCTCTACATTACGGGTGCAAGAAATATGTGTCACAAAAGAAGGGCTCTCCTGCTTTGGGCCTGCACTCAGGCTAGGGCCCTCCCAAGGTCTAAGAGGCTCTTTCCATGTGGTCCGTTCACCCAGTGCTACATCAGGCTTTCACCTGGCTGAACGGGTGAACCGGTGTCTCCTAAAATTTCTCAGAAATCTACAACCCCGCTCACTTGTTCTTCGATCCATGCTGCCCGGGTGAACGTGAACGGGTCACATGGAAAGGCGTCCTAAGGCCCTCCAATTAGGCCCTTTCTCCCACCAACAGCTCTTCTTCTACCGACGAGTTTACAAGATTTGCATGGAGGTGGGATGTCCAAAAAATATATGCATGTATGACCTGATTTTCTTCTTCCTCTATCATGCCAACATGTTCGAGTGCCCTTTCCTTTTTGCCCTTCGAATTCGCGCATAGTTAAGTAACTAGTTCAGTTTACGTTTTAGTGCCAATTAATGGGATTCCCTTAGTTAACCTTGCCCGTTAACTCAGGGTGATCCCAAATACACTCGTTCAATTAGTGTTAACTGAAATTTTTAACTAAACCAGTTATATGACTGTAAGTGAGGCTCCAGGATTGCTAGGTTAGCACTAACTAACTAAATAACACAAAGTGGGGCTTGGGGTTTGCTATGTTAGCACTTACTTAAAGAAATAACAAGAAGGGGGGAAGCAATACAACAAATGGGGCAATGCACTAGTTAGTGCTAACAAAATACTTTAAGAAACCACTAACTTAACACAGATAACAGCAACAGGGGCGGGACCTGAAGGCTGAGATCACATCCAGTTGAAGGTGTTTTCCTGTTTTTAAGTAGTGGGACTGCCCACATCAGATAGTACTCGTTGCTTGTTGTTACAAAGGTAATGAAAACTTCTCGTAGGGGGCAGCAATACAACAAGTGGGGCAGCAATGCACCAGTTAGTGCTAACAAAATACTTTAAGAAACCACTAACTGAATTACACAGATAACAGCACTGGGGCGGGGCCCGAGATCACATCCAGTTGGACATGGTTTCCTGTTTTTAGGAACTGGGACTGCGCACATCAGATAGTACTCGTTGCTTGTTGTTAGACAGGTAAAACTTCTCTGTTCAAATCTTATATCATTGAATAGTGGAGATCGGGTTTGGGAACTTCCGTGTTTTCTTTAATATCCGGCCCTGATATTGTTCTCTTGGATGAAACATAAAGATGGTGGTGAGCCCTCTTAAATGGGGGAATGTCACAAATTTTCCTGATTGTTATTTCTGAAGATTCTCGCGACCACTTCATAGTGCTCAATTACCTGTATATGACGTAGATTACGATTCGTGCTCTCCTCTCACTCTATCGTGGCTCACTCTATCGTGGCTCAGTACGAGTACTCTTCAATAGATTCCATCATATGTCTCCGATTGAACATTATCTGGCTCATAATAATAGGTACCACATACGAGAATCTAAGTGGACCAACATTATTTTCTCTTAGAGGACTACTACGTTTTGAGCTCATTGCTACTCCAGCCGGTCATAGTTTTCAATTTTACCAAAAACTTTTCTTATCTCAGGATGCAAGGGAAGCGTTATCAAAAGACAAACTTCCCGACGGAACGAGGGTGAAGAAAGGGGACTTCGTGAGTTTGGTACCATATAGTATGGGCAGAATGAAGTTTCTGTGGGGACCTGATGCAGCCGAATTCAAACCTGAACGGTGGCTGAAGGATGGTCTGTTTCAACCCGAATCTTCATGTAAATTTTCTGTTTTCTCGGTAAGTGACGGTCGCCTGCTTACGGTGTCAAATTGTGCGCCGAGTAAAGATAGTTGCAACTTGCTCCTCTACTGCTTCTGATCGCTTTACAAAACTAAGAAGGATGTTCACACTCACAGATAGTTATTTTGAATATTAATGACATGTAACAACCTTTTCAAAGTACACCGCTTTCTTTACGAAAAATTCCTCGACGTTACACCTCCATGGAAGACTTTGGGTTTTAATATATTGCTGTATTTCAGGTGGGTCCTCGTAAATGCTTAGGAAAAGATGCAGCGTATGTGCAGATGAAAGTTATAGTTGCTATTCTGCTGTGGTTCTTCGAGTTCAAGCTGGTTGCTGGTCAGAAAGTGAGCTATCGAATAGCTCCAACCTTGCCAATGTCCGAGAACGGACTGCTACTTAAGTTTGAGCTTAGAAACTGGCAGAATATTTTGGAATTAAATGGTTGTGCAACTAAATAGTGCTCCGATAAGCAGTGAGTAGGGAAGGAGTTAGTTTCCTCTTCTTATCCCCAACACATCTCATGTAAAAGAAAAAAAATATAAGTGGTATGCCTCTTCAAAGCAACAAAGGGAAATGACAAAGGAACTATTCTTAGTGTGAAAACCACAAAGGAAGTGATGCTTTTTATGGCAAGCTTCTCAAATCAAATTGTTGAACTCTTAGAAAAATTTTACTCTGAAGGTTGTTACAAGGTAAATGTTATTTGTAATTTGCTAGAAAATGCTTCTCCCCAATTCATTAGAAGTCACTTAATGTTATTTGTGTCAAGACATCCATTAATAAACATAGTAGCCATATTGAGAAATACAATAAGCTTGCTTAGACAACCAATTGCAAAACATGTAGAAAATGACTAGAAAGCTATCTCAATCAATACATTTATGCAGCAGGTCATATTAGAGATGATACTCATAATCCATAATCGCCTGCATATGTGTAGGGCCTTTAGGTACATGTCAAGAAAAGTACTTAACCCATATCCATGTATAACCCAAGAAAAAAACATTGCCTTGTAGGTACTTAAAAGATTTTACATGTTTCTGGACTATCTAGTGTTCATGACCATAAATAACGCTCAAAGTACTTAAAAGATTTATTTGTCCTTGGACTACCAATTGCTCATGACCATAAATAATTCTCAAACTCTCGATCAATTCATAGTCTCGTTATCCATATCTCATTTATCTTCTATATTGACTACTCCCGTTAACTCTCTAAAAAATGTAAAACCTTGCCTCGGCAGATTTTTGTCATATTGTATGCAATCATCTAATGAATTAGTTTCAGCTCCCCATCTAAAGCATGTTTGAAACAAAATGGTATTGAAACCCAGTGTACTTTTGGTAGGAGCCAAACTTCATCACCTTCTTGTAAACACTAGTATTTTTTGTAGGAGCCAACTTCATCACCTTCTTTGATAAAGCCCTCAGGTTGCTCCATGTACATTTCTTCCTCAGACACATCCAATTAAGTTGAAACAAATTGCAACACAAACTAGACTTCACTAGCTTTCTATCAAGCTATCACACACTAGTTTTGGATCTACCTTGGAGATACATTAACCAAACAAAGTTTGATGATCCCAAAAGTGTCTGAGCATTACAGTCCGTACAGTACCTAGCATGGATCTAATCAATGTGTTTTTTATCCATTTTGATCCAAAAAAAACCCTTTAATAGCTATCTAGATTTAACTACACTCTCCAAAACTAGATTTCAAGCTTAAAATCTCATCACACTTGATAGACACAATCAAATCGTAGGTTGGCTCTGATACCATGTGGGCTTTTCATACGTGTGAGGACATCTCAAACAATGTGAATGATCTCCTAAGATGTGCGTGATTGCACATAGATCTATCTTGCAAAAGATACAAGGAATCTAGCTCACTAGAAATCGGCGCTCATAAATTAGGGAATCTCGTGCAAATTTTTATCATGATAACTATTAAATTAACGTGTTTTTGACCCCACGTGTACTCAAATGATTGGTTGCCATACAGTAACGTCCCCTATCCATTGCAATTCTGACAAGTGTATGGCTGCGATTCAATAACAACACCTATATATACAAATGAAGAGGCAGTTCGAAGTTTTCTTAGTTTGCTATCTATTTTTCTTTGAGCTTTCTCGCTTCTGGTGCTCTTTTCTCGTGTATCAATTCAACGCGCGGGTTGGCATTTCAACGTTCGCGTGTACAGCATCTGTGCATTGAACCAATATCATACTGCTTGCTCAATATCAAGTATCGATTCAACGCGCCATAGTCTACTGGTATAATAGCATCCTTTCCCTTTGCACATTGAATCGATATCCTTCTATTTTCTTTACTTTCTTTACATTTAGTACTATGTTTATCTCGACATCTTCAGAGGATAAACTGAGGGATTTCTTAGCTAGTAGTGAGATTCCCTCCGAACGAATAAATTACTTTATTTCCCTTTTCTTTTCCACCTTCGATATAGATAAGTTAGTTAATGAGAATCTTTTTCAGCTTGTTGATCTTCTTGATAAATTTAGTCATGTTATTACCCCTCTCATAGATATAGACAATTGTAGTTTTGTTCATTTTTCAGATCTTGTACATTCCCAACCTTCTTCCAAACAAAAGTACATGCATCTATCACTTACCATTCATCACACAAAAATAAGAGGCAACTTTGGATGAAAAAACTAGATTTAAAATTGGCTTGCTCTCGGGTAGAGAGAGAATGTGAAAAATAATCTAAGTGTTGGAGCATGCAACTTCCAAATCTCTCATCAAAAAAACAAAGTGTGGTCTCAATATCACTCTCACTCATAGTAGCTCGAGATCCATGAAGAGTGGTAATGGAGTACAATGATTGAACCTCTCTAAAATCACCTCTTACTTTGATTGGACCACCTACATGCCACCTCTTACAATGATTGGACCATTTTGGTGCATCTTACAATATGATTGGTCCAAATTGACAATGAAATCAGTTGGTGCTATGTCACTAGACCTCTACCATCAAGCCAACTGTAAGTAGTATACACTATCATGAGCTAATCCAACTCTAAATTTGGCCTAATCACCTATTTACAAGTGTACAATGAGTGGTTTTGATAGAGGATCCCTAAACCTCAAGATAGATGACTTTTACAATTTCACATTATTTCATCCACATTGTATCAAGACTAAAACCTATATAATATCGTTCTTTATCATTAAATTAGTTGACTAATTTAGTGTGAAACTATTTGCATGACAAGAGATATTCACGTGAAAGTTGTCAGTGTACACTTCATGATCAACTTTGTCATTTTAGATCTGTTGACATGCCACAATCTTATAATTTTTTACTTGAAAGACCTTGGCCACGTGGTTCACATGCTCTTCATGATTGAAAAAAAATGATAGAATCATCTTGTCAAATAGAGAGAAAGCGATGAAGGTTGATTTGACCACTTGGGTAGTGAAAGCAATGGATCAAAGTAGAACGATGCAAGATCAACTACCAAAGAGTGAATTAAAGAGGAACAAACTAAATCAAAACTCTTGAGGCATTGGAGGTGAGAGGTAATTAAGGACGATATCCAGACATAAGTTGTAGATTGGATAGAAATCTTAGCCACTATTGATTGCTTGAACTCAAATATAGATCTTTTGAGTAAAATTTCATACCCACACTCTGGAGATGTGGATAGTAATTTACTTGACCATGTCCTAGAGCTTTCAAATTATAAGACACAAGTTCAATGGTTACCTTTGGATCCATTACTAAGTGTTAGTGAATTCAATACAATCGAAGTAATTCAAGTGATCACGCTTGAAACAGGACAAGAGAATATAGATGACGATATTCTATGTTAACTAAATATTGAGTGATATCATCAATCATTTGCACCAAGGACTTAAAGCCACACATTCAAAAGACATATTTAGTGATGTTGAGACTTGTGCAATATTTTGAGACTTGATTGAGTGATAAGAGAGTATGAACTTCGTCAGTTAATGTTATGTATCTTACACAACAATAAAAAGTAGTCGTTTCCGACATATATTCCGACATAAAATCGCAAAAAAAAAATTCATCAAATTTCGGAATGTTGAAGGATCTATCGAAAACCATGTCAAAAAATCTCTCGGAATTCGACATGTCGAAATCCGATAAATCTTCCTTTCCGGCTACCGGAGTGTAATTCAAATTAGATGTCGGAATCTGTCACCTAAAAACATGTCGAAAACCGACATACAGCTGTCGCCACGCGGCAGTCGTTTGGGGACGCCACGTGGAAAATGACAATCCACTTGGATGTCGAAAACCGACACATTGTCCTAGTGTCGGATTCCGACACCTCTATAGATTTTTGACGAACAAAGGACATTTTTACATTTATCGAAAATTTTCGACATCTGTTCGATATTTTTTTAGGGCAAAACGGGGTGTCAAAATCCAACATATTTTACCAGTGTCGGATTTCGACATCCTTTGTAAATTTCTAATGGACATAGGACATTTTCAAAGCTATCGAAAATGTCAGACATATGTTTTAGGGTTGAAATGGATGTCGGAATCTGACATGCCAAAAAGCATTAAAAAAAAGTCAATTGTATTTAGCGCACAGTTTATGCGCGTATTTTTTTGCGAATAGGATCGAAACTGGCGAGAGTGGAACCACCAGTTGGCAAGAAATCCATTGGTTGTAAATGGGTATACATGACTAAGTACCATGCAGATGGAAGTATAGCAAAGCATAAAGCAAGATTGGTGATCAAAGGGTATGTTCAAATTAAAGGGATCGACTATGAGGAGACCTTTGCACCAGTATGTAAGTGGAATACTCTACGTCTACTTGTTGCTTTAGCTTCACATTTTGGTTAGCCTTTGCATCAGATGGATGTGAAATCTGCTTTTCTAAATGGTGAGTTAGAAGAAGAGGTGTTCATGGATTAACCTGAAGGCTTTGTAGCAAAAGGACAAGAGAATAAAGTATGTCGCTTGAAGAAAGCACTTTATGGTCTCAAACAGGCACCACATGCGTGGTACAGCAGGATTGATGCCTACTTTCGTTCTAAGGGGATGGTGAGAACACACTCTAATCCAAATCTTTATGTCTTATGTTTTGATGGTATGGTTGCTTTGATTGCTCTTTATGTTGATGGCTTGATTATCACGGAAAAAGATGATAGACATGATCAAGAAATACCTCATGGAACAATTCGAGATGACAGATCTCAGCGTAATGCATTATTGTTTTGGAGTGGAGGTGTGGCAAAAAGGACATGAAGTGGGTCTAACATAGGTGAAGTATGTCAGAGAGTTGCTGCACAGGTTCAGGTTGCAAGATTGCAAGCCAATGAACACTCTTATTGATCCAGGTAAAAAGCTTTCTAAGCTTGACGAATCACAGCCATTTGATGCTACGTTGTATAGGCAGTTAGTAGGGAGCTTGATTTATCTTACCACGACTAGACCAAATATATGCTATGTTGTTGGTATTGTAAGTTCGTTTATGGCAGCACCTACGGAAACGCATTGGAAGATAGCTAAGCGCATTTTGCATTATGTCAAAGGCACTTCTGATTATGGCTTGGTGTACAGGATGCATGAGGGTTTACCTGAGTTATGTGGCTATGTGGATGCGGATTGGAGAGCTGACTATGATGATTGTAGATCCACCACAAGGTAGGTATTCCAACTTTGTGGCAGTTGCTTTTCCTAGTCTAGTAAGAGGCAAAGTATAGTTGATCTATCCACAACAGAAGCAGAGTATAAGGCAATGTGTAGTGCAGCACAGGAAGCTATATGGTTGAGGCAAATCTTGGATGAAGTTGGCATAAAATAGGAAAATCCCACGACTATACATAGCAACAGTCAAAGTGGCATTCAAGTAGCAAAGAATCCAGTGTTCCATGCGAGAACCAAACACATTGAGATTCAGTATCACTTTATACGTGAGAGGCTGCTGAGTCGTGAAATTCATGTTGTTCATTGTAGTACGGATGAACAACTAGTTGACGTTGTCATTAAGCCACTCATTAGAGAAAAGTTTGATAAGTTTAGATCAAAGCTTTCTGTACTTAAAGTTTGTTAACTTTGATGCTATGTATATGAATGTATAAAAAGTAGATTCTACTTTAAGGGAGAGAGTTAGAATTAAAGTAGAACTAATGTGTTACTGTACTGTGGGTCCTATCAGTGGATAAGGATCGTTTGGCCTCACCACGAGGTGAGTCGACGGGACATGCGTCCCGTCAACAGCAACCTGGGTCATGCATGGGTTGCCTTAGTGAAGAACTATATGTACAGTGTATTTTTGTTTTGAGAAATATAGTTGCTACGTGAGCTTGGTGTGGAGAGTGCTTTCTGTCTATGTTACTCTGTAGCATGATCTGTATTCATGTTCGAAGCAAATTCTAAGTTAATCTTCATATACAGATCTAGATCGACGTCGTTCGCTACCACTGCCATTGTCACTTCCACTCATGGTTGTGTGCAAAAACTACCTGCGGATGCTGAACAGACAAATAAATTATGAAATGAATTATATGATATGTTGGACAATAATTATTTAGTCGAAGATCTGAAAATCGACAAATTCACATCATGAACAAATTGTGAACCCAACAATATAGAGACTAATTTAAAGCTTCCAAACACTCCAAGCTTGAAACATTGGGACAAAAAACTTGAATAATGTAATGTACTTGAATAAATTCCACTAACAACATTCTCTCCATGAAATAAGGAAGCAATTACATTCTCCTTTGCAAATATGTCATAAATTGTCCAAAGCATGCTATCAACAGTTCAAAAAAAGATCAATGTCCAACATGTGACACATCACGATACAGAACAGACGTTCAAGGATCGAGTGTGCCACAAAAAGTGTTACATCATTTTCCTGTCATTCCAAGACTACAGCGTTTGTTTTGATGTAGGTCTTTGGCACAGCTAGTAGATTGGCATGCTAATAATCAATCTACGGATGATGTTATGCGGGTACCAAGTGACTCACCTACGTGGAAACATATTGATGAGCAATGGTTTGAGTTCAAAAATGAACCTCGTCATTTACGATTTGGTTTAGCAATGGATGGCATAAATCCTTTCGGTGTTCGAGCCTCAACATGGTCCACAAGGTTAAGAACATGGATGTTTACTTTGAACAATTGATTGAAGATTTGTCCAAGCTTTGGAATGGTGTCAATTAGTATGACATCTCAAGGCCTTTGCAAGAAAAAAATTTCACTCTTTGTGGAATTCTAATGTGGACAATGCATGATTATCCCAGTTTGAGTGAATGTTCAGGTATGATTAATCTTCATTTGGATTGTTAGTAATAATCATTCGTTCTCGCGATCTATTAGATCTCATAAATATATTCGAACTTTCTAATGCAATCATAAATGTAGGTTTTACAACATCTGGATATAAAGCATGCTACATATGTGGGCCAAATTTGGAAAGCTATCATAGTACAAATTTGTTGAGGAAAGTTGTGTACGAAAATCATTGAAAATACCTACCAATTGATCATCCTTTTCGGACAAACCAAATGTGAGCTTGGGGAAGACCGAAAGATGGCCCTCTAATCACACCTCCACCCATCCAAATGAGTGTAAAAGATTGGTATGACGAGTGGATCAAACAACATGATGTGAACGATTCTTGGGATAAGTCAATTCCAAGCATGAAGGGATTGTCGATATTCCAATGATTACCCTATTGGAATAATCTCTTAATCAATCACCTCTTGGATCCTATGCATTTATACAAAAATGTGGGTGAATCTATATGGAAATATATAATTGTGCAAAGGACAGTGTTGCAGCACGTCAAGACTTGGAGGTGGCTAAGGTGAAGAGACCTTAGTGGATTCAAAACGATGAAAGTGGGATGACAAGTACTCCTAGTTTGCCATGGATTCTAAAAAAGGGAGGGCTCTCAAATGTAAAAAATGTCATAAGACAAATAAGAACTCCAACTGGCTATGCACATTCCTTGTGCAACTCTTTCACCAAAGATGACAAATCAAGTGGATTAAAATCTCACAATTGGCTAAAGATGTTGCAATCCATTCTTCCGATTGCTATTAGAGGTTGCTTAGGAGACAATCTACGAAGTACTTTGTAAAAATTAGCATCAAGTGTTAGGTATTTACAAAACTCATTTGTGACTGGGACATTAAAAAAGACATGACAATACAAAACAAATGTGCCCCGTTACTTGTATATTATTTTATGTAATGTTATCTTGTAGGTGGATCACCTCAAAGGAGATCAAATGGAGTGAAATGCATTCGAAACAACAAGAAATGATTGAAACTGTGTGCTTGCTAGAAAGAGATTTTCCAACTTCTTTCATGGATATAAAAGTTCATGTACTTGTGCATTTGGTTGATGAAATTTCCATTGTCGGGCCAGTGTACACTAGATGGATGTTCTACCTTGAGCTTTTTATGAAAGTTCTAAAAGACTTTGTGAGACAAAAGGCAAGGTCAGAAGGTAGCCTTCATAGAAGGTTGGCTTGTTCAAGAGGTTAAAATAGCAATGATCAACTTATACAGTGCTTTCTTATTTCGACGGCACCACGTGTGCTTAGTTCTAGAGTTATCGCGCCATCTTTCTTTTACGAGCCCTTTGAGTGTTTTTAAGGAACTCATCTTTGTACTTACGCAGCAGTTGAATATACAGTTTGAAGAGAGCAATTCTGAGTTCTTGTTGCACTTGACGTTGTGTTGTGGTGATTGATCCAGTCGGGTGTTTTCAATTGTGTTTTCTTAACTTGGTATCAGAGCCCTTGGTGGCTGGAATCACCGGACAAGAACAGAGAGCTGCGAATTCATGACAGTTTGTTGGCTAGGAAGCACAAAACCGAGTCTGTGGAGATTCGTGGAATGGCTCAAAACTGTAAAAAGGATTCAGAGACAAGGAATTGTTGGTTGAATCAGAAAGCAAGCAAAGTTTGAAGCTGAAAAATTCTTCTGGAGGGTTGCTTGGCGTTTGTGATTGGTTTGAATCCAATCGAATACCATTTGAAGAGCGGTTTGGAGCAGAAGATAACCTACAGTAGGGCGACCTCAGCCAGTTAGGAGCTGCAAAGGAAAGCTCAGGGAAAGCCTGAGTAAAGCTCAATATATTCTTCTCTTCAAAATTGCTAGGGTTTCCAGGGACAAAATCTGAGATATCTCCTTGTAGGAGGTCATTTTCAAAGCTATGAGAGGCTGTGAATGGGTGCCCTGGTAGCGCGATTCAGCGGTAGGGAGGCCGTGACTGGCCGTGGAGAAGGAAGGCAGCCAGTTCGATCCATGTGGAGCTGCCATAGCCTATGAAGGAGAGAGAAGAAGTCCATCGTTGAGAGAGAGGAGGAGGAGAGGTCGCGGGAAATCTCGCGCGCTCAGTCCTAATCATCAGCTAGCGATTTGAAGTGTTCAGTGCTTCGAAGGCCTTTGATCAATGCACAAAAACGTTGACAGCCGTCTGATCTCGATTCATACAGATCGACGATGGTTATTTCACAACAGGTGGGTCGTTGGATCTAAAGGATCCGTTGGATTGAAGTGCAAAAGTCTGAAGGGAAGTGCATTGCAACTTCATTAAAAATCTTCAAACTGAAAAAATTCTTGGGTCCAAAGTCTTTGAAGGGTAAAGTTTCTTCACAGTGAAGAAACAGTTCAAAAACCCAAATTGCCCTTATTTTCACCTCCTTTAGCCTATTTTGGCCAAACGAAAGGCTATAGCCTCCAAACGAAGGGCACCCTAACTGTACCTGCAAGTACGGTACACCAAAACAGAGTGATTGTTGTGGAGAAAGTGTTCGAAGTGTGTCAGAAGTGATTTCACCATTCCACTGGGCAAGAAGCTGGGAGTTGGTGACGTGAAGCATTTTGGAAAACGACACCAGTTTGGCTTTCAATTTGGCGAAAGAGCGGCGGGTGGCCTGGTAAGCTAAAAATTGCAGGTCATTATTATCAATTTCTGACATCACGGTTGGCTCTAGCATACACTTTATAGCCTACAGGTGAAGTTTTAAGCAGTTCGGAGATGGCAAACATCAATGAGGCAATTTTGGGCGATGCAAGCAAACTTGATGGGGCTTCTAACTACAACATCTGGAAATTCAAAATGAAGAGCATTTTGATGGAGAAAGAGTTGTGAAAAATTGTGGCAGGTATTGAAGTCC
Source organism: Diphasiastrum complanatum (assembly GCA_029204225.1). NCBI lineage: Eukaryota > Viridiplantae > Streptophyta > Lycopodiopsida > Lycopodiales > Lycopodiaceae > Diphasiastrum > Diphasiastrum complanatum. Next base: position 60,828,275 of record CM055097.1, read on the forward strand.
GTCCAAATACCACTCCAGGTGACATAAGGGCCTTTGATAAAAAGGCGCAGAGACCATTATCCTTGATCAATCTTTCAGTGAAAGACCATGTGATCACTCACATAAGTGATGCCACGACGGCTAGGGGAGCTTGGGAAGCTCTTAGAATGGAAATTTCAAACTTGCAATCCAGCTCAAGCCATGTTCTTGAAGTCGAGATTGAAGACAGTAAGGATGGAAGAAAGTGAATCAGTGAAATCCTTCTTCACCAGGATAAAGGAGCTGAGAGATCAACTTGTGGCGATTGGAGAGCCAATCAGAGATATTGAATTGGTACATACCACAATGAGCGGTGTCTCGGAATGGCTACAGATGTTTGTGAGCGGCATTGCTTCAAGGGAGAGGTTGCCTACTTTTGAAGACTTCCACATAATCATGTTGCAAGAAGAGCAGCGTCGCGAAGTGGTGAAGTCAAGACAAACCCCACAGGAGGATCAAGCCTTACTTGCTAAAGACAAGCAGAAAGGATGGAAAAGGATTCCTAAGAAATCCAAGGATGATGATGACGAAGGAGAGTCGTCATCAAAAGGGAAAAAGAAGAAGAAAGAAAAATGTTACTATTGTTACAAACCGGGTCATTGGGCACGCGAGTGTTATAAGAAGAAAGCAGACATAAAGGCGGGAAAAGTGACTCAACAAGGAAACATTGCCGAAGATGATGGAGAAGATGATGAGACAAGTGTTTTCTCATCGGCATTGGCATCCCAAGTTGATGATGGTGCCAGATGGTTCATAGACTCAGGCGCCTCAAGGCATATGACCAGAAAACGTGATTGGTTTGAAAAATTTTCACCAATCCATGATGGGGATAAGGTCAATCAAGCCAATGGAGAGGAATGCCAGATACAGGGTGTGGGCAATGTACCTGTGCAATTTCTTGATGGCAAAATTAAAAACATCTCTTATGTACTTTATGTTCATGGACTCAAAAAGAGTTTGCTTTCTGTTGGTGTAATGGCAAATCAACATCTTAAAGTTGAATTTGTCAAGGATGGATGCCTCATGAAGGATACGAACCACAACCACAAAGTGGTTGCGAAGGGTTATAGAGATGGTAACTGTGGCCTTTATAAATTGGATGCTGCAAAACCAGGTGAATATGGTTTGGCTATCTCAACAGCATCTCAATCCGAGTTGTGGCACAGAAGACTTGGACATTTGAACTATGGGAGCTTGAGATTGATGGCGAAGCTGAAGATGGTAATAGGGTTACCGGCATTGCAGGATGATCATCATGCAATATGTGAAGGATGCATCATGGGAAAGCATCACAGAGAGACATTCAAGAAAGGTGGAGCTGCAAGAGCTAAGAATCTGCTGGAACTAATTCACAGTGACCTGTGCGGCCCAATGAAGACCATGTCATTGGGGAAAGCATATTATTTTATGACTTTCATAGATGATTACTCTAGGAGGACATGGATTTATTTCTTGAAGAAGAAATCTGACGCTTTTGCTCGTTTCAAGGAGTTCAAAACTTTGGTAGAGAACCAACTAGATGCACGCATCAAAATGCTAAGATCTGATAGAGGGGGTGAATACAAATCTGATGATTTTGAAGACTTTTACAAAGAACACGGCATTAAAAGACAATTCACACAGTCACACACACCACATAGTAATGGTGTAGCTGAAAGGAAAAACAGAACTATTATGGAGAGTGCATGCTCCATGATGAAGCAAATGGGCTTGACCGATTCACTTTGGTCGGAAGCGTGCAGTGCGGCAACGTTCTTGCAAAATAGGAGCCCTACAGTTGCGGTTCCAAATGTGACTCCTGAAGAAGCATTTACTGGAATAAAATCAAATATCGACAAGTTTCGTGTCATTGGATGTAAGGCCTATGTACATGTGTCAAAGGAAGAGCGAAAGAAACTTGATGCCAAAGCAATCAAGTGTATAACGCATAGATATGAAGATGAAGACCATGCAAGCGGTGAAAGCATCAAGAGACTTCCCACAATTCTGGAGGAAGAAAATGAAGAAGATGCTCCACAAAATGATGCACGTGAAGACGAAAGTCGAGAGGGCGAATATGAAAGAACACCACCTATTCAAGAGCCTAGGGGAAGGTACTTGCCAATAGGAGCAATAAAGGAGAAACCGGTTGGAAGTAAGAGACATTACTTGGACACTCCTTGGGACACGTACTCTCCACGTACTGTATCACCTAAATCTAAGATACCAAAATGGTATGAAAAGATCATGAAGGACGCAAAGCTAAATCAAATAGGATCTAGCACACAAAGTGAGGTGAGAAGATCAACACGGGAAAGGAAGTCTCCCGATCGTTATTATGTGAACTATGCCCTAATGACTGACATTTTGAAGTGTCGAGAGCCATCAACCTTTGATGAGGCAAAAGATCAAAAAGAGTGGCAAAGGGCAATGGAAGAAGAGATAGAATCCATCCAAAGACATGATACATGGGAGTTGGTTGATCTACCACTTGGAAAGAAACCCATTGACAACAAATGGGTGTTTAGAACAAAGTTTCATGCGGATGGCACAATAGCAAAGTATAAGGCACGCCTAGTAGTGAAGGGTTATGAGCAAAGCAAAGGAATTGACTATGAAGAGACATTTGCTCCAGTGGCTAACTGGACTACGCTATGCCTTATCATTGCCTTAGCATCTCATTTTGGGTGGAAGATCCATCAAATGGATGTGAAGTCTGCATTTTTGAATGAAATGACTTAGAGGAAGAAGTTTACATGGTCCAACCGCAGGGCTTCATGGCAAAAGGGCAAGAACAGAAGGTATGTAAACTACACAAAGCACTTTATGGCCTTAAGCAAGTGCCACGTGCATGGTATGGACGCATTGACAGTTACTTTCTTTCACATGGATTTGTAAGAACAAATTCAGATCCAAATCTTTATGTTCTTATAAATGATGACAACATTGCCTTGATTGTACTTTACGTTGATGATATCATTATCACTGGCAATGATGAGAACCTCACTCGTTCTATCAAAGCCAACTTGTGCAAGCAATTTGAGATGACAGATTTAGATCTTATGCACTATTGCTTGGGTGTTGAAGTATGCAAACTAGCAATGATATCAGGTTATGTCAAAACAAGTATGTAGGCGAGATATTGGAGAGATTTCACATGACAAAGTGCAAACCTTCCATCACCCCTTGCGAAGCTGGTAAGAAATTATCTCGTATTGATGATAGTGCACATGTTGATGCTACACTATTTCGTCAGCTAGTTGGAAGTTTAATATATCTTACGACTACACGTCCTGATATCTGCTATGCTGTAAGTTTGATTAGCCAATTCATGTCATCACCCACTATGGACCATTGGAAAGCTGCAAAAAGGATTTTGAGGTATGTGAAAGGTACACCGAACCTTGGTCTAATCTACAAAAGACAAAGTGTTTTACCTAAGTTGCAAGGTTATGTTGACGTTGATTGGGCTGGAAGTATAGATGATAGAAAGTCAACAACATGTAATACCTTCAATTTTGGTAGCGGCTGTTTTTAATGGTCTAGCAAGAAGCAAGATATTATTTCTCTTTCTTCCACAGAAGCCGAATATAAAGCGTTGAGTTCTGCTACCCAAGAAGCTATTTGGCTACGTAAGTTGTTATGTGAGATTGGCATGAAGCTAGTAAATCCCACTGTTATTTTCTGTGACAGTCAAAGCGAAATACAATTGGCTAAAAATCCAATCTTTCACGCAAGGACAAAACATATTGAAGTAGAATATCACTTTGTGCGTGAAAAATTACAATCTGAAGACATAAGTATTGTACATTGTTCTAGTTGTTACAAGTTGCTGATATATTTACAAAAGCTTTAAGTAAAGAAAAGTTTGAAACTTTTAGAGCCAAACTTGGCTTAGACCAGGTCATGTAAAAAGCCTTTACTTGTAATGCTATCATGGAGGTATGTTCCATGAATAGAGTATACTCTAAAATAAGAAATGACGTTGATCATTGAGGGAGAGAGTTAAAATAGCAATGATCGACTTATACAGTGCTTTCTTATTTCGACGGCACCACGTGTGCTTAGTTCTAGAGTTATCGGGGCATCTTTCTTTTATGAGCCCTTTGAGTGTTTTAAAGGAACTCATCTTTGTAATTACGAAGCAGTTGAATATACAGTTTGAAGAGAGCAATTCTGAGTTCTTGTTGCACTTGACGTTGTGTTGTGGTGGTTGATCCGGTCAGGTGTTTTCAATTGTGTTTTCTTAACTCAAGAATCATGGTTACACCAGAGAATATCTCTCGCGAATACACCCTAGCGCACCAAAGTTATGGCGTGCTGAAGAGGACGAACACGTTAAAGGTGAATTACCTCAACATTAGAGAAACTTAGAGCCCGAAGACGGCCTTTGAAAAAGATGCTTTTTTTATTTTTTTTTCTTATTTTCGTTGCCATGTGGACCAATTGAAACCTTGAAATCGGTGTTCTACGTAACGTAGAATTTTCCAAATATAAAAAATTTCTAAGTATATTGTTGTTTCGTCGGGCAGCTTGTGGAATTGCTATTGGTTGTTGAGGCTTGCCCTTCTAGCTCATCACTGCCCGAAGAGACCCAAAAATGTTGAAAATGAATATGACAGATGGTTGAAATGAGAAAATCGATGTACCACTAATGTATATGCATTGTCAAATCATGGTTAACAAGGTTAACTAGAGTTAATTTCTAGTGCCAAATAGATCAGTATTTCAAATTTTTGCCAACACATTTTCAGATTCATGGCTTTTTGTCTACGCATATTTTCAGATTCATAGTTCAGTGTATTAAATTTTTGCCTGCACATTACGAATGGCGACATCAAGAAAGTCGTGCCCCTCAATCGATTTTGTGATTCTATTCAACGATAAAGATGATAATGGATTATGGGTGCCAAGAAAGTACTCAAAAAATGCTTGGATTTTGATGCATCCATCATCAAGAGGAACATTTCGAAAAAGCAAAAGGTCAAAATTATCATTTCGATCTTATTGGAAGGCCAGAATTTTAGATTTCAGAACATCATCAAGAGAAAAATCTATTTCTGAAATTCTAGTCCAACATGTATATATGCATTCAGAGATAAATGTGCAAGGATTCAACCGTCAGGATCACAAAAAAAACAATTATGAGTATTGATATTTTTGATACTTTGATTTTTGTCATTCATAAATATCTAATAGTAAACTTGCCAATCTGATCATTTTTTTCTTGTAAATTTATATCCATCCAACATAAATGAATGAGAGCCCAGTGGATCTCTAGCAGGTGTATTAGATGTTATTCACACTGATATTGGACAGCTACAATATCGAGGTAGAACTACAAAAGATCTAGCTGATAGTGGGATCTTTTTTTATGAATCAATGCACATTCCTGATACAAAAGGAGATTTTGGATAAATGGTCCCAATTCCATTACCTAGTTTTGAAAGTGATGAATGGGTTGCTCCAGATGCTGCAATTTCATAATCATTTCGTTGCAAGCTATATAGTGATGTAAAATAAAGGTAAATGGGTCTCACTCGATCAAGACTTGGAAGCCAGTGGACATTCAATACGAAAAAATATTGAAATTATATACAATGATGCAGTTTTAACATGTGTTGAGGTGGAAGAAGATTGGAGTCTAAATCACATCAGGGGAGAACTATTGCTCCTACAAGATTATGTACTTTCAGACTTCAGATTTATTTTCAATGGTAAACTCGTAAGTAGCTATAAACACTCAATTCTTTATAAATAGTTTCAATAAAAACTTTCTCATACAATCTCTATACTAATTGTAACTCACTTTGTATTAGTTTTTTTGTGTAGGTACGTAAAAGATATGAGCTCGAGATCAAATGTAGAGATATTGGCAAAGCAATCCAACTTATGAAAGAACACTGAGATTTACTATCAGCAAATACATGTCAATTATCATGTCTTTTTATCAATATAGAAAATTGCATTCCAGTATTACAATATGGACACAACTTGATTGTAAGAATCTATATTGATATCAATAAAAATCTCATAAACGGATCGTCTACATGTAAGATTGTATCTCTTTTTTTTTATGTATCTCTATTTATAAATAAATCTCTATTCAGTAGATTTTTCTATATTTTCAGTATCAGTATTAGGAACTGATAAGACAGCAGTTTCCTCTTCTATAGTTTCGTCTTCCTCTATTTCGGGAAGGACTTCTATGCCTTTTAAGACAACATACCTCTTTGTTATAATATTGTCTTCCTTTGTATTGGGAAGGACTTCTATGCCTTTTTTATCATATATAATAATATATGCATCCTGAACAACCTGAAAGACTGTTAAGGCAGGAGCAGCTTGCTTTTTAGGACCATCGATTTCAAGTGTAATGCTTACACCGTTCTGTACATAGATTCTGATCAACTCTTGCCAAAATCTATATACATCGTTGAGAGTATACAGCTCAAGAGTGAACTGTCATCACAAAACACGTGAATTAGCAAATTACGAACAATGATAGTAAAGAAATATGAATCAGAATGAAAGGAAATAGAAATGAACAATATATTACCTTTTCAATATCTACGTCCACTTGTAAATTATACCACTAAGAGCTTTGTATTGTACAAGATGAACCATGCACAACTAAAAGCGTCCCTTTGTTGTACACACTGTATATATTGAACGAAAATTAGTAATATCATAACAGAAAATTTATTTATGCTATAATGATAGATTCATACTAAAAACAATACATGCATATCAGAGATAAATTGAATATACCTTGAGAGATTTAATGGTTATCTCTCCAATTGAGGTTGCCATTGTCGATATTTCCCGAAAGACATTATAAAGTAAAAAATCAAATTCTCTATGTGTATTAGCAGCTGAGTTTACTTTTACACATAGAAAATTTGATACTCCCTCCTTATTTATCTCTACAGAAAGAATGTTCAGGCTCCAATGCCGCCTGCAACAATCAAAATAAAAATTAAAGCAATCCTTACTTATTAAAGCAATTTTTACTTACTAAAGCAATGCCGACTGTAACAATCTAAATTAAAGCAACAAAAACAATTGAGCAATCCTTACTTATTCTCATATAAAATCAAATAAAATTCGCTACTGGATTGCATTCGATATAATATACAGCCCTTTTAAAATTGGCGTCTTTTGCCTTCACCGCTCCCATAAAAAATGGACTAACAACAAAAACTACACCATGAGAGTTAGAATTATTGTGTTACTGTATTGTGGGTCCTATCAATGGATAACGATCAGTTGGCCTCGCCATGAGGCAAGTCGACGAGACACGCATCCCGCCAACGGCAACCTGGGTCATGCATGGGTTGCCTGACTGAACAACTATATGTACAGTGTAATTTCATTTTGAGAAATACAGTTGCTATGTGAGCTTGTTGAGGAGAGTGTTTTCTATCTGTGTTACTGAGTAGCATGATCTGTGTTCCTGTGCAAAGCAAATTCTAAGTTGGTATCAGAGCCGTACAGGGAGTGTACACAGTACAGTGTCGCCGTTGAAGAGAGCTTTGGGAGAACTGTCTTCTGAGGGTTCGGGGTTTTACGGTGGGTTGAAGACGAAAAGAGAAGCACGGGTGCACGGTTTCTAATTTATAGAGGCTTGCTAAGCTCAGCAGAGGGATTATTAGCATGTGCATAGCATCAGACAGGGAAAAATTTGGTGAAAAATTGACAATTTTGAAGTCAGCTAAAAATTGAAACCGGACTTGGGGTTACGATTTTTATACATAACTGGTGATTTCTTCGCTGTTTGTGCACCGTTTTGGATGCCGTAAGGACAGGAAGGAAGCTAATCACACTGTCAATCAGCCATGGAGAGATTCTGAGGTTTATGTCAAAGATTTGTCTCTAGACAGTTAACCTAGCAGATTTGCGGTAAAAAGGTGAAAAAGCCACTTTGTCAAGTTGAGCTAAAATCACCGTTTCTCCACGGAATTTCCTGACTGAACACTCTACAGTCATGGATTCAGTAGGGCGACCCTGTTCCAGGCCTCAGATCGTGCTCAAAACGATCCACAAGAGATCTTGATTTGATAGTTTTCAGAGACGGGAGGCGCGGCCGCAGGCAGGGAAGTCACAGGCTGTTCGCGCGCCCAACGTGATGAATAACTCAGTGTACCGAAGTTCATAGCGTATGCAAGAGTTTGGTTCGATGCCCATATGTACTTTGAACCTTTAGATGAGGTGTCAAATGAATCAACAGTCCAGAATCTATGATGGGAGAGAAATTTGAACCACAAGATTTGGTTCAGCCATTGGATGTGCTTTGAACAAGGTCCTGAAGAATTGAAGTGCATTATGGCCTTCAACTTCATTAAAAATTTTCATACTAAAAGTTGAGTTGGGTCCCTTCACAAATGAAGAGTGAAGTTTTTTCAAAGTGAAGAAACAGTTCAAAAGCTAGAAAAGTCCCTATTTTTGGGTCCTTTGCCCGTTTTGACCCAAACGAAAGGCTATAACCTCCAAACGAAGGGCACCCGGACTATACCTGCAAGTACGGTACAGCAAAACAGAGCGGGTACAGCAGAGAAAGTGTTTGGAGTATGCCAGAAGTAGTTTCACCATTCCACTGGGCACGTTGTTGGGAGCTGACGACTCAGTGCATTTCGGAAGGCGACGCCGATTTGGCTTTCAAATTGGTGGAAAAGCGGCGAGTGGCCTAGTAAGAAAAAAAGTGCAGGTCATTATTTTCAACTTCAACATGGGAGAGTCCATTTTGAGTGAAAGTAGCAAATTGGATGGGATTTCCAACTATGCAGTGTGGAAATTCAAAATGAAAAACATACTGATGGAGAAAGATGTGTGGGAAATCGTCACAGGTGATGAGAGAAGGCCGCCAAATGAAGCAGACATCAAAGTGTTTGACAAAAAGATGAGGAAAGCTTTGACCTTCATTAACTTGTCAGTGAAGGATCACATCATTACCCACATTTGTGATGCTATTACACCCAGATAGGCATGGGATGTGCTAAACGAGCAGTTCGAGACGTCAAATCCGTCAAGAATCATGTTTCTGAAGTCAAAGTTGAATAGTGCCCGCATGGAGCAAGGAGAGCACATTCAGATGTACATGACCAGAATCAAAGCAATGAGAGATGAACTACATTCTATTGGAGAGCACATACGTGATGTGGAGCTGGTGCATAATACATTATGCACCATTGCAGAACCCTATCAGATATTTGTGAGCGAAATAGCATCAAGAGAAAGATTACCAACCTTTGACGAGCTCACAGGAATCTTGATGCAGGAAGAGCAACGACGAGAAATGGTGAAAGCTAGACGTCAAAATACTGATGATCAGGCACTTGCGACATGCCAAAAACAAGGCAAGGGCAAAGGCAAGAAAAAGACTAAGCAGCAATTTGCCAAGTTTCAGGAGGATGAGGGATCTTCCATGCAGTACAAACAAGGGTGTTTCAAGTTAGCGCCATGGGATACATTGAACATGCATTTTAATGTCTTCAGATCTCCTGCTAAATGCCATTCTATGTTGAAAGTGCCAATTTCAGAAATATTGAGTGGACTCCCTCCATGTGATTTTTTATGGTTGCAGGATATGACGTTCTATTAAATATCCATAAGAGAATGTCATGGTCTTCTTTCATCACCTATAAGAGAAAATAAAAACGTGATTTAGCCTAGTAATATTAACACAGAGAAGATTTCCCAAATGAAATCCATATTAAAATGATTATCCCTATTGATTATGTGAAGGAACTGCTATACCTGAAATGTTGTCAACTACTAGATATCATTTTCTGATTGGACACTGAAGTTGAGGCCTTCTGAGTCTTCTGAATTTGAAAGTGCTCCATTCATGATTGTAAGACTGACTCTCTCCATTTTTTGTCCTTTTATAATTTCAGACTCATCTAACTTGAGAACAACTATCCACTTGTTATTGACATTCTCATTTGTAATACCATAAAAATTTATGATGAATGTTAGTAGCTGATTAATAACAATAAATAAATTGTTGGAATTGTTATATGCTAGACATTCTCCTTTCAAGCAATACACTTCATTGATATGAGATGGATTACCAACTATTGTCTACATACCTTGGTTTAACATGTCTCTTTTTTTTTTAAGACGAAATACCTGTGCAAATGTCTCATGTATCATCTTAAACATTGTTGCACATGCTTCTCTACTGATGCTAGAAAAATCACATGCCCCCTGAACCAATGTAGTGTCTAATATTTTTCCAACTTCATTCATAATGCTATCAGTAACTGAAGCCTTTATTTTTTTCATTTTGTCATTGTTTAACATTGATTTTATAGATTTAGAAGTCAAGATAGAACCTAGTGAGTTTCCAATGAAAATCTCATCGGCCAAATGGTCTTCAGCAACCAATGTTGATCTGCATTGCAAACATAATGTTCATGAAAATGTTAGTAGAAATCAGGACACTCATAGTATTCACAGCAGTATAATAAACAAATCAACATAAAGTTGAAATGAATAAATAACAAAACTAGTGATTATGAATGAATCAAAAAGTTCGAGCAATATTCAATACCAAATAAGCTATAACTTACTTGAATGTACGGATTCGTCTTTTTCTATAACCTCCTCTGGATGATAGATCACATATAGCCTTGTTTACCAGTCTTTTCCTTTTGTTGCTTCAGACCTTTCTGTTGAGCACATCCATATCTTTAACAAGAGACAAATATGAGATACGCATGGCTTGGAATGCAGTATTAATCTCATCATTACTAGTTGTAAAATGATAAAAAGAAGATTTCAACCTTTGGATCTCCTTCTAGAACATCTCATTTTCTTCCAAACAAGTTTTCAACTTTGTAGACTTTTCTTCGCACTCCTTTGATATTTTCCTTGATTCCTCTTCCAAATAATGTATTCTTTGCATTGAATGTGCATTCCCATAGAGCATCAAATTCTCACAATAACCCAAAAGGCCATTTTTGCCATGACACATATAGATTATTAATTGACTCACCGAATGAAAATCTGGATGTTGCAATGAACATGGATCAATAGGATACAATGTTCTTGATGACCATAAATCTACATGCTTTAGTTTTTCCTCCCTGTATCGGATCATATCAGAAGTTGACAATTTGGGTTGCTTTGAATTTCTTGTCCTGAGCAGAGCATATTCTGGTGACAGATCCACATGAAGATGATAAAACTTTGTCATCAGTACAGTAGTATAATAACAAACAAGACAATGACAATAACAAAGCTGGAGATGACGCTAACGACACTAGAGATAGAGATGGCGTTGTTTGACCCTAGAGATAGAGATGGCGTAGGCTTTGTTTCTATGTCACTCCTAATTCAGATTTTTGTGTGTTCCCAACTATTGGGAGGGAATATTTTAGCATTTTGAAAAATTATACCTTAACTGTGGTTAAACACCAGTGAAGTTTGATGTGACTAAACTAAGGTGCATTCATTTACATGGAAAGTAGTGCGGGCAGATGCCTAAAGAAGTTAGAAAATGATATATTTTAACTACTTTGTAGTTATTTTTCTCTCTCCTACATGGCATTTCTTATAGGGCCCTCTTTGGGCCTGGCATATTTTCTCTAATGGAAAAAGGAGTCGTAAGAAAAATGTCTGCGTCGTTACGTGAAAAAATTGGCATGTTCATTTATACAATTGCGGAAGAATGGACAAGTGGATTTCGAAGTATGAAGAAGTCAAAAAGGAGAGAAGTGTGGCCTTGAGACGAAACAGGAGAAGGAACAAGATAGTGACTCACCTTTTGCATGAGAATGATGAGCCATTAGAACAATTACCTTCTCGATGCACACTATGGTGAACACGTGATAGAACAAGAGTGGGAATTCGCTCACAATTGTTCCTGGCAGGTAAGTAATGTTTTAATTTGAAAAGGGTGATATAAATTTGTTTATTCTAGTTCTTTTAGTTCTAAATCCTAAACCCTAAAATATGAGAATGATGGAAAATGGTGAACACGTGATAGAACAAGAGTGGGAATTCGCTCGCAATTGTTCCTGGCAGGTAAGTAATGTTTTAATTTGAAAAGGGTGATATAAATTTGTTTATTCTAGTTCTTTTAGTTCTAAATCCTAAACCCTAAAATATTCAAGATATGTTGTGCTAAATTTTCAAGATATGTTGTGCCAGTAATATATTTTGATGGACTCAGATATGATATTAGGGTTTTCTCACTCCTACCCTCAACCAAATTAAACCTCATTAGCCTCACCAATTAATAAGAGTTACCAATGATGATTTAATAAGAGTTGCCAATTAATAAGAGTTACCCTCAAATTACTCTTTCTTTGTCACACACTCTTCATATCTCTATTACCAATGAGAATTGTAAGGAGAAAAGGAGTTTCCAATTGAGGAGCAAAGGAGCTAATGAGCGATTTTCAAGAGGAGGACCTATAATCATTGTTGATTGTGAGAAGCATAGGGGGTGCTACATAAGGAGTGGACTAGATGAGGTTATGCGGGTTCTCAAGACACCCAAACAAATGCAAGGTGCGTCAACCCCTTGAGTATTGCGAGGAAAATTGAGCATGAAATTTCAACCACGTATGATTAAGTGAACTTGAACACTTAGGAGATTGTGACATGCCTTTTTAGCTATATATACCAACACATGCCTTAGACTCACAAACTACTGCATGAATCAAAATAGACCTCCATGGCTTACCATGAGCATATGTTAGTCTACAAAGACTAGGACAAATGGCTTTGATATTTGATGATCGTAGATATGAGATGATGCTACTTGTAAAATTAGTTCAGTAATAGACAAAGGATTGACACTCGAATGTATTTGAGAATGATAAATCTCAATGACCCCTTAAATCCGTGATCTTACTTTTATGCTTATGAATCTAAGATGAAAGCCTAGATCATCTTTACGAACATACCCTATAATCTCAAAGATGGAGATGTTGTATTGAACCCAAGAACCGAAACCCATGTTCTCTCAACATAAGACAGTACAAGGCATGACTCAACTTTCAGTATGGATGTACCTCCTATGAGACTAGGACCTTACTGAAACATCTTGCCAAATATGAAAATATAGCAACTATGATCAAACTAGTTGAATCTTTCACAAATTCGTCATCACAATCTTGTTCATGAGGTACATCAGTCCGATGCCCATCTGACGTATACTTGGAGCTTAGTATTCTTGCGAAGCTAAATACGTGGCAACGTCAAAGGTGGCGAATGAGATAATACAGCTGAAATGATCCGATGTCCCAAATAGACGTCGAATTCCGACGTCTGTTAATAGAATGATCAAAAAAAAGGTCCGACATGTGTCCGACGTCTATCCGACACGTTTGGATGTTGGATTCCGATGTCCCAAATTAGGATTTTTGGGAATCTGATCCTAAGTAACAATATGAATGTGAATCCTAGCTACACCCTTTGATACAAACCAAGTGTCTTATCCGAGAACCTTAATAGGAATCCAAGGATATCACAGAGGGGCAATATTAAAAGTGACTGTACTAACGAGGTCAGAGTTCTTAGATACAATTCTTAGATAGAAATCAGAATCAATTCATTCATATCAAAAAAAAATTCACACAATCTCTCTGTTTTCTAATCATCACATTTCATACATTTTCTTGTACACAAACACACACACATTAACTCTCCTTCTCTCTCTTCTCTTTTCTCAAAACAAAAAAAATCAACTCATTAACAATTCGTTCATTTTCTTATACACACATCACCTCTCTTCTCTCTCTCTCTCTCTCTCTCTCTCTCTCTCTCTCTCTCTCTCTCTCTCTCTCTCTCTCTCTCTCTCTCTCTCTCTCTCTCTCTCTCTCTCTCTCTCTCTCTCTCTCTCTCTTTCACTCTCAATCTCTTTTCTCAAAACAAAAATTGAAACCAAAAATCAAAATCAACTCATTCACCTTTAATTCATTTTCTCATTCTCTCTCTCTCTTTCATTCTCAATTTCTCTCTCACAAATTCAATCACTCACACACACACTCTCTCTTTAAAAATCAAATGTCACAAAAATTTTTACACACACTCTCTCTCTCTTTCCATCTATGTATCCATTTGTCTCTCTCCCTATATATATATCTATCTATTTATCTCATTCTCTCTATCTATCTATCTAAAACATGTAAAATCAACTAAATTAACAAATAAAAACCTCCAAATTATGAATCTCCAAGCTCCTCAAGCTCCAAACACCTCAAGCTCTCCAAGCTCCTCGCCAAGCTTTCAGCCAAGGTAGTGTGAAAATGGAGCTCGCAAGAGGGAATAAGATCACAGTGTCGGAATCCGACATCTGTAGGGCCCGTCGGAATCCGACATTTTTTTTAGAAGCCAAAATGTCGAATCATCGACACGGATTGTTGATCTGTATGTTGGAATTTGACACATGTAAAATTGTGTCAGCTTCTGACATCCTCCTACTAGGATGCCACCTCAACAAAAGTTTGCCACATGGCACCCAAGTCAGATGTCGGAATCCATCACATTTTTAAACTGTCGAATTCCGACATCCAATTTAAAACTATATTCCCGCCAGCTACCGGAGACAGCCGGAGTTTTTTTACGAGGGTTCGACAGGGATGTCGGATACCGACATGTCGAATTCCGACATTTTATGGGATTTTTCGAAATCCGTCACAACCACATGTCGGAATGAGCACGTTTTGTAGTAGTGTTAGTTCATCGTGCTTTCTTAACAGACAATTAAATTTCTCCTTATTTGTAGATCTTAGTTTATGTTTCTTTGAGAGTGTTTTTGATGTTGTTATTCATTTATTAAATTGATTATAAGTTTTAACCATAGTTGCTTTAGGATATTCTTCTTCTCTACTTTGCCTAATGTTAGTTCATCATGCTTTCTTAATGGACATTTGAATCTCTCATTTGTAAATCTTAGTTCATGATATTTAACTTATTAGTCATTCATTGGATTGAATATAGATTTAATCCATAGTTGCTTCAAACTATTCGGAATCTTCTTCTTCTCTAGCTTGTTTGTCTTCTCTTTCTTGATAACCATGATCTTCTATATTTTATCTTTATTTTTATATATTATAAATAATATAGTATATATAATATAATAATGCCATAGTTATTAATACAATATACAATAATATAATAAATAATTATTTTTTTCCAAAGGAATAACTATCCAAAATTTCAAATTTAATTTGTCCATTGGATTTTTTGTGAATCCAATTGTTGAAGCTACATGAATAAAATACATTGTTGGAAATAGACTACATTTGCAACTAAATGGGGATCCAATGCATACAAAGTAATGCCATTGGGCTTAAGTATTGCACCAAGTACTTTCCAATGCGTCACGCAATTTGCTTTCAAGAAATACTTAGAGGCAACATCATTAATATTTGATTGACATAAAATGATATGATTCAAAACTTTATCCAATGCCTTTCGTAATACCAAATTGTCAACAATTGCACAATCAGAAGACACATGTCCAAAATTATCAGATACAAGTTTTCTTTTTCTAGGCACTCAAAAACTTTTATGATTTGTGAGTTAAAAAACCTCTCTTCTTCCTCAAATTTTTCCGCAAACGTAGCAATATTACCAAGGTTTTCCACAATATTCAAAGGATATTTTTTCTTAATAAAATCCAGATATATCCTAACCCAATTCAAAGTACCAAATAGATCAACAAGATAGAGGACTTTATCTTCAGGTCCCATCAGCGAGACAAGCAGCATGGATTTGAGAGTAAGCAATGCATCCAAACACTTAAATATGCTTGAGTGATGGTTTTGATCATGTCCATACCTCATGAGGTATTTTGCCATTCAAGGCTTTTGTGATGGATCGATTCTGTAGATAGGCAGCAGTCGTGATAGCTTCTGCCCAGAATTTCTTTGGAAGAGAGGCATGGGCCAACATGCTCTTGGCACTTTCGATCAATGTCCGATTCTTCCGTTCTGCTACACCATTGGACTGAGGTGAGTAGCTTGTTGTTTATTGTTAGTTCTTCAAATAGTAGATGCCTTGAACTGTTTGAAGAACTTGAACGCTTCAGATTTGTTCTTCAGAAAATAGGTGACAATTCTTCTTGAAAAATCATGAATAAAGGTTAGAAAATAAATAGCTCCCTCTATGGAAAAAGTCTGCATAGGGCCACAAATGTGACTATGTACAAGATCTAGCAAACTTTTAGAAGAATGGACTGAATCAGAAATGAATGGAATTCTGGCATGTTTGCTGCTAATAAAACTTTCACAAAGAGAAGTCGATTTGCTAATAGATGGAAGATCTTGTACTAAATTCTGATACGACATTTGTTGAATATTTTTGAAATTTAAATGGCCTAATATGAAATGCCCAGTCGATTCATAAGTTAAAGTATGAAGAGCTTGACTATTTGTAGAATAGCAGTGACTAAGTTTGTAAAGGTAGCCACACCTTCTACCCTAAGCTAAAGCTTTTCTAGATTTGTCAAGAATAGTACAGTCCTATATATCGAATTCGACACTATGACCAAAATCAGTGATTCTGCTGATTGAAAGTAGATTTTTGATAAGATTTGGTATGTGAAGAACATCGGACATAAACTTTACTTCACCTTTCTGGAATTCGATTCTGACTGTTCCTTCACCCTTGATAGTATTAGATGAGTTTTCTCCTAGTTTCACAACTCTAGAATGGGTGAATGACTTGTAGTCTTGGAACCAGTCTTGTTGGTGAGTCATGTTCTATGTTGCTCCTGAGTCCAAATACCATAAATCGATATCATGTTGTTCTCCAACTTTGGTCATAAAGGCTACTTCATCTTCCTCTTGTGCTTGGATCGAGTGACTAGTTGTTGCAGCATTTGCTTGTTGTTGGAACTGCTTCTTCTTTTTATTGTTGTATTTCAACGTTCTGCAGTCCTTGATAAGGTGAACAATCCTCTTATAGTATCTACAGAATAGCTTCTATCTTGGCTGGAATAATGAAGGCTCTGAAGTTGATGTTGCATTTGATACATGCTCATGTTGCTCCTCTTGTCAAGATAGTCTGACTTTGTAGATCTCTTGGATCTGAACTTCTAATTTTTCTTTGAGAATAGAGCTTGAGGATCCGATCCTTAGCTGGAAGAGGATCCATTTCGTCTGATCTTGAAGTAGCATCGAAATGACTCTTGATAGAGTGAGATGCTGCTGGGTCAAAATCGCCATTACCCAGGTTTCATAAGCTTCAGGTAGACTTGATAATAGAGTCATCACTGCATTGAAATCTTCACTGACTGAGCTGGTTGCAGTCATCTGCTCCATAAGATTTTTGAAAGTGTTGAGATGGCTCGAAACACTATTTGGATGTAACATCTTGATATCATATAGGGTTGCTAAGATGTCCCATGCATCCTTAGCAGTATGAGCAGCTCGAATATGGCTGATTTGAGAGTCTTTAATATTCAGAGTGATCAAGGAAAATGCCTTGCCATCCCTCTGTCTCCATTTGGTGATGCTATTTGCATTGACCTCAGGCTTGACCCGTGTGCCATCAATGATGTCCCACAGTTCTTTGGCTAGTAGTACGACTTTCATCTTGAACTTCCAGAGATGGTAGTTCTATTCATCAATTTTGTCAATCAGAGATGAATTAGAAGATGGATCCATTCTGATATAGAGAGCGAGATCGCTGGTATAAACAACGATGTCAAAATATTGTTGTGGCTGCGCACTTGCAAAAAGCGACGTCTTGGTAGAAACAAGACTGATAACCCGCAATAGAAATACAGATTATTGAACCATCCGCTCTGATACCATGTCGCAAAACTTTGATACTATGGAAGTATCGAATGATATCGAATTAGTAGAGCTCTGGTTATAATAGAAGCTCTGATATCATGGCTGAAATGCATGGGATAGCAACGGAAGTTTAACAACGGATGTTGCGGATCGGAAGTGCGTCCATTACCAGCAATAATCAAGATGAATAATCAGTAACAATGCACAAATGAACAAGATAGTTGTTTGGACAAATGCACTCTTGATTAATCAAAAAATGGAGTACATTAGCGTGAAGCTGAGCGTTAATCTGTGAGGCGCAAAAAGTTACAGAGCTTCAGAGGCTTGATCATTGCTAACTGGATGATAAGAGCCAGATTATCCAAGTTAATCAACATGATTACTGACTAAAAGATACAAACTTTATTCACATGTCTTACAGTTGAGAGATCAATACTTTGGATCTGATTTATAGTCGAAGTCAATGAAGTTGGACTTTGATAGATTTTTCAGAATGCTCATTGCCGAATGGATTTGGTCCTGAGCATAGAAATCCAACACGATCAGTACCAATAAAATCATGCATAGTAGCGGCCTTTTTCATGCAACATATCAAGGTCTGAATAAAATGGTTAGATGGAAGAAGGGGCTCCCCATAACCTAAGGCGACGACATCTTGAAACCAACCTGAGGACTGATCATAAAAAAGACCTAAGTTAGCCAATGAATCAAAAATAAAAGGTAAAGGCTTGATACTATCCCAACCAAAGGATAGTCAAATTTACATCCCAAGGATGCAGAGAGAGAGAGAGAGAGAGTTAAAGGCATTCACATAATTCCTCTTGCTTAAGCAAGGTCAAACCCTTTGAAACCTTTATTCATAAGCCAACAAGATAAAATATAGCTGAAAAGTAAAATACAGTACAGTAAAGCACCATAGCAAGACTTATTTCAAGACATCTAGTTGGTACCTGCCACCATCCCACAACACAAAACCACGTGAGTTAGTATGTGAGGAAGATAGGTGTCAATGCTGAATGTTAGTTGTTATCCATGTACAAAATAAGCATTGCTACTTAACAACTTAGTTGGAATGAACATTCTTAGTCCAATCTTCCCATTCACTTGTGGAATTATAGCGATAGACTAAGTCGTCATATTACGGTACCAGGGCAAAAGCCATGTTGATCAGTGTAACTGGCGTTAGTCCATATCAATTATTAATCTTAAATATATATATCAAAACAACGATAGGACGCTTGCTAAACATGTGCAAATCGTTTTCCCGAAAAGACTTTTGGGTTGAGCAAGGACACATGTACGACTAGGGCAAATCCATGCCATACTTACCCATGGACCCATAAGTGGGTCGTGTAATGGTGTCAAAACCCTTGAGCATATCCATACTTTCCAAGGGTGTTCAGGCTCGATTACTAGTTTAATTCCTAGTGTAAACTTGAAAGGGCACGTGTGGAATTTACGTGGTTATTTAGGCTGCCAATTTTTTTTTTAAAGGAAAAAAAAACCTTTGGCTTGTATAGTCTCAATCGATATGTTAGGGCAATTCCATGCCATACTAACATTAGAGACTATAATGACTCTTGCGCAAATCCATGTGTTCCAAGAGGATTTTTAAGCCAAAAACGAGTACGATTTCACGTCTTGGGTTATTTTGCTGAAATCTTGAAACCTACTATTTAAGCAATAAGAAGACTATGTTTATAACAAAGTAAACTTATGGAATTGAAGAAAACATTGTTTTTGTAATGTCTTCGAATAGTCGAAGTGGTAATATTCTTTGCTAGTAATGATAAAGCTCATACCTGGGTAGTGGTGGAAGTGTTATCCAGTGAAGATGCCATGATGTATTCGCTACTATCGATTCTGCATGCCTTATACCACAACAATACTATATCGATGAGTTACTTTCATTAAGGCAACAATTGAGTTATCTGCAGAACGTCATCAGTCATAGCCAATACTATCTATCGTGGTATGATAGGAAATAACAAATTCTTTGTTTGTTCTATAAGAGCATAAGGTGTGAAGTTTTTAGCACATATGAACTTCACCACACACCTTACAGGATCTTACTGAGCTGTTGTGATTGCACAAGATTAATCAGAGAACAGATTACTTGAAAAATCTATGGCAAGAGCACAATGGCATACATCTGACTGAAAAATCTAACTTCTCACTATGAGGAATGAATGTCAGAAATAATGTTAAGTGCTCAGTATGGGAAAAATAGGCTGCTCTCAAGTAGAGAGAGAAATTAACACTAGAATACTCAAGTAGAGAGAGAATGAGTCCAAAACACCAAAATCTCATTATTCACAATATGGCAAAACATGCCACAGCTTCCCTACATCAAAGTGACTAGAATTCCTACAGTGGCAAGAGCCTGAGCAGAAATGTTATCATTCTTGATAATTGGAAGGTCTTCATCTCCATAACACTTTAGCTCCAAAAGTAGCCTTTTGATCCATAAAACCTCCTTTGTTGTGGTTGTAAGAGATTTGTACTCAGCTTTACAGGATGATAAGGACATAGTTGCTTGCTTCTTTGATAGCCAAGAAACTAAGTTCTCTCCAAGAAAAATAGTGTAAGCACTTGTGGATTTTCTATCCAACCTGTCTTCTGCAAAGTCTGAATCTGAAAAAGCAACCAAATTAAGATCTTCTCCTTTGTAGAATAATCCATAATCCAAGGTAGAAGATATATACCTCAAGATTCTTTTAGCCAACTTTCAGTGATATATCTTTGGATCCTGCATGTATTGACTTAGCTTATGCACACTAAAGCTTAGATCAAGCCTAGTCACTGTTAACCATATAAGTGAGCCAATAAGACTCCTATAAAGAGTGACGTCCACAAAGGATTTTTCATCATCTTTCATAGGAACTTTGACAATGTGCTCCATTGGTGTATCTATGCCTTTACAGTTTTCCATTTGGAATTTCTTGAGCATGGAAAGTGCATATCTACTTTGACTTATAAAGGCTTGACCTTTGCAAAAATCTATTTCAAGGCCTAGAATATAGTGAAGAACTCCTAAGTCCTGCATCTTAAACTCACTACCAAGTGCATGCTTAGTTTCTTCAACTAGCTTCTCATTATTTCCACAAAGAATGATATCATCTACATAGATGAGAAGAATAATTACAAAATAAACTACAAACTTATAATACAGAGAGGGGTCATATTCACTAAGACAAAATCCGAGTGATATGAGATAGGAGTTGAGCCTTGCATACCAAGACCTTGGTGCTTGTTTTAGTCCATAGAGACTTTTGAACCAAAGACAAACTTTTGATTCTTCGCCTTCTTTCACAAAACCAGGAGGTTGCTCCATGTAAATCTCCTCCTCAAGGTAGCCATTGAGAAAGGCATTATAAACATCAAGCTGGAACATTTTCCAATTGTGAAAACATTTGTTACCATTTTTGCAACTGGTGCAAAGGTGTCTTCATAGTCAAGACCTTTGATTTGTGAGTAGCCTTTAGCACAAAGTCTTGTTTTATACTTATTGATAGATCCATCAGTATTATACTTGATTCTGAAAATCCACTTACGTCCAATCACATGCATGTTGTTTGGTGGCTCCACAAGCTCCCATGTGTTGTTTGACATCAAGACTTCAAACTCTTGGGTCATTACTTCAACCCACATCTTGGATTGAAGTGCTTCTTGGACATATTTAGGCTGAAATCAAGAATACTTCTAGATTGCTTACACTTAGAAACCAAATCTTTCTAAGTTATCAGAGAGTAGATGAGAGTGCTTCATCATATGTAATGAGAGTAAAGGATCTTCATCAAGAGTTAGCTGGTATTGGAGATACTCTTAAGAACACTGAACTTGTTCAAGTAGTCCTAAATGGACTTAGAGATGAGTATGACAATATTGTGCAGACTTATGCTGTCAGGGAGGAACTTCCATCCTTGGAGACATTGCAAGGTGTTCTCATTGTTGAAGAAAGCAGACAAGAGAACAAGATGTTGAGGATCAATAGACTTTCATTGAAAGATGGTGGAGATGACAAATAACTCTTCATCAGAGACAAGTCAAGAGGCCAGGGCAAAGTTCAACAACACTTCAAGAAGGACAAAGCCAAAGAAGGTGGTGAGAGTCCTCACAAGTTGCAACATCCAGTGGCAAGAAGAAGTTGTCAAAGATCAAGTGTTTTTTCTATGGCAAGAAAGGACACTATGCATCAAATTGTTTCAAGAAGAAGAACCAATCTAAGCAAGCTAACCTTACTAATGAGGATGAGTGTGAAGGTGTTGAGAGTGAAAGAGAGGATTCTTTAATGATGTCTACTTTTTCATCTTTTCCTTTCAAGAATGAAGAAGTCTGGTGGATAGATAGTGGGGCTAGTTCCCATATGTCTAGTTCTAGAAACTCTTTCACAAGTCTCATGCCATATCTAGGTGCAAAAAGATCAATCTATACTGCTAATGATGTAGAGTGTAGAATTGAAGGAATATGTAGTATTCCACTGCATGCGTCATCATCAAAATCTTTTTGCTTGCATGATGTACTTTATGTACCTAGACTAACTAAAAATCTCATTAGTGTAGGACAGTTGTTTGATAATGGATTGGATGTCAAGTTCCAAGTTGACAAGTGTATAATCTCAAGAGAAAATGAAGTTATTGCTAGAGGATCTAGAATTGGAAAGTTGTACAAACTAGATTCTAGGGAGAGTGCTAACATTTTAGATATTGCTTATGAGACCAAGGTTCTTCAGGAGGATCTGTGGCATAAGAGATTGGGACATCCCAATTTCAAAGCCATGCAATCTATGGTCAAGGAAGGAAAAGTCTATCTCTCCCACGAGTTTCAAAGAACTGAAAAACTCTCTAGGAACTTACTTTCAACTCAGCCACAATAATATGTGTGAAATCAAAAGTCTAAGACCTCATAGAACTCACTTCTATCCAATTCTACTTGATTGATAGTGGAAATTGAAGAAATTGGTGAAAAGAACTTATGTGTGCTCACTTTGACATATCCCAAGATGAGTACTCTCTCAAACTCTTTGATTGCCTAAAACTCTCTAAAAAAAAAAATCAAATTGATTTAGAAACTCAAGCAACACATTCTACTCTTCAATACCTATCTAACAAGCTATAGAACATTAAATGTGGATCATTCTTTGAGAAGTAGAACTCAATTAAAGAGGGCTGATTTCACACGTGTGAGCTCTCTGTCCATACAGGGCTCAGCTGAAGCAAATCAGGTTTGATTTGATCCACTTATGATCCACAGATGGCTAGTTTGTGAACGAGTTTGGATTCCTCTCCCAAATCCGAGTTCCTGCAAGCAAAAGCATTGTTGTTCTGATGTATACACCCTCATCTCTTCAAAGCATGAAGCTCTGATACCATGTGAAGTTTTTAGCACGTGTGAACTTTACCACATACCTTACAGGATCTTACTGAGCTGTTGTGATTGCACAAAATTGATCAGAGAACAGATTACTAAAAAAATCTATGGCAAGAGCACAATGGCATACATCTGACTGAAAAATCTAACTTCTCACTATGAGGAATGAATGTCAGAAATTCTAAGTGCTCAGTATGGAAAAAATAGGATGCTCTCGGGTAGAGAGAGAAAATTAACACTAGAATACTCAAGTAGTGAGTCAAAAACACCAAAATCTCATTATTCACAATATGGCAAAACATGCCACAACTTCCCTACATCAAAGTGACTCGAACTTCTATAGTGGAGTTGCATGGAAAGTCCACTTAACTCAGTTAACTCAACTATCAAAGATCCACATTTGTAACTGCATGCATGGATATTGCATGTACTGCATGTCAACTCAAAAAAATTGCCTAGACATGTGTAGATCACATAAACCACATGTTGCATGCACTGATTGCATGTGGCTTGCATGCATACTGAATGACATTGTATGCTATCTAAACTTTTGCATGACATCAAATTTGAATCTACCTAACTCAAACTTGACCTATTCTAGAAGGTTATGTGCTCAATTCACATACCTTTATGTACAACATAGTTTACAATGGAAATAACCATGAACATGGCCCCAAAACTCGAGATAGGAAGATATATTTTACTAATCTTCACATAAGTAAAAGTGTAGTACCCGTGTTCGGTATATGTTTCAATCCTATTGAATGATAAGAGTTAAGTCTTGGTAATGTAGATTGCAATAACCTTTCATAACGAAGTTACATTCCGCTTTACACGTTTAAAGCTATCATGATAGTATCAGTATACAAATTAGAACTAAAAAGAAGTTAGCGATTGAATTGTTGGTCTACTAATCATTTGTTGAGCAAAAACCCATTCACACAACTTTATATTGCAATAGCAATGATCAGTAGATGTATGATTAGAAATGGCTGTCAGTCGCAAGTAAATGGAAAAAGTATGTAGTGTGCCTTCATACCTGCTGGATCGTCCGAAGAACGCACTTGATTTGTAGCACTTGGGCGTTGTCAAGCCTTCAAGAACTTAGTGAGGAAGAAGAAGAAGAGGAGAGAGAAGGTGGAAATAGCTAAGAGGGTAGCAGTGTAATAGTAGCCAGAAAGTAAGCTTCCGGTGAACTTTAGAAAGAGCCATACTTTGCGTTGTGTGTAAAGTAAATTGTAGCAACCGTTGGATGAGATAAGAGTTAATCCTGACCTTTTAGAGAAGAGACTTATTCAAAAAATTCCCACTAAAAGCTTAAACTATTAGGGGTATGCCCTTTGGAGGTACATATTCAAAAAAGGTTTTTCAGCTTATAACAATAGGGGATGACACGACATTAGATACGATCCATGAGAGAGAGAGAGAGAGAGAGAGAGAGAGAGAGAGAGAGAGAGAGAGAGAGAGAGAGAGAGAGAGAGAGAGAGAGAGAGAGAGAGAGAGAGAGAGAGAGAGAGAGAGAGAGAGAGAGAGAGAGAGAGAGAGCTATTGATCTAAAACAAGAAAAAAGAAAAATAATTGGTCAAATATTGAACCAAACATTTTGGAAATTGAAAAACAAGAAAACTAGTGAAATCCTAGTAACATCCTCTTTTGTTATGATTGATTGGTCTCAAAACTCTTTAATTTTATGGTATAACGTACGTCTTAAATAGTAGAATGCTACAACTTTCGCTACTTTGCATTATGAGGTGAACGAAAGCAATGAGTAGTATTTTTGTAAGAACCATAATATTTTTCTTATTTTCATTGTCCAAGAATGAATAAACAAAACATAGCTTATGCTCAATCGAATGTCATGAGAAAGGCTTACTTGAGAAGTGTTATCTTGCGACGATGGCATGTTACTCCACAATTGTATGTCGTCTTTGAGATTCAAACAGATTCCATTGCTAAGTCCTTAATATAGCATGTTAAAACATAAAGCTCTACGTTTGAAGTCCGACATATAGCAAAATATGTAACTAGCACATATAATATATATATCCTTGTATCATCCAATAGATACAAGATACAACATTAGAGGGGGGGGGGGGGGGGGGGGGGGGGGGGGGGGGGGGGGGGGGGGGGG